>CM019069.1:27688798-28093798 GCA_009667805.1 Leptobrachium leishanense | reverse complement strand
AGAGGAAAATATCACACAATGAATGCACCCAGTGACACATATAGAGGAAAATATCACACAATGGATGTGCCCAGTGACACATATAGAGGAAAATATCACACAATGGATGCACCCAGTGACACATATAGAGGAAAATATCACACAATGGATGCACCCAGTGACACATATAGAGGAAAATATCACACAATGGATGCACCCAGTGACACATATAGAGGAAAATATCACACAGTGGATGCACCCAGTGACACATATAGAGGAAAATATTTTCTTAACTAAACAAACAAGAGAAAAAAAACACATGTAAGATATCAGCAACATCAAATAAACACAATAAGGATATTTCGTTTTTTGCTGGTACTGGCCCTTTAAATAAAGCCCACATCAAGTCCACCTATGACTATGGACCTTCTGGGCTTTGCAGAAACCTCTTTTTTTTTGTGCAGGCAACTCGCTCACCTTACAGTAAGCGCAGCTGTCAGTTTTGAGGTTGATTGTTAAAGACCTATAATTAGGCGCCAGTGCGTCATTTCGCTGCCCGTGTGCACCTGTGCGCGGCTATACCCAAAAATAATATTCTGAAACCGATTCGGGCCGTCTTGGCTACCTGTCGTCACTCTTGGTGTAATAAAGTCTTAGGCGGTGACACATTTTAGGAATGTATACAGGGCGTTGTTATTTGTGCTCGATACAGTTTTTGTCGCTGGTCGTTACGGTGCAGAATGTTGGTTGTCGGAGCTGCCGCTCGGCTGCCGGCTGCTGAAACGGAGATTCCAGCTCTTCGAGTCTGTAAACTTATCTCAGTGTTTTTTTGGAATCAAACATATCAAAAGCTGTTTCTGGTCATATGATATTCTGTTTGGATAGACCGGGGCGGCTTGTTGTTAACAATAAAAGTGCAGAGGTTAGTCGGAGCAGAATGTAATTTCGAGCAACGTGACAGACCTGGGGATTGAAGTGGCAGCTTCTCTCCTCTGATTCCCAGGAATTGCTTCTTACTGTGACAAATGATTAGCTCTTATCTCTGACTCAATTTGATTTCTACAAGCAGCTGAGTCAGGTAACTCTGTCGCCTTTCCCAGAGCTTCTGTAGGAAATGAAATTGTTCTGATTACGTGCGGCCCGCAAAGGAATCTCTCTCCCGCTCGCGTATAAGTCAGATGGGGAGATTTGTGTATAAATAGTCTATTTCTAACCCTAAACACCAGAGACCCTGCCTGAACCATCCACTGAATTTACTGCTTCAAGAAGACCCCTTTCTCTTAGAAGACCCCTTTCTCTTAGAAGACCCCGCTCCTCTTATAACAGAAGAGGGTCTTATATTCATTAAAAAATGACTTTTGACAAATCCCCCTATTGATAAGAGTAGAGGGTCTTAAAAGTCTCTTAAGACCCCTCCTCTTACAAAAAGGGGAATTTATTAAATAAAACATTCTAATGTATGTAAGACCCTCTTCTCTTGAAAGACCCCCTCCTTTTATAAGACCCCCTCCTCTTGTAAGAACCCCCTCTTTTTATAAGGCCCCTTTCCTCATGTAAGAACCCCCTCTTTTTATAATACCCCCTTCCTCCTGTAAGAACCTCCTCCTTTTTATAAGACCCCCTCCTTTTAAAAGACTGCCTTCCTCGTGTAAGACCCCCTCTTTTTATAAGACCCCTTCCTCGTGTAAGAACCTCCTCCTTTTATAAGACTGCCTTCCTCGTGTAAGACCCCCCTCCTTTTATAAGACTTACTCCTCTTGTAAGAACCTCCTCCTTTTATAAGACCCCTTCCTCTTATAAGACCCCCTCCTCTTATAAGACCCCCTCCTCTTGTAAGAACCCCCTCCTTTTTTCGAAAGGGGAAATTATAAAATATAACATTCTAACAAATGTAAGACATCCCCCTCTTGTAAGACCCCCCTATTTTAAGACCCTCCTATTATCAAAAGTGGAATTTATAAAGTATAATATTCTAATGGATATAAGACCCACTCCTCCTTAAGACCTCCCACCTCTTGTAAGACCCCTCCTCTTGTAAGAACCTCTCTTCCTTAAGACCTCCCACCTCTTGTAAGACCTCTCCTCTTGCAAGAACCTCTCTTCCTAAAGACCTCCCACCTCTTGTAAGACCCCTCCTCTTGTAAGAACCTCTCTTCCTTAAGACCACCCACCTCTTGTAAGACCCCTCCTCTTGTAAGAACCTCTCTTCCTTAAGACCTCCCACCTCTTGTAAGACCTCTCCTCTTGCAAGAACCTCTCTTCCTAAAGACCTCCCACCTCTTGTAAGACCCCTCCTCTTGCAAGAACCTCTCTTCCTTAAGACCACCCACCTCTTGTAAGACCCCTCCTCTTGTAAGAACCTCTCTTCCTTAAGACCACCCACCTCTTGTAAGACCCCTCTTCTTGTAAGAACCTCTCTTCCTTAAGACCTCCCACCTCTTGTAAGACCTCTTCTCTTGCAAGAACCTATCTTCCTAAAGACCTCCCACCTCTTGTAAGACCCCTCCTCTTGTAAGAATCTCTCTTCCTAAAGACCTCCCACCTCTTGTAAGACCCCTCCTCTTGTAAGAACCTCTCTTCCTAAAGACCACCCACCTCTTCTAAGACCCCTCCTCTTGTAAGAACCTCTCTTCCTTAAGACCACCCACCTCTTGTAAGACCCCTCCTCTTGTAAGAACCTCTCTTCCTAAGACCTCCCACCTCTTGTAAGACCCCTCCTCTTGTAAGACTGCCTTCCTCTAGTAAGACCTCCATCCTCATATCAAAAGGGGTCTTAATAAAATATAGCATTCTATTGAATGTAAGACCCCCCTCTTCTTATAAGAGGAATTTATAAAAAATGTAACATTGTAACAAACATTCTTAGCGATAATTCTACAGTGTTGATGCTGTACAGAGGATATAGACCGAGCATGCAATGGGATTTTAAATATATCTAAAACACTTTAGCAATAAATGGATTGCGTGGAAGGCCCTTGGCATAAGAGCTTACAATCTAGCAGTTAACACATTTCTCTACAATCCAGCCTTTCCCATACATTTCCTTCCCAAAATAAGATTAGGTCCACCCTGTTATACACATTTGTACAGAAATAGACATCATATATATACTGTATATGTGTGTTCATATATGTGTATGTATATATATAAGAAGAAAAGTTTATAACTGTGGAAGACATTTACACATCCAGCAATTGAGAGAACTGCTTCACAGAGCTCCTGTGCTACATTCCCCATATGCAGCAAGGAACTCTGGGTAGGACATGCAAATTAGGTCTCCAATTTCTAATTTTTTTTCTGTTTTAACACAGAACCCTCCTTGCCAGTGCCATGCCATGCCATGCCATACTAGACGGCTTTTTAGCAAAGGTCAGGTTATGCGACGAGTCACAGCCACTCCTGGACAGCTGTCTCGTGCTTTTTATATACGTATATATATATATTACTCTCAGACCCCTTACAGTTTAAATGTGGAGCATGGGGGGAGGGGGTGATAAAGCTGCGGATACGTGACATTAAATAAAAAAAGATGGAAGTTTTTTTTCTCTAGAATACTTTCTATTTTCAGGTTTTAACCCCCTCCCACCCATAAGTTTAAATTCCCCCCTAATACACAAATTTACATATATGTATTCTGCTGTTTTTCCCCGTTATGTGCAATCTCATAGTTGAATACCCTTACAGGTGTCATTAAACTCACAATATTCTTTAAGTAGCCCTGACTCCTCACCCCTCCTTTTGCTATAATGAATTCTTTCAGTAGCAGCGAGACGAGCTGGCAAAGGGTTAATACCCGACGAGGAGTCCTATTAAGCAAGGCATACCCAGGCACAATAACTCTACCAGTCGTTGGGTTTTTAAGCAGCCCTCGTTAAAAGGCACGCTGTCCTGTTATTAGCGCTGTTGTGTAATTATAAAGCACCAAGCCATACCGTAGAGCTGTACAATGGGATAAAACCACTTTCGGTGACTCAGGGGCTAAATTGTATACTGCTGCAGCGATTAGTAAAACTAATTGAATTGGCTAATTGTTCCCAAGAGCTAAGGAATGTTTTAGATCTAGTTAGTAGTTATATCTAGTATTTATAACTGTCAGAAGAAGCTTGGGAATGTTATCTATCGGGGCAGATGTAAATGCACTTAAAAAAAAAAAAAAAAGACATAAGGATACAGTGTAATCTTTAAAAAAAAATGTATTTTTTTCCTTAATGGTACATTTACAAAAATAATATAAATAATAATAATAATTAATAAATGAAAAATAATTGAGAGATTAAGAGGCTAGAGGGGGTCTCGTGCCTCGTACCAAACCAGACATGACTCTGTTATCATCGAATCTGCCAAATTCACACTCCTGCCTGTTACAAATGAACGCTGCAGAGAGGGTCTGCCCATAATAGGGCAATGACCTTGAAAGCTCTGTGTTCTTCAGCTATTTTAACCTTGACAGGGTCATTATTTGTCGGTGCATGCCTAATTTGATGGATTTCTTCACTTTTGATTTTTTTTTCAGAGGGCCTTGCACATCACAACGCTCCGAGATGAAGTGTCAGCCCCAGATAGGTCTTTATTGAGTTTGCTTTGAGATGAGGTGTCAGCCCCAGATAGGTCTTTATTGGGTTTGCTTTGAGATGAGGTGCCAGCCCCAGATAGGTCTTTATTGGGTTTGCTTTGAGATGAGGTGTCAGCCCCAGATAGGTCTTTATTGGGTTTGCTTTGAGATGAGGTGCCAGCCCCAGATAGGTCTTATTGAGTTTGCTTTGAGATGAGGTGCCAGCCCCAGATAGGTCTTTATTGGGTTTGCTTTGAGATGAGGTGTCAGCCCCAGATAGGTCTTTCTTGGGTTTGCTTTGAGATGAGGTGCCAGCCCCAGATAGGTCTTTATTGGGTTTGCTTTGAGATGAGGTGCCAGTCCTTGATAGGTCTTTATTGGGTTTGCTTTGATATGAGGTGCCAGCCCCTGATAGGTCTATTTTGGGTTTGCTTTGAGATGAGGTGCCAGTCCCTGATAGGTCTATTTTGGGTTTGCTTTGAAATGAGGTGGCAGCCCCTGATAGGTCTTTATTGGGTTTGCCTTGAGATGAGGTGCCAGTCCTTGATAGGTCTTTATTGGGTTTGCTTTGATATGAGGTGCCAGCCCCTGATAGGTCTTTATTGGGTTTGCTTTGAGATGAGGTGCCAGCCCCTGATAGGTCTTTCTTGGGTTTGCTTTGAAATGAGGTGGCAGCCCCAGATAGGTCTTTATTGGGTTTGCTTTGAAATGAGGTGGCAGCCCCAGATAGGTCTTTATTGTGTTTGCTTTGATATGAGGGGTCAGCCCCTGATAGGTCTTTATTGGTTTTGCTCTGAGATGAGGTGCCAGTCCCTGATAGGTCTTTATTGTGTTTGCTTTGTGATGAGGTGCCAGTCCCTGATAGGTCTTTCTTGGGTTTTCTCTGAGATGAGGTGGCAGCCCCAGATAGGTCTTTCTTGGTTTTGCTTTGAGATGAGGTACCAGTCCCAGTTAGGTCTTTATTGGGTTTGCTTTGAGATGAGGTGCCAGCCCCAGATAGGTCTGTGTTGGGTTTGCTTTGAGATGAGGTGCCATCCCCAGATAGGTCTTTATTGGGTTTGCTTTAAGATGAGGTGCCAGCCCAAGATAGGTCTTTATTGGGTTTTCTTTGAGATGAGGTGCCAGCCCCAGATAGGTCTTTATTGGGTTTGCTTTGAGATGAGGTGCCAGTCCCTGATAGATCTTTATTGGGTTGCTTTGAGATGAGGTGCCAGCCCCTGATAGGTCTATTTTGGGTTTGCTTTGAGATGAGGTGCCAGCCCCAGATAGGTCTTTATTGGGTTTGCTTTGAGATGAGGTGCCAGCCCCAGATAGGTCTTTATTGGGTTTGCTTTGAGATGAGGTGCCAGCCCCAGATAGGTCTTTATTGGGTTTGCTTTGAGATGAGGTGCCAGCCCAAGATAGTTCTTTATTGGGTTTTCTTTGAGATGAGGTGCCAGCCCCAGATAGGTCTTTATTGGGTTTGCTTTGAGATATAGTGCCAGCCCCAGATAGGTCTTTATTGGGTTTGCTTTGAGATGAGGTGCTAGCCCCAGATATGTCTGTATTGGGTTTGCTTTGAGATGAGGTGCCAGCCCCTGATAGGTCTTTATTGGATTTGCTTTGAGATGAGGTCCCAGCCCCAGATAGATCTTTATTGGGTTTGCTTTGAGATGAGGTGCCAGCCCCAGATAGGTCTTTCTTGGGTTTGCTTTGAGATGAGGTGCCAGCCCCAGATAGGTCTGTGTTGGGTTTGCTTTGAGATGAGGTGCCAGCCCCAGATAGGTCTTTATTGGGTTTGCTTTGAGATGAGGTGCCAGTCCCTGATAGATCTTTATTGGGTTTGCTTTGAGATGAGATGCCAGTCCCAGATAGGTCTTTATTGGGTTTGCTTTGAGATGAGGTGCCAGCCCCAGATAGGTCTTTATTGGGTTTGCTTTGAGATGAGGTGCCAGCCCAAGTTAGTTCTTTATTGGGTTTTCTTTGAGATGAGGTGCCAGCCCCAGATAGGTCTTTATTGGGTTTGCTTTGAGATATAGTGCCAGCCCCAGATAGGTCTTTATTGGGTTTGCTTTGAGATGAGGTGCCAGCCCCAGATAGGTCTGTATTGGGTTTGCTTTGAGATGATGTGCCAGCCCCAGATAGGTCTTTATTGGGTTTGCTTTGAGAGGAGGTGCCAGCCCCAGATAGGTCTGTGTTGGGTTTGCTTTGAGATGAGGTGCCAGCTCCAGATAGGTCTTTATTGGGTTTGCTTTGAGATATAGTGCCATCCCCAGATAGGTCTTTATTGGGTTTGCTTTGAGATGAGGTGCCAGCCCCAGATAGGTCTTTATTGGGTTTGCAGAGGAGCCACTTCCTATGCTGGCTCCATTCATCTGATTCGGGTTGACGTTTTATTTTTTTAACGCTCTTTTTTTTAACCCAAAGTTCTATTTTCAGTCATGCATGATGTGTCTTGGGAAGTTGTAGGGGACCACAGGGCCACCATCAGGGGCCCAGTGGCTCTAGGGGGGCCTGATCCTTGCCAAACTCTGTGCAGCTTACTTAAATGGTACAGATCCCTCCATGCCATACAGGACTGGCCCACTTTCCCAGTGGGTCGGGGCATCTGGGACTGGTCAGAGCACTCTGACTCATCACTGAGGGAGCGATTTAGTATGGACTGCACCAGGTAGAGGTGCAGAGTGAACGATCTCCCACCAGGGAACATTTTTTATCCCATTGCTGGACCACCAGGGATTTAGCCCACTCCCTGTATGAGGTAATCAGATAAGTAGGCACAATGTTATATTTTAATTATTGTAACGAATAATCAATTCAAACCGGCGTTATAGAACGAGATTTGAGGTCCAGCTTAGGGATCGCAGATTGACTTGTTCTCCCCAGACCAACATATTGCATTCTGACCTCCTTACATGGAGACGTATATTTCTCCATTAGACTCATATTTCATTCCCTCCCATCAACGCTGGAATGTTTACGCTGCGATAGACGCCTAAACATTTGAACTTATTTCCAATGACCTTACGTATCTGTCACCATTTATTTTTTTTCTCCCCTTCGAGATTACGTCTCCTCGCTGCCCTAATACATTTTGTTTTTATTATGAAAGTTTAGGTAAGAATAAAAGTCTCCTGGGCACCAGCATAAATACAGCAAAGCGCACAGACCGGGGCTGGTGCCGGAAGCTACATGACATACCAGCAGACACATGTTATCAATGTAACTAATGGTCTGATCATTGGTTTTCCAGGCCAACAACGTTCGTAGTATTTCTAGTGTTGGGTTCGGCATTTCACTTTAATTTATGTACCATGTGATATTTACTAATGGTTCCCATACATACTGTGGCAACCATGACTCCGCTTATCAAGCCAGAGTTCTAAACACCTTTATGGGATCCAAGGCTTTTTACACAATGTAAGGCTTCCCCATTGACCATGTGTTTCTGCTGTAGGATTTTAACAACACCGTAATGTGATCTTATGTGGTAAAACCCTCCAAAATGTTGAAGAATAAAGTGTATACACAACTGTCCAAATTTGGGGTGCTGATCAATACACGTAGAAAAAAAATATGAAATGTGAACACATTGTATCATCATCAACTGGAACATTCTCCTCCTGAAGTTTCGCCGTTTATCAATTCTGGGTGAAGCAGTGCACATGTGCCCATGGTGTCTTTGTGGAACCCAACTGAAGATGGAAATATTAAAACATCAACCAAAAAAAAACCAACAAGCCCATACCAGTTTCAGTAAACCAACTTGGTGGTCAAGTAGAGCCGCCATGTGTCCAGTGCCATGCATTCCCTTGACCATTGACATTGACCTGGCATTACACAAACTAAGTAAAATGTCGGACTGTGATGCGACACGCAGTGTTTCTTCTACAGATTTTCTAGAAGTTTTCCGGAATTATTATAATTACCATCAACTCGTAGTTCCTACAGTTTCCATATCAGCTGATTAAGCAAACCAAACCAGCAACGACGAACAAAAGGATAAAAGACAAACAGGAGATTTGGAGGGCCATGGTCAGAGGAGCTTACCCTCTGGAGGTTCTGAGTTTGAGACGATTATTTCTCGCAAACGTTCAAAAACGAGAGACTGGTCGCCCCCATGGGGGATTTGATTTCAATGCTCTTTTTTTTTTTTTAAAAGAAAAGGCTCCCTAAATGGCAGGAAAGGAAGCGCGTTCGCCCTCTAGACTAGCTCTATAAGAGTTAAAGGTTGACCGTCCTAAAGAATGCGGAGGGAGATGAAAGACTTGTCTCAGGAGTTCAGACTTGGTACAGGTTTCCTGTGTAGCCAGCCCTCCTGTCCTTTTACGAAATGCATTTTTTTCCCCTCGTTATTTCTCTCTCCCTCTTCTTTTTATTTTTTTTTGTCCCTCTTTTTTTTTTCTAAAGGGAAGAGTAAACCTTTCTCACTGCCTGGCGGTGTCAGATTAAATACCGAGATGGCGACAGGAAAAAGGCTGGGAGGAAAAACAAAAGCCAGGGGGGTGAGAGTTATCAGGTTGGCGACGGAACTGCAAGCTTGTCGGACTCCAATTTACAGAAATCCAAACAGATTCTAGTTGACACGATCTGCAATCATTACCGCCGGAGCAGAGCTAATTAAGAAATTAGCTTTCCTGATTGTTTGCCTGCTCTCATAGTGATGAGCAGTTGAATAACGTTAGATGGATGAAATGTTCTAAGGCCCGACAGCTTAACAAGTGGATTTATTATTTTATTTCTCTTCCATTGTTTCTTTTTTATATTTTGTCCTGTGACAGGTCTCACATCCTGTCTCCTTTGTACATTTCAACGTGCCAGACTAAAGCCGTTGTACGGGAATTCGGTAGTAGACACGAGTGGAAACACTTGCGGGTGTATGGAGATGGACCATCTGTAATAGAGAGTAATTGGGTGGAGTAGAGGTAACATCACTGCTCTATATCGGTGGAGACACAGGTTTGAATCCCAGCAAGAGCACCTCTCCAGTAAGCGTCCTTGGGCAAGACACTTAACAGTAGATACTCGACACCCAGGACCTACTTGAAAACAAGAGGAATCTCAATGTATCCTTCCTGGTAAAATACTTTCTCAAAAAAATATTAACCAAGGTTGGACTAGCAGACCAGTCTTGGCTTTCAGAGATGAAAAACGCGTTGGGAGTTGTCAACAGTCATTGCTAAAGAGGGTATAGATATATGGGTGTTTTGGGGGTGGCAGTTCAAGGCTAATGTGATGCATTTCTCTCAAATGTCCCAATGCTGGACAGAGAATCCTAGTTTTATCTTAATATCCCACTTTTGAGGGGTTCCTCCCTTTATATCGTTGCTGCTGCCCCGACACATTTTCATGGGGATGTTCGGTGCGGAGTATATATAAACCCACAGTTTTGTCTCTGAGCTTCAAAAAGGCTGGAAGCTGTGTATTGGCATTGGACCCGCCTGAAGTGGTTTGCCCTGACCTTGGCAGATGGGCTTGAACTTTAATAGCCATATGTGTGTGTTGTATTTCAGTTTATGGTGGCTATATGGGATTCACAATGCAGATTACAATTCTTTTTGGATCAGTACCCTAAGCATTTCAGATTCTTATGGATTTCAGAATCCAAGAGAATCCGACACCTTGGAGAAAGGGGATCGCGGAAGTGGAGCCTGGGTCCCCTTCCTGCTGCAGCACCAGAGTGTGCACACGCTGGGAGGGCTGTGCAACCATTACCCGTGGACATGCTGCACAGAGCCAGCGTGACCCCATGCAGCATGTTGCAGGCCAGGGCTGTCCAGAGGTTCCCTGCATGGGCTGCTCTGTGCTGCAACAATTGGGAGCCATGTCTCTGAGAAGCTGGGCCTCTCCGAGGCATCAGGGAATTGAATGGAACTAAAATGTAGAAGGCTCCGAAACCTCCAGATAGCGGAGTTTTACAGATTTTGGAATTTTTGTTTAGGGGTGCCTAACCTGTAGAGAACGCTTAATACCTCTGTTAAGGAATTCAGGGACAGAATTAGGAAGTTCATATCCTAGTATAATAATAATAATTTATATGGCGCCAACCGTTTCAACAACGCTTTACAATAACCAATGAGAACGAGACAAAATTAAAACAAACAGGAACAGAAAGAAGAGATGTAGAGGGCCCTGCTCGGATGAGCTTTAATGAAACAATGTCTGACTCTGTTAAAGAACCTTCATTTTGTTTTTATGTTAACACGTTAAATTATTTAACAGTTTCTTTAATTTTTTTTCTGCACATAACAGCTAGTCATAAAAAGGATTTAATTAATAAGTGATCTATAGGTTCTATTTGCAGCCAAGATATAAAATATTATATAATTAGTACAAATCGATGCTTTTAAAAAAAAAAACTGCATATAAGATTTATACGGCATAAGGATCTCTTCTTTTTTTTGGTTCGCAGAGCGGACACTTTCAAAAGTAAGGATTTGAACTTGGTTTCCAAGATGTTGTCAGACGTTGACGTCCCACCTTTCTGTTAAACTTATCAGCTTGTCTAGAATTCTGGGTGTTGTAGTCCAGTTATATATTGTGGTAAACGCCTGCAGCCTCCCGGACTTGATTGAAATATGTTACTGTTTTTTTATCCACCTATGAGATCATTAAAATCAATCGTTTCCCTGACAATATAATAAAGCTTGGGAGTTCTCACCTATTCGAGCACATGGGACATGAACTTCAGTGAAAACTTTAAAATATTTCTAAAATTTTGTGATTTTCACATTTGCTGGCTGAGTTTCGTGGACCCATACACCGGGGCTTTCAAACTCCAGCCCTTAGGATATTTCTGAACTACAACTCCAATGATACACTGGCCAACTATTGCATTGAGAGATTTCTGGGAATTGTAAGCATCAACAACTTGGGCCATGAGTTTGACAGCCCTGTTGTATGCTAATAGCTGCATAACTGAAGGTCATCCATGTCATGTTCCTTCTTCAGTTCTGATACCAAGAGGTGTAATTTCAGTATCCAAAATTTGGAAACAAGTTCCATCTCTTAATTCTAGGGAGATCATTACTCCAATTAAGAAAATATCTGGTGGTGCTCTGGGAACTCCAGATTAAATAACCACTGACATCACTTGTAGTCATCAAACCCTTTGGCTTTGTGTTAGTAGGACCACATCACAAGAAAGTCACCCCTGTACAACATATGTCAGACGCTGTATTTTTGTAAAACTCTGTCAAAGTATGCATTAACTATTTGGTTTCGGCTGGGTTGAGTAGAGGTAACATCACTGCTCTATAACCGTGGAGAGAGACTGTGGAGGCACAGGTTCGATCCCGGCAAGAGCACCTCTCCAGTAAGTGTCCTTGGGCAAGGCACCTAACGGTACATACTCGCCACCCAGGACATACTTGAAAACGAGAGAAATCTCAATGTATCCTTCCTGGTAAAATCCTTTCTCAAAAAAAATGACTACCTATCGAGCTTCGGAATGGGTAAAACACTCGCCATCTTTTTCGAAAATATATTCTCGTGACACGTGAAATGATGACACTTCCGACTGCATATACAATACTTCGCTCAGGATCATAAGTAAATTGTAAACTAACCATGAAAAGATGTGGAGCCGTGTAATCAGATGGAATTTGTCAAGTACTATGTACCACCTGATCACATGAGTGAGAATTATCGTGGGTGAAAAAAAATCACACCATCAAAAGATGGACAAAAAGGATAAAACTACTTAGAAATTTTAGTATGCTTGTTAAAAAAGGACTATAAACACCTAGAGATGAGTGTCTTATAGCTCTAGCCTGTTTTTTGTAGAGAAGAGCAGATACATTGTAATCCCACGTTTTTGCAAAAAATCACCATGAGGATCATATTCTTCGGCTTGCTGGGTCCAGAGGAGTTGCTGACCTAGAGTTGATGAACAACAAAGAAGTATACAGACATTCATTGACTGGTAGGCAGTATGGGGAGAAAAAAAACATATTTGGGGAAAATAAGTGACTAAGACGTGGCCTCTTAAGCTACTGGAGCAGGACGTCGGACTGCGGATTTTCAACCGAGGGTGGACGATAAGACCGGTGACCCTCACTAGGTTACATGACTGAATGCGCTCTTTGACAAGCAGAACGTCTATTAATACATTTGTCCATGAAAGTATTTGGATGGAATGCGGAGCGAGCTTTATTTGACTCAAATTCAGTGGCTTCAATAGAAGACACAGATTCCGTAAGACTCGCAACGTGCCAGATATCTGACCCTGGTAAGGTGATAAATTAAAAACTGCTGTCCTTGCTCGTCCATTTTGTGTCACCATCCAACCTTGCCTATGTTTTTATGTTTCAGGTTTGATTCATTTATATAAATTCCAAACTTGATACTGTGATAATGAAGGCTGTGCGCGTCGGTGGCATATATTCCACAGCAACAGACAATATATTCAGAGCTCAGGAAAATCAGGAGAATCGTACCACGTGCTCCACTCTGCAATCCTACTAGCGTACTCATGAATGTGACCTAAACGTTTTGCAGAAGTGGTGTTACCAGTGGTTTGGTGGGATCTGAAAGATCCTCAATGTTGGTCAGTGGGTAGCCAAATGCATGCTGCTCATTATAAGTTGGCCAAGACCAGCCCTGGAGTCACACATCATGTTTTCTCTCCATGTACTAGACGTGATGTTGCAATGTAAAACGCTTCCTGCATGGCACGCAATACCCAAACACATTGTTACCAAGAAGAATAGATTTTGGTTGACTAAGTTATGGGTCTTGTGAATCCAGCAACATGGTGCTCCAGCTAGTGAGGGTTTGTGATTTATCCCACCATAAAAAATACAATGTCCTCATTCCACAGTATCGACCAATGTTATAGCAGCCAACCAATAAATTAAATTACCTTTGTGGTTTATGTAACGATTCTGGCCCAATCACCCTGTTGAAGAGGACCAGGGCCAGACTCCTGAACCAGTGGTGCATTCTTGCGTAGGTCAACTAGGTCTGAGCCAAGGGAAACACATTGGAAAGGGTTGGAGGCAACTTTTTTTTACCTAATGTCCTTTTTTTTTTTTTAGATGCCCAAAAGGGTGCAAGAAAACCACAAAACTCGCAGCAATGCACCTCTAACCCGTAGATCTCAGACTTTGAACCCCCCCAGATGTTGATGGCCTACAGTTCCCAGACTTCCTTGACTGCAATAAATGGCCAAAGAATCAAGGGAGATGTCGTTCAGAAACAACTGGGGGAGCAGAATTTGACATCCCCCCCCATTATAAACTGTAATAAATGTTGCTAGAAATCGTTTGGTGTAATGAACATAATTTGCTCTTGTTCTAAAACGACATTTTTCTTGAAATAAATCGACCCGATTGGTCGTGTTGTGAATATTTGTCTTAAAATCATGTTTATGTACATGTCCAACTTATTTGGTGCCAAGTACGGGCATAAATCAGTGTGCCCATGGCACCACCAAGCCTAAAAATGCCCCTGCTGTAAATGTAAATGTATTAACCCCTCACACCCCACACCTAGGGTTAGGACAAAGGAACGGGCAGGTTTGGATTATCTTATAAATACTACGGACCCTCGATCTCGGACGTCATGTTCGTTTCTGTGGGTGTTCAGTTTTTTTTTGTTTTTTTTTTTGAGAAAGGATTTTACCAGGAAGGATACATTGAGATTTCTCTCGTTTTCAAGTATGTCCTGGGTGGCGAGAATGTACCGTTAGGTGTCTTACCCAAGGACACTTACTGGAGAGGTACTCTTGCTGGGATTGAACCCATGACTCCACAGGCTCTCTCCATGCAGAGCGGTGACATTACCTCTACTCCACCCACCCAGCCAGTTGAATGTTTCCAACGCCGCGTCAGCTGGCGGGTTCACTAATTCTTACTTTTTCGTTTTGCAAACTCCAGACATTTTTCGGAGCGGCCATAAGAGATAGGTTTCGGGAGGGAAATGTTTTGCCCTCGCTCGCTCTGCTTTAGAAGCTGTCCAGGTGTGGAATCTGTCCCTTTAACAAAACAAGTAAGGTATTCGTTATCAGCGCTGTGTTAAAAAAAGAATAATCATAGAAGAGTGAGAAGTACAAACAAGCCAAAGCATTTGTTCAATCTGCAATCTACACATCAATTATCCCGCTGTGCTAATTACCACCTTTCCAAACCCTGGGTACCTGCGCATTCACACTCGCTGCCTTACATGTCTGAGCACATAAATAAAGCAAGGCGGTGATAGCCTCATATAAGATGAAAAAACACACCTTATAATGGGAAATATAGATCTATACCTGAATATGTCAGCGATTCTGTTTGTATAAACAACTGCTGATCTGAAAAATACAATAAAATAATATGTATATATATATACAGATACATATAAAAATCACAAGTATAGCAGTATGTTGTGATACTTTTTTTATTGGACTAACGTTACATTTAAAAGTCAAGCGTTCGAGAGTATAACCTCTTTTCCTCAGGTCTGGAAGCTAAATTGACCAAAATAATGGAATTGAACAATAAAGAGCCACGCGGGGGGGGGGGGGTGTCGTAGATACCATTACTGGAATCCTATGGTCAAGGAAGGTGAACAGAGAAATACATATATAAATATAACTATAAATATCGCTTCCAGACCTGAAGAAGAGCGGATATACTCTCAAAAGCTTGTCCTTTAAATGTAACGTCAGTCCAATAAAAAAAAAGGTATCACTACACACTGCTATACTCTGGGGATTTTATTTATTTATTGGTAAAGTATTTTACCAGGAAGGATACATTGAGATTTCTCTCGTTTTCAAGTATGTCCTGGGTTCAAGAACATTGAATTGTTACAGTCGTCACAGAAATACGAAGTAATAAATGCAAGATATTAAAAAACAAAACATAAATACACAGATTGACACAGAAAATACCTGTAAATATGCAGAAAATATACAGGGCTATTCAGAAAGAGGTGAAAACTTTGAGAATGACTGGAGAATTGAAAATTCTAGGTCAAAATAGTCAAACCAGAAAAATTCTCCCATTTATCTCACTTTCCAAATCGGCTATTTGGTCTAGATTGTTCATTCTCCTGGCAATTCTCAAGGTTTTCACCTCTCTCTGAATAACCCTGATAGTCCCTATGTCATCTGGACTAACACGGCATATCCATTCTACACTAGAGGTATATATATATATATATATATATATATACACACTGGGTCCAGCACTCGCTTAAATCTCCTTCCTTGCCTGGTGCAGCGATCTCACAAGGAACAATATATTTATATATATGTTTAGGAGACACACTCTGGGACTCGTCTAAAATAAAAAAGTTTATTGAATCTATATAAAGGTTACATTGAGTCTGTTTCGGCTCATTCTGAGCCTTTATCAGGACCTTGATAAAGGCTCAGAATGAGCTGAAACGTGGGACTCAATGTAACCTTTATATAGATTCAATAAACTTTTTTATTTTAGACGAGTCCCAGAGTGTGTCTCCTAAACATATGTATATATATATATTAAAGATGGACAGACAGCTCTATATATATATATATATATATATATATATATAGCTTAATAAGAACTGTAACTGTAACTTTGTATTTCTGTAACAATTCAATGTTCTTGAACCCAGTACGTGAAAACGAGAGAAATCTCAATGTATCCTTCCTGGTAAAATCCTTTACAAATAAATAAATAAATAAAATAAATAAGAGGATGCATTGGGTTTCTAATGGATATTTATCCCATCCCTATTTAATGCATTTTTTTTGAGTAAAGCCCCCCTTTATGATTGGGATCAGTAATCCAGAATGATCACCAAGGACAGGAAGTAAGTTTCCTGCAGCTTATTTGATACCTTATTGGGATGCTATTCAGGTGACAAAAGATTTGGGCACAGAGGGGAGCATATGGGATTTACACCCTTATTATCATTACAATAAGAGCACAGATAGCCCTAATTAGGGGATTGGACCTTACCTGGAAAGCTTGTCCCTCTGATCTGCAAACCCTCTGAAAGGCCAGGTTACCCCTGACCTCGTTAAATCCCTGACTCCCAGCTGGTGACATTGAATTTTATTGCAGAAAGTATTCTAAAGTATGCTATTCAGTGGGCGTCAATAGATTTTACATATATATATATATACATTCTGGCTTAAAGAAGAGACCCACAGATGTAGAAGAACACATCTGTCCATTACAAAAGATATGTTTGTTTGTGTATATATATATTTATATAATAATAAATATCTGTTAGGAGCACTCGAGGACTTCATAAATAAAAAATATACCTTTTATTCCAAAAACCCAATTAGAAATCTGACGTTTCGGCTCCTTAGAGCTATTTTCAAGGCAACCCTCATCAATGGTGGCAATGAGATCAGTGATGCCCTGCTTAAGATTAGTGATGTCCCGTACCTTTGTTCCATACACCATGGGCCATATACTTGGTGCTAACTTAACCACAGCTGTTGTAAACTTCCCAGAGCCATTATAGCCTATGGAGGTTTTAAGTTTACAACAGCTCTGGTTAAGTTAGCACCAACATTGTAATATGGGCCCATATCTTTAAACGAAACATTTCCAGACTGGTGGATTGGAAGGGGTGGCCCAATTCCGTGGCCACCTCGTTCACCAGATATCACTCCCCTCCACTTCTTTCTATGTGGTTATGTTAAAGATATGGGGCCCTATTACATTCTTCACGCAAAAACGCATGAATTTTAACAATCCTCGTGCATTTTTTTCATCCGTCAAAAAATAACGTGCGTAAAACTGACGCGCACAAAAGCGCGCGCAGCAACATTGCGCGCAGAAATCAGTGTGCGGACTGGTTTTTTTCACGCGATTCAGCCAATCAGAATTAAGATCCACAATTGTCTCACTTTAAGTTTTTGCGCCTGTCAAAGTCAATTTGCGCATGTATGCTGCATCAATAAGAAAAAACACACAACTTCTCAAATTTATTGGTTTGGGTATGTGTAGAACGTGTAACTATACTTTGCTGCGTATTTTTTTTGGGCTGGTGTATTTGGTTTCGGCCAGGTTGATAGAATTTGCCATTAACACCCGCTTTCAGGAGTTGCTAAAATAATGCGCGCAACATCTATGCGTTAATTCCTGCGCATAGATTGTGCGCTGGTACGCGGATGGTATTACAAACGCATTTGCGCTCACAATGTTAAGTATAGGACGCGCGCAGTAGAGTAAGCTCGCGCAGGGTTCACGCCGGTTCACCCGCGGTAGACGAGTATGTGTGTTTGTTGCGCTGACTATGTAATACGGCATTCGGCGCAAATGTTTTAACCCCTTGCGTTAATGTTTTTTTGCGCCGGCACAAACGTTTGCGCGAAGATTGTAATTTAGCCCTTTATACATTAATTAATTAATCCCATTCTAGACTTTCACCCTACAGGTAAAGGGGAATAAGGTTATATTTTTTTAAGGATTATAGTCGGGTTCTATCGGAATCTCATGAAACCCAAAAAGCTTTTATACCGAAGGCCTAATGCAAACAAAAAAAAAAGTTTCTTCGGCGAGACACAAGAATGTAAAACAGCCTTGAGAATCTAAAACTGTTGTGATTAACCTTTCTTTTATCTACATAGACACGTCGTTTTTTTTTTGTGGTGGTTAGAAAATTTTACAGACACTCCGTGGGAACGAACGTACCTCGAGTTCACGATTTTAATTAAAATTGCACGTTATAATAATAATTAAAAAAAAGAGTAGAAGAAGGTACAAAACCGTGCGCCTCATATCTCAGCCGCGAGCAGGAATAATGTTTTATAGCATCGCATTCGCCGGCTCTCAGCTCCGCTCTCGGCTCCTTCGCACGTAAAGTGTTAAACAATGTGATGACTCTCAAATTACTTTGTTTCTCTGTATAATTACAATTCAGATTGTACTGCCCCATTATTAGCCGAATGTACAGTAATATGCAGCGGCAGTGTAATATGTTATTGTAGGATTATAATTAATCTTACAGGAAGTACAATAATTTTACAGTATCAGATTGAAGCAATACGGCATATAGATTTATTAATTCTTTTAATCAGTTCTGGCAAAATTAATTTCGCAATGATTGCTTACATTGAAATTTGCATATATTTAGCGAAAGCCATTTATTTTTTTTTCACACCGTTCTTTTTAATAAAACAGAGCACGTCGCGCAGCGCTGTAACAAAACTTTTCCGAATCCCTATCCGCCTGTCTAGCGCTTTTATAAAGAATATATATGGCGTTTATTGTGTGGGATAAAAAGAACAATATAGCCGTTTAATACGACATACAGGGCTATTCAGAGAGCACCGAAATGTCGCCGATATTTCGATGCCCGTTCGTTCTCAGCACTTCGGGGCGGTTCGGCGATTCTAGGGCGCCGATCCTGCAATGTTATCAGTATAGGACCCCGCATGGTTCACCGCAAACCTGCAGAACACTCACCGAAAACCCGCAGAAACCACTGCAAAAACCACGCTGAACAAAGTGCAGAGCAGCCACCGGAAAAAGCCGACACGCAGACGAACGGGTTTAAAAAAAAAAAAAAAATCAGTACGGGCTATATTACAGTCTTCACGCAAACGTTAACGCTCCCTTGCGTGAGCATTAACGTTAGTCGTGGTGTTTACCGCATATTACAATCCAAACGCAAACAGGTTAAGTAAACCGTTTGCGTTTGGTACCTTGCGCAGCGCTGCGCGACGTTACTGTACTTTTCGCTCCCCATGTTAAGTATAGGGAGCACAAAGTGTTAATCAGCGCTGGATTACAATCTACTAGCGCTGATTAACGACCGGCCCTGGGTAGCAAAAAGTTAACCACAGCCAGGACTTAGTGTTAACACCAGCCTAAAAAATAAAAAATGAATGCTATACTCACCCTCTGTCCCGCGGCGAGGACCGCGGCTCCAAGGGCCTCCTCCGTCCGGCGGGAGCAGGGAAAGACTGGGGGAAAAAGTCCCCCCCAGTCTCTCCCTGCGTATCACTACGAGGCAAGATCCAGCTGGTCATGTGACAGGCAGGGGGTAACTAAATTTTTTCCGGGCACAGTTTTTCCTCCCTTGCACATGCGGTTTAACGCTAGGATTGTAGTTTGGCCCAACGCTTGAAAGTTTCAAAATTGAAACGCTGTTTGCAAAAACTACTGAACGAAAATGTCTGGAATTTACAAATAAAATCCAATGAATGATAATAAAAAGGGCTGTTACAGAAAAATGAAAAAAAGATTAAAAACCCCCAAAAAAAAAGGTTTGTCAAAAGAATTTCAAAAAATACCTAAAAGATCCTTAAAAAAAATCAATAGAGTTTTTGCTGCAGATTAAAAGAATAAACGGTTTATTAGATATTGAATTAAAACGGGAATATTTTTAACATTGACGCCTATGGGATTTGCCTGAATAAACCGGCCGAATGAAACCACCAAACAGCAGGGCATTTTCGGCAACTTTTCTCTGCTGTTCGGTGTCTCTGAATAGATTAACCATTGCTTCTCTATGGGGGATTTCACTGCCGTCGAACAGGCAACGTACGTGCAGGCAATTTGCCACAATTTGGCGAATTGCCTGCTCTCTGGATAGCCGAATGGCCCCGAAATGTCCCTGTACACTGAATTTCGGTGTCCGGTTACATTTTGGCGACATTTCAAACCTCTCTAAATAACCCCCATAGCCGTCCATGATGTTCGCTCGCTGGTTATAAGGGGAGTGGTGTAATGAATTGACAGGACATTTTACAATTTTGGGTAAAATAAGCCTTGAAGCTTCCATTTGCAGTTTGTATACATTCTTCACAACGCACACGCAGTGTTTGAAACAATTCCGTTTACTTTTTGAAAGCCCGTAGTCTGTTTTTCATAAGAATACATTTTATTCATCGGGAGTCTTGGATTGATAAATTGACGTGTCCCTCGTGACTGGGTCTCCATGTTGAAGTAATTAGCAGTTTGTAAGTCTTCTACACCCACACCCGGAGCAGTCAGCTGTGGTTTCCCATATAATACGTCGTCGATAGATCTGTGACATGGAGAAACACTGAAGCCCTGAAAACATATACGTGAATAAGGTTTGACTGGAAATCTTCCCATAGTTCTGGGCAGAACTCTTCCAACACGCATGCTTATGTTTTCGATTTATTGCAAGGGGCCAGGCCATGCCATACCATACCATGCCATGCCATGCCATGCCATGCCAAGCCATTCCACACCATGCTTGCTGTGACTCAAAAAGAGCTTTTGCATTAGCCAGTGATGCTGGTCAACCTTAACATCAGGGGTCAAACTGAGCAGGAATGGGTAGGAACGCAGTTCCTCCACTATTTTTTTTCAGGAGGGACATCGTTTAATTTTGTCCCAAACACTGAAAACCTATTATTAGGTTTCAATCATATATTGCCTTAAGTCACCGTAAATGTATGATATTTATTACATTTATCATAATGATTCCCTAAAACCAAGTCTAATCAAACATCAATATCACATTTGTATGTAGGGTGGTGGGTTAGATGCTACACGCCAATGGTTTTTGGGAGGCAGAAATCTTGGAGAGTTCCCACGCTTGTTTTCTTTACGACTAGACCCCTGCTTAACATTAAATATGTTGGTGGCCTGTACACACACAGTGTCATGTGGTCATAACTCCCATAAACTGCTCCTCTTTCCAAGATATGGATTTTTCTTTAGTCTAGGCATATTTTGGTATATCCACTAGCATGCACAGATGGTTACACTAGGGTGTGCACCCATGGTATATTTATTAATTGGAAAATTATGTTTAGAAGATTTTGCACAAAATGCTAATTTTTCATTAGAAATAATCAGAAATATAGTCAGTTTTATGATATTCATCATAAACCAGATAAGGAACATCTAAATGTCAGTGTAGGAAGTGAAAGAGGACCTCTTCAGTCTTCACGCAACAATAGGGTGCCGGAGTACATAAGGCATATTCCCCTGTGCACGCCTATGGGTATACGTCAAAAATCTATCAGGACAGATCAAACGTACATGGGATTTGTGATACACTTACAATTAGTCCCATGCTCTACTGCCAATACCATCACCGGACACAATTTGTATTCAGCCAGACATCATGCAAAGAACATACAAAAAAGAAAGAAGTCTTTTTTTTTTTTATTTTGAGAAAGGATTTTACCAGGAAGGATACATTAAGATTTCTCTTGTTTTCAAGTATGTCCTGGGTGGCGAGTATGTACCGTTAGGTGTCTTGCCAAGGACACTTGCTGGGGAGGTTGCTCGCTGGGATCGAACCCATGACTCCACAGGCTCTCTCCACGCAGAGCGGTGACATTACCTCTACTCCACCCAGCCGGTACAGGCACATCTCACACACCTAACGTTTCGGAGCCACGCTGTGTACAGCCCTTTTCGAGCATAGAGCCAAAATGTTGTGTGATAGGTGTCCACAGTAAAGGCTTCGAAGATATCCTCTACCTGAGGACCTAGGTCATTTGGTTGTTCCTGTGCTTTGAATCCCATGTATCCACACTATGCGGAAACATGGAGGTTTTTAGTTTAATTAAATGGCCGTCGAACATTTAGCCCCTCCTGTCAATATCAAGGCAAACTGCTTTGGTTGGGGGGAAAAAATATTTTTCTGTAAGGACGACCTCAAGGCAAGTTTCTTAAGTGAAGTGTATGTTTAATAAAAAAAAATCACAGTAATTGAAATAATACCTGGGTTATTCAGAGAGAGGTGAAAACCAGGAGAACGACTGGGGAAGTGAAAATTCTAGGTCAAAATAGCCAAACCAGAAAAATTCTCCCATTTATCTAATTTTCCAAATTGGCTATATTGACCTAGAATTTTCATTTCTCCAGTTATTCTCCTGGTTTTCACCTCTCTCTGAATAACCCTGATAATGTTTATTTTTGTGTGTAGATGGTATCCGCCCATAGTGGCAGATGAGCACAGAATTGACCAGTTTCCGTCTGTTCTTCCAATGCACATTTATTTATAAAAAATGTTTGCTGTGAGGCAGCTCGTCTGAATATCGTTACACCATATATTCAGACGTACCAAGAAACGCTGCGTTACGGCTCATGTGTCGAATGTTCTCATCACTGCAATTGTAAAAATAATACTTATATATAATGTATCCACCCTTGTGCTTAAATCAAGTGGTACTCATATTATATTGCCTGTTTTCGCATTTATTGAATGTGTGTGACCGTGCCGGTGAGAGTGGGTTTTCGATGCAGTGGAGCAACCGTTTCGCTCGTCCACCCACCACTGTTGTGGCCATATTACATTATCTTCCTTTAGCAGATGACATCACCCGACCTGATGTCATGGCCTACCTCGATTGCTCAGCTTAAAAATAGAAAAGATCCGATAAAATTTACGCTTGATCTCCGTCTCTTACGTACTCAATCTCCTACAGCTGTCCGAGGATCTCCAAAGTGATGCAGTAGGTCAAATAACTAATAAAAAAAAGTCCCTTCTAGGCGACACACGAGGTTTTGAACTCCTAGGTGTCCCTTGTTTTCTCATTGTGTAAAAAAAGGAATTTGTCTTTGTGCTCGTCGATACTTTCCATTTCTAAGTAAGAGATAAAAGGCGGCCATTTTGTTTTCCTTGAATATATTGTACAGCATTTTCCTGCCACTCCCGAAAACCAATTACATTGGTATAAACGGACAACTCGGGCTGCTTCTTGTAATTTTAGAAGGTACAGATAAGACTTTGGAGGTCCTGGTGGCCGGAGATAGCGTTTTACCTAATCTCCAAACTATTCTATGTGCTCTAGGTGAGCAGACCTATCAAAGGCAGATAAAATCAGGTCGTCAACCTTGGGATGGTCTGGTTTTTCTCCCAACGTAAACAGACCTGTTGTTACTCTTGAAATCCGCATCTTGTCAAGTGTTTCGACCCATTAACCTCATTTTATTTATTTATTTTCATTTATTTTTTTCGACCTGTAGGAAAACGCGTCCACGGATTCCACGGCAAACCTCCAAATTCCGTTCTATAAAGTCCTCACTCAATAAACTCCCAGCATGCCTCTGTGTAGAAAGTATGAAAAGTATAGATATTTCAGTCTCAGGTTGTGTTCGTTCCGCTCGCTCGGGGATTTAGATAAGTGTTCGAGGACTATACAAACACATGGCTGTGATAACTCAGGAGTATGAAACTTTCTGCAACCTAGCGTTATCACCTTGCCGTGTATAATGCTGTTCAGAAAGATAATAATGTTATCTGGGCCTCGGGCACCGGCCAGAAAAAAAACGGTTTCTGACTCCAGACGTATTTTTTAAGTCTAAGAATCTCGTGCCACCTTGGGTTTTTCACAAGGGACTTTGGGTGATAAACTCAGCAATGGATTCGAATTAGAATATATGAGTTTTTAAATGAAATATAAATCTCTAATCTGTCGGTTTATTAAACTGATATTTTTTTTCGCAAAATGTTTCTATTACTTTTTTCCCAGAGAAGTGGCTGAAAAATGAAGAAAAAATAAATAAATAAAATAAATAAATAAAATAGTTGAAGTCTTCCCTGCCGCAGGACCTTCTATGCCGGCAGTGCGGCGGGTGGGCCTTGAAGACGCAGGGCGTACAGGTACACCCCTCTTTCTCCAATGGGCTGCCACGGCCTCGTGGCATGCGCCACGCATCATTGGCTGCAGAGATGGGCTGAATTCAGGCCGTCCACCTACAGCCAATGACGCACGCCGCACGTCAGCTGCGTGGGCGGGCCGAATTAGTGGCCCGCGGCGGCACCTGGTGGCTAGACGTACCCGTACGCCACACCGACGTTAACCCCCGCCTGACGGACAACACCTGCCCATCGTGAAGGTTGAAAACCAGAGTTCCCTTTTTTGCCCTTAAATATTTGAGCAGAGGCTGTTGACAAGTTCTGTGTGCTGACGTCACTAGTGACCGATCTGGCGCCCGGCAGACGGGAAAATTAAAAGATCCCGGCTGCTGGTGACACTGGGTGGGGTGGAGGAAATTCCTCTGCTTCAGCCTGTGTTTTCTGCCGGATCGGCAGAGTTGGGGGAGTGGAGAGGGGGCGCTCCTCACATCCTGACCACTTTAAAAATATAAAGTTGTCCGGCTGAGTAGTGTGTCCCTTTAAAGCAGTGACTCCCAAAGCGAGCAGTACCGCCCCCTGGGGGCAGGAGAAAGATCCACAGGGGCATTAAGGAAAACGTGGGAGGGTGCGAGCGTGTTAGATTAGGATTGTGTTTTGAATTTACAGTGTACCTGTTGCCAAAAAGAATGTGTATGCGTGTGTGGGGTCACTAGGGATGCGGTCTGGGAGCCAAGGTGGGCAGCAGCCCCAAATATTTTGAGAGCCACTGCTTTAAAGGAACCTCTAATAAGGAAGAACCCCCTTTTTTGCCTTAGTAATTGTCTAGATGCTGTGGACAACGTCTGCCTAATTATTTTTTATTTCTTTCGTGTAGCTGTTAATAATCACCTTTTACCGCCGGCACGGCCAGCTTAGGGCGTCCCAAATGCAGACGGTCCTGAAGCTTTTTACGCAATTGCGTACCTACGTTGCTTGGGAGATGTCCACTGCCTGTATGCAAGTTCTGCAGGACCTGTGCAGAGTGATGGATCGGAGTTGTGCGCGCATGCGCAGAACCGCCCCATTGGATGCTTCTTTCGGGATGCTTTATGAAAGATGATGTCAGCACGCAGAGAGTGCTGGCAACACCAGTGACCGTTCTAGTGACCGGCAGCCGGGCAATGCGAAATCCCGGCTGTCTGGTGACGCACTTAGGGAGAGAGGAAACTTCTCTGAAGAATGGCGTTCCACACGGCCTGACCACCAAAAGCTATAATGGTCGGGTTGTGTAGAGAATCCCTTAAAAATATATAATTACATATTAATGGCTTTTCTGACTTAAAATTGCCCTACGTCAAGCCTCCAGAATGTGGGGTTAAGTGCACAGACTGCCTCATCGATCCTGAAAGTATCCAACATGTGTAAAGACGGCTGAAAGGAACTATTGCTGCAGTGTCTGTTGAGTTCTGCTGGTCGGATGGCAACGTACGCTTGTAATAAGACCCCGAATCATCCCGGCTATGGGATTTCCAAACATTTAATGTGGTATTGGGCAAATGGAACCAGATATCTCCCCATGCGTTTCGGATAAAGAACCCATCGCTGAAGAAAAAAAAAACCAGGACAGCATAGTTGTGTAGTGCTGCTATCTGTTAAATTATTGCCACACCCTGGAATTGAGCTGACAAGCCGCCCTACACTGGCCCTGTCAGCAAATTCCACTACCTGAAAGGGATTCGGGAGGAGGAGGGAGGAACAGTGAGCTGGAGGGGAGTACAGCCATGCTCTGGTGGCAGCAGGCCATGACATCTCTGTCAACGAGCTGGAGCCAAATGAGAGCGGGCGTACGAGGAGTGGGGTGTCGTCAGAGAGGCCAGTTCCAGAGCTGATTAGAGCGTTGGTTTGCTCATACGGAACTCTATCGGCGACGGATACATTATAACAAACACCGGCAATGATCCGCTTGAATAAATTCCCAGCACCTAACCAAAAAGTGGCCAAAAAAGTTCAGGATTCTCGTTTTTCGTCTAAGCTAAGGGTCAGCAGCCTCGGCCCACCAGATGTTTTGGAACTACATATCCCACGAGTCTGCGCCAACCTAATGAGTGGCCGAGCATCATTTGAGACGTAATTCCAAAACATCTGGAGGGCCGAGGTTGTTGACCCCAAGCTATCAAGTACCACCGAGCGAAGAAATGCGAAGCTGTCCACTGTCCAAAGCGTTAAACAAACTCAGTGGCTTTTTTGTTTTGTTTTGTTTTGTTTTGTTTCTTTTTCTACAAAATAATAAAGACGCCCCCAGATGGGGAAAACTACCCCCCTCTCCTCCCAATAGACTACATGCCCGCCTCGTGCTAGCGAAGAATCATCCATAGGAGCAGTCAGTCCTGCAGCCACTGGTAATATGTACATTTTGGCCTCCCCTGGTCTGCAGTGTAACACGGCGGTCTCAGAAGTACCCGTCGCGATGAAGGGCGACGCGTGACGCGCAGCATACAACATTCTAATTTTCCTTGTAAACAGTCTGGGCACAATAACTTTCCCCCTGCTGCTTTTTCTTCCTCTTGAATATTATATTTGATTAAATATTTGCCCGTTCGAGTTGAATATGAAACAAGCCATTATTCTGTGTGTTTTGTTTATTTTCTTTCTTTTTTTTTTATTTATTCTGTTTTCACGACACGAGTGTCAACGTGGCGTTCAATAAACTTTTTATTTAAGGGTCTGTATTTAGAACACCAGGTGCGTCCAATTCTTAGGAAACCCTCGTATCCCCAGAGAGAAGACCGTGACACTTACCCTCCTGAAAAACATTTATTAATATAATATTTATTTTTGTTATTTTTTTTTTAAATTCTGTTTCTTGACTGTAGGTTCCCACGTGAATTGCGTCCTCAGTTCCTCAGGTGATGGCTTGTCAAATGTCATCCTGTCTCAAAGTATTGTCCTGCTGTTTATATTGTACCCATTGTTCAGCGCTGCGGAACATGTTGGCGCTATAAGTAGAATAAAAATAATAATTATTATATTGATTTTATATCAGAGTCTTTTATTGCTCAAACAATCTACTTATTGTTTCATGAAATAAAAACCCTGTTTACTTATTAATGTGCCTTATTTACGATATAAAAGTTGATGATTAACCCATCAATGTCCAGAGAATAGAATCAGTATATCATGGTAAGTCTCTCCTTGCCCCCCCTTTCCCCAATTTTTTTTTTTTTTTTCAGAGTTTAGGTGTATCCAAGGATCAAGGTCGCCGGTCATTGAAATGTTTTGACCTGATTATGTATCTATTTACATGATTCTGCTTTTTTTTTTTTTTTCTGCTGCCCCCCCGGAAAAAAAATAAAATAAAATTAATTAATTTAAAAAAAATAATAAAAAAAAATTTTGGAAGGCTTTATGGAAGAAGAGAAAAAAAAACAAAACACTGAGCTTTTATCGCAGATAAAGTACCAGAATGAACCGAGCTAGAACCGCGATGATTTGCTATTCTGAAACGTTTTTGTGCGCTTTCGCTTAGTTACAGTAATTATACCCAATAACTGACAGCCAAAATCACGTAGGAGAAAGCAAGGGCTGGATTCTCACATAGACCCTGCTGCAGAACATCTGCTGAGAGATTTGCATATTAATTAACCCATATTAACTCTAATTATTCTGGGAAATTATCAAATAAATTGAATTTTCTAATTTTAACCTTTCTTATCCTCGAAGCTCGTCGAGTCGAAGTTGGAGGGCTCGGCTGGTCTCACCTGGGCGACGTGTTGAGGGTATAACCCACCGCCTCCCCTTTGACTCCACGGTGGAGCTGCTGCAGTTATTAGGGGCTTTTGTCTGCCTTGTGTCTTGTTTGGATGTTTTTTTTTTTTTTTTTTTCTCCTTGGCTCTTGTGTCTTTTTTCCGGGTCCCAGTACATCACTACTGAGACGGAACATGTGTGTGTGTGTGAGCACAGATGGTGGATTTATACAGGGGTGAAGAAAGGTGGGACCTTTGAACAGTTGAGCAAACCTTACTTTTTTTTTTATTTATTTTTTTTATTTTTTGTTTTTTTATTTTTTCCAGCCTGTTGTATAGACCTGAGCAAATAAATAGGAGTTTAATTCAATTAGAGGCCGGCTTTAGCCAGTGGCTCATGGCAGAAATTATTCAATATTTTCCCCCTCGCATTGTTTGATTTACACATCACTGACTCCGTTGCTTTTGTGCTCTGTGTTAGAGGGGTTGACCATGTATTGAGCTTTTGTCTGCGTACTGTCAGTGTCCTTTTCACGATAATGTCTGGTTTTGTCCATTGTGAGATGCCACGGGACTGTTTGGAAAACAGGCTAACAGAAAGGTTTAATGTGTCAGGAACGCCAGTCTGTTAGAGAAGCTGAATATTTAAAATAAAAAATAAAAAAAAAAAAGCTCGCTAGACGGGGCAAAAGTGTGATTTAAACACTCGTTACCAGCGAGCGGCTTGTAGTAGGCGATAAACCGTTGAGCAAACTCAATTTGGTTAAAGAATAAAACAAACGTTCCTTTTGGACGTCGCTCCCTATTGTGCCAAACACTCCGCTGTTTAACAAAAAAAAAAGTCTCTATTTTCAAAATTATTCATTTTTACGGAGCATCAGTTTATTCCGAAAGGGGGACATAAAGCCGACGAACGAGTCGATTCGACGACAGGATGATCTTCTAATATATAATAAAAACCAATAATATTAACAATTAAAAAATAAACACAAACCTATGCTGGTCACGTTTGGTTGGTTGCCGGGCTCTTTTTGGGGGGGGCGGTTGTTCACCGGTCCAAATTTTGGGTAGAATATCCAATCGTAAGAAAACCCTCCCCCCAAAAAAACAGGCTATTATTCACATTTTATAGGTTGTTTTTGACCATTGCCTTTATCGAGCTGCTCTTATAATCGCTGTTCTAGTACGGCCAACGTTTCGCAAGTCTGTAGAGTCATCGTCAGCCTAGACTTAAAGAGACAGAAAAACAAAGTAGCGGAATGTCTCCAACTGCTGTTACAAGTGTTTATAAACATAAAGTATACGTTCAGCATTGCTCTGTACAATAGGCCGGACATAGCAACAAATATACATTTGTATATGGTAGGAGAGTGGACCCTGCTCGAGAGCTTACAATCTAAAATACGTGAGTTACCTAGCAAAATTAACTCTTTGTGCCACGAAATATAATTCGTATATTCCTCTCTCAATATTTTGATTGGTCAACAACTGCCGCCCAATAAGAGCCCGGCAAACAACCAAATGTGACCAGCATAGGTTTGTTTATTTTTTTATTATTAATATTACTGTTTTTGTTATATTTTGGGTGAAATATCCAATCATAAGAAAAAACAAAGCAGGATATTATCCTAAAATAAGCACATTTTATTGGCTGTTTTTGACCCCAGTTGCCTGTATTGAGCTGCTCTTATAATGGCTCTTCTAGTGCGGCCAACGTTTCGCAAGTCTGTAGAGTCATCTTCAGCCTAGGCTTAAAGAGACAGAAAAACAAAGTAGCGGAATGTCTCCAGCTGCTGTTACAAGTATTTATAAACATAAAGTATAGGTTCAGCATTGCTCTGTACAATGGGCCGGACGCAGCAACAAATCTACACGAACGTTAGACACACAGAGAAGAGTAGGAGAGAGGACACGGCTCGGGAGCTTACAATCTAAAATACGTGAGTTACCTAGCAAAATTAACTCTTTATGTGCCACGAAATATAATGAAACCAGACATACCTGCAGCTTTTAAAATCCCTAGCGTAGTCAAGGTTATTCAGCTTTCTTTTGAAAGCTCCTCCACATTCTGCAGCGCTGTTCAATGGGATGTGCATGCAAATTGTGTCATTTGCATAGAAGTAAACTTGCTCTAATGTTAAAGATAGGAAACTTTGTTTCCACATTAATGGCGTCACCTCCCCTTTTCCAGTAATCCGTTAACCCTATAATATGTAAAGAGAAGAAAAGACAGAGAATAAAGAAAACCCCATTCTTTTCAATTTAATTGCAAATGGGCTTTTCTTTTTATTTCTCTAATGTCCTGCTGTGCCGGGCCACACCTGAATTTAGCATCTGGCAGGAACAACCGCATGTCTGTAGCTGAGGCCTCTGGATTATTTGGGAGCCGTGTGCATGGGAATTTTATAGGAAATCATAATTTCTATGGACAAAACCGGGAGAGGAGAAGTTTCGAATATTGCACAGCATGAAACACAGAGACCTGTTTTTAGGAAGGCTCAGAGTGGTACCGCTGCGTAAAGGTAGGAGCAAAGATGCAACAAAGTGACTGTGGTCACCCAGCACCCGAGATCCAGCATGGAAAATATTACATTTCCAATAAATCAATGGAAATATTAAGGGAATAAAAGTATTTTACAGGATCCCCCCATCCCCCATCCCCATCATAACACAGATAAAGCAAGGGATACGAGCGAAGAGCCCTGAGATTCTATCTGCAACGTGACTTATTGTGTTACATTATTGTTACATTCCATTCTGTCCTGTACTTTCAGTACAAGTACGTGTAGAATTGCGTAATTTTTTTTCTGTTCTTCTACTTCAAGGAAGGTGTTAGACACAATATCTTTTAGTCACTGACATTGTCAGCGTGATCAGCATATTCAAGGTTAGCATCTCAGGGTTTCTATCTCCCTTCTATAAAGTTTTAAGCTCAGCAAGGTCTCTCTTACAGATAAGGGAAACAAAACTTGTTTGGTTTTTTCCCCCCACTTTTTAGTCCCCTGAGCATTTTCTTCGCTTTCCAGTAAATTATTTTGGAAAGCCCCAGATCGAAAATAAATTAAATATATATATATATTTTTTTTACATGTGTGTGGTTTGGAAATGTACCGGTGACACCCTTTATTTTTAGCTTGTGGGAAAATCCTCGTTCTCCCTATAAAAATAGATTGGCAAAGATTTTAATTAACCCTTTGCGGTGTTTTGGTGACTTTTTCATGACAAGACACAAGGTGCTTTTCGCCTGATCGTGCACCAAGTTAACACCAAATCAGTCCTTTTTTTTATGCAGGTATTAACCAAATCGCTGCATAATATATCCCGTGAAATTGTTTTACAGTTTTATTCCTGCAAAGTAATATTTCTAGATTGTGCGTTCCCACGGGAATAGGGCCCTCGTCTCCTCCTGTACTGGTTTGTCAAAACGTTGTTCAATGTATTGTAACCCTGTCTATATTGTGCCTAATGCGCCGCGGAATATGCTGGCACTTTATAAATAAAGAATAATCATAATAATAATTTCCAGGAGCTGCTCATCCAAATAATGGTTATGGTTGCAAACTTTCAGGGTGCAGTACCGCACGCTGCCTGCTCACTGGTGGTGGCGCTGTTGGTAGAGCATGCCTTATGTGGGCTTTTAAAACACATATAATATAATTATTTTTATTTTATTAACCACCAAAATAACATCCAATAGGGAATATAGCCTCTTGGGGGGTCTGTGATTTTTTTTATGATCTAAACTAAGAGTAACAGAACTTTTACATGACCTTACCTGAAATTGAACCTGCAACCCTGAGGTTATGTACCTGATGCTCAACCCACTGCGCTATCTCAATCAGCACTAAAACCACTTTATGGAATCGAGGAACTATTCCTCTTCATCACAAGGAGTTGGTTCAAAATCTCTATAATAGTCATCAATGTCCTTTTTATGACCAGATCTACCATGAAATGCTTCCCAATAAAAAAGTATAAGAGGAATCGAACCAGCGACCTACAGTTAACGTAGATGTCGCTCAAGCCACTGCATTATCTCATTACGAGCTGCACCAGCTCCTCTATATGTCATCTAGGAGCCATCCTTCTTCATCACATGGCATTACTACAATATCTCTATATTAGCCATCCAGTTTGCTTCTTCTTATGACAATATCTGCCATGAGATGCTTCCCATAAAACAGTATATGGGGATTGTTCAGCAGCGCCAGTGTTGGTAACTTCGTCAGACAGTGGATAAAATCTCCAATGTTGCACCGGTGACAAATGCAGGCATTTCCCAAAAGAAAAAAAAAATCCAACAGCGGCAGGAGAGGTTTCACAGTGAAGCTTCTCCTACCGCTGCTTGGTTATTCATTTTAGGAAACACAGGCGTTTATCAACATTGCAACTTTGGTGATTTTCGACATTGTGTTGGCCGAAGTTGCCAAGGCTTGCATTTTCCGTGTGATCCCCATAGTTGCAAAGTTTCAGAGTGCAGTGACTCTGCAGCTTTATAAACCACATGCAGTTACAGTTACAAGTATTTATAAAGCACCAATAAATTCCTTAGCGCTGTACAATGGGGCAATATCAATATATTTTTTAATACATTAACTGCCAAAAATATCCAAAGTGAAAACCAATTACTAAGTGTTCTGGGGATTCCCTGAGTCAGACTTATTATGAATTACTCTGTACAACCTTCACTGGGATTGAGCCCACAACCTGGAGCTCCAAGGGCTGTGACTTGGTCCACTGGGCTAAATCATAGATTGCTTTACCAAACCACTGTTATCTAATTGAAGAGCATTTATTTTCTCCATTAGAGTTGCTTCAATGTATCTCTTTTTATCATCTATTGCCCTTTTTATTACAATATCTGCATCTCGTGCCCTTGGTTTTAATTGCAACATTGTATATATATATATATATATAATTCCTTTTCTGAGGGCTCGGAGCTGCTAATGACTTTAACGCAGATTTATCTTTGCATTCCTTAGATGTTCAGGTAAACCTCAGAGGTGACAGAAACCTAGATAATCAGAAACCTGTTATATAAGCTTAGATAAACATCCCCTGGACTAGCAGGATGCTCTTGTTGTCACAGGTATCTTGCCTAGTGTTGACCTGCGGCAGCCCAGCAGGCCTTGAGTTGCCCTACCATGCGTAAAAAAAATATAACAATCATCCGTTGGATGTCCAGTGACAGGACAAAGAATCATCATTTGGATGTCCAGTGATAGGACAAAGAATCATCTGTTGGCTGTCCAGTGATAGGACAAAGAATCATCTGTTGGATGTCCAGTGATAGGACAAAGAATCATCCGTTGGATGTCCAGTGATAGGACAAAGAATCAACCATTGGATGTCCAGTGATAGGACAAAGAATCATCCGTTGGATGTCCAGTGATAGGACAAAGAATCATCCGTTGGATGTCGAGTGATAGGACAAGGAATCATTCGTTGGATGTCCAGTGATAGGACAAGGAATCATCCGTTGGATGTCCAGTGATAGGACAAAGAATCATCCGTTGGATGTCCAGTGATAGGACAAAGAATCATCCGTTGGATGTCGAGTGATAGGACAAGGAATCATTCGTTGGATGTCCAGTGATAGGACAAGGAATCATCCGTTGGATGTCCAGTGATAGGACAAAGAATCATCCGTTGGATGTCCAGTGATAGGACAAAGAATCATCCGTCGGATGTCCAGTGATAGGACAAAGAATCATCCGTCGGATGTCCAGTGATAGGACAAAGAATCATCCGTTGGATGTCCAGTGATAGGACAAAGAATCATCCGTCGGATGTCCAGTGATAGGACAAAGAATCATCCGTTGGATGTCCAGTGATAGGACAAAGAATCATCCGTCGGATGTCCAGTGATAGGACAAAGAATCATCCGTCGGATGTCCAGTGATAGGACAAAGAATCATCCGTTGGATGTCCAGTGATAGGACAAAGAATCATCCGTTGGATGTCCAGTGATAGGACAAAGAATCATCCGTCGGATGTCCAGTGATAGGACAAAGAATCATCCGTCGGATGTCCAGTGATAGGACAAAGAATCATCCGTCGGATGTCCAGTGATAGGACAAAGAATCATCCGTCGGATGTCCAGTGATAGGACAAAGAATCATCCGTTGGATGTCCAGTGATAGGACAAAGCATTTCTATTGAGCGTTCCTTTTAATTTCTATGGGTTTTGACTTCCAGATCACCGGCAAGATAGTCAAGTGCACAGGGGTCAAGGCGAGCAGGAGCGTCTAGGATCGCAGTTCCTCCACTATTTCTGCAAAATGAACAGGGTTCCCATTTGGCCCAAACGTTTGTTCAGGAGATAACGCACGTGTTTTCTTTTAGATGATATTTATTATGATTATTATTAAGGGATTACCTGAAACCCAGTGTGTATGTGTGCGTGTCATTCTATATACAGTATATATAATAAATTGTAGTGGGAGATTGTGCGTTACGCGCTTAATTTGGGGGCATATCGATGGGTTCCCTATGACTTGACCTCTGCATATGCACCGATAGTCAATGATGAACAGTTGGCACATACAGGAGAAGACGTAAAGGCTGTCTGTGGCTTCATAAGAAATGTGTAAATACAGGAAATAAAAAAAACGAGGCATTTTTTACAGAAATTCTGTAATCGCACAGGTAGCAGTTCTTCATTAAAACATAGATTTTTGGGGCTTTTTTGTTCTTTTTCTTGCATTTATTGCGTGTTTTTCAGTGCCCTTCCTGGCTATGTTGATAAGAGGTATCTCGTACTTTTAGCCAACCTCTGTCTAAATTTAGATAGCCTAAGTATTTTCTTATCAACCTGACAATGAGGTCTTTACTTTCTGTTCTGGTTTTATTTTTGAACTCCCGCTGTCCCCAGATCAAAGCGCTACCACATCTGCTACCTTTAAGCCACCGGTGGTATCTGAGCAGACAGCTTTACTGACAGTAATTACACAAAGCCCACTGGTTTATAAGGCACGATTATGAGAGCGCTCCCCCTTTAATCATATCGATATACGCGCTATACAGGGCTGCAGGCCTGCGCTGAAATTGATGCTGCCGCTGCCCTGTCCCGCGCATTTCTGCAGAACGTACAACCTTAAGCTGGATGGAAGCAAGAATCCCACTCTAGACGTTTGTTTTATTTGTTGCTTCTAAAACTGTTGCATGTTTGTATACAGTGAGTTTAGTGACACTACAAACATCTTTCCATAGGACAACTGAAGCCGCCGTGGCCACACTCGACCAATCAGCGCATTCCTGTTAGTCTGTATGGATAAAAATGATCATTTGTGCAAATGTTATTAAATAACAAGTTTAAGTATTAAGTGGGAAGTATTGAAGGAGAAAAGTTACCAGGAAAGGCTTAATGATCTTAACATGTACAGCTTGGAAAAAAGACGAGACAGAGGAGATATGATAGAAACATTTAAATACGTAAAGGGAATCCACAAGGTAGAGGAAGGGAGTATATTTAAAAGGAAACAAAGTAGCAAAACAAGAGGACATAGTCTTAGATTAGAGGGGCAAAGGTTTAAAAGTAACATCAGGAAGCATTATTTTACTGAGAGGGTGGTGGATACATGGAACAGCCTTCCAGCTGAAGTGGTAGAGGCCAAAACAGTAATTGAATTTAAGCAAGCATGGGATAGGCATAAGGCTATCCTAAACAAAAGATAAATCCAGGTAAAGTATCCATGTAATTGGGCAGACTAGATGGGCCGAAAGGTTCTTATCTGCCGAAATTTTTCTATGTTTCTATGTGATTTATAGTTGACTTGGAGAACGATTTGTAGTGTGTGTCCGTTAACCCCGAGGAGAAATATTTATTTATTTATAAAGTATTTTACCAGGAAGGATACATTGAGATTTCTCTTGTTTTCAAGTATATTTTACAATCCCATTAATAAGACAAAATAATAAAGCCTTCCTCTGCCCAATCACCTTTTATACCGGGCTCCATAGAAAAGCATACGGTGCTTTGTTAAATGGATACAAAGTAACAGCGCTGTTACGCTTTCCAATTTCCATCCCACCCCCCACACACACACACACATTACTGAAGTCACCAAGTGACTGTGATCAATATATTCTATGTTCCGGACAGATGCTACTCTGCCTCCAACTGACAAAGTAGCGCATCTGTGAAAAAAAAAAGGGCAAAAAATATAAAACAGGACCATTTTGGGTAAACCTCGTGGATACCATTGACAAGATCTTTTTACAATTGCCCAAATATCAGGCTGATAGCGATCAGATGCACTTCCAACCTTTTGTTGAAAGACCATGAATTTATAATTTCCCTCCAGCTGGTTAGTTCAAACCCGTGGCGTGTCACCATTGGCCAGTGGCGCGTTTGTTAGAATTGATAAATATATAAAAAATAATATTTTCACTATTTAAACAATAAACAACTTATAAAGTCATTCTAGCAACAATGTATCAAGATGATATGTGTAAGAAATGATAATGACTCTGCGTACGGTGTATTTGGTCAGAAAGGTAGACCTATAGGGCAAAGGCTTTTTAAAACCCCAGAAATGTAAGCTAGAAATATCTAGAATATGAAATAATTGATTTGTTGCTCATTAAACTGTTGCACGTTTGTATACCATGGGATTGGTGACACCACAACCATCTTTCCTTTGACCTCCATAGGACAACTGGTGCCACCGTCTGTATCATTTCAATCCAGCGGATTACAGTTACAAGTGTTAATAAAGCGTCAACAAGTTCTGTAGCGCTGTACAATGGGTGAGACAGAATAACAACTATACATACAAGTTAAACACACAGAACAGTAGGAGAGAGGGCCCTGCTCGAGCGCTTACAATCTAAGAGTTAATTCAAACTTGTGAAGTGTCACCATTGGCCACTGGTGGCACATGTTAGAATTGAGGAAAAATAAATACTGATTTCCATTGTTTAAAAAATAAACAACTTGAAAAGTCGTTCTAGCAACAACGTAGCAGAATGATGTGTGTAAGAAATGATAATGACGTGACTTTGTGCTGGGTGTATTTGGTCAAAAAGGTAGACCTATGAGGCAAAGGCATAGGCATCTCTACAGGGGGCCCCCTAGGCTATTCCTTGCCCCCCATGTGCCTCCCCACCAGAGATCAGCATCCAGCTTCCCCCACTTTTTCAGTCTGCATTATCTCCATCCCAGGGCGTCAGACATAGGCTACTGAGGTGTCATTGGAAAGGGCAGAGTCTAGCCTTGCCAATGATATCCAAAATGACTATATTCAGTGTAAAATAAATATCGTAAATAACAGAATAAAAACGTAAATATTTGCTTCACAGGTTTGAAATGGCTCAGCTGTGTAGGGGTTAACGGTCAGACTACGTATTACATTGTGAATTACTTTTGTTTTCCCCTTGGTTTAGTTGTATATTAAGGGTTAATGGGCAGGCTTCATCCCTCACAGAATTCTTTTAGTGTTTTCCTCGATTAATGGCATTTTAGGGGTTAATGGGCAAGCTTCATGCCTCACAGTGTACACATTTCGTGTTTTCCCTTGATTAACAGCATTTTAGGAGTTAATGGGTAGGCTATATGCCACGCTGTTTATTATTTTTATTGTATTTCCCTGGGTTTATGGAATTTTAGGGGTTATCTTCAGATGCTTTTGGTCACGTTTTGGGGAATCCGTTTCACCGAAAATATGGTGAATTCCCTATTTAGCGAATGGTCATCGTAATTTGGTCTCCGTCGCTGAAGCAGTTATTGGACGTCTGCAAAAACCACCGTATTGCAGCGAATAAAATATTGAATTTAAGTATTAAATATTGACCCCTTAAGGACCAATGACGGAAATGTTACGTTATAAATGCATTGACTTTAAAGACCCTTGGCTCCTAAGGGGTTAAGATTAGTTCAGAAAAATGTAACATTGTATCACATTACTCTGGTATTTCGGAATCTTATTGATACTTATTTAGTTTTTTCCAGTAGTATGATTTAGGCTAGGGTCAGACCAACGCATTTTTCACGTCTTCCGTCAAAAAGTGCGTTGATGCGTCCGAACGCATTTTTTCACGGAAGACGCGATAGCGGTCATACGATGCGCAATTACGGCCGTGATTTTTTACGGATCCGAACCAGGAAACTTTCGGTGTCTGGATGTTATGTTGGCCAGACATGAGCAGCGTCTGACGTCTCCTAATCACGCGTACACACCGCTATGCGGACGCAGCGCACTCTGTACGTCAGTACTAGCGGTTCGACGTTCTTGCAAACATGCATTTGTTTGCCGCTTGCGTTGCGCGGCTGAACATTCGTGCGGCCATACTTCATGTGTGGGCCTGCGTTGGACGTCATTTGCTGCTACCACGGCCGTAATAAAGTGCGGGTAAACGCACGTTCGCACTGCGTTCGTCTGACCACAGCCTTAGCAGCGAAAATTATTAGTGCCCCCCCCCCAATATTGACTGTGGTATCTTATGTGCCCCCCCCTTATATATTGTTCCTAGAGTCGCCATTGTGCAAAGGCTTTTTGATACCCCCACTAATGCAAACTAGAGATATCAATAATATGAACTAGATGAATATATTACTGCATTAACACTGACTTGTTACCCAGAACGTTTTAATACTCTGGAGTACTAGCAAGTAGTGCGTAACAAATTGTTACTAAATCGATGGGCTAAAAAAATAAAATAAAGGGGAGAATATTTTCTTGTACCCTGCGTAAATAATATTATTTCCTCTTTGAGCAGTAACATAATCACAGCGTGGTATTTGATAGATTACCAGTGCTTTCAGCACACACTATAAGCTCACAGTTCAATCCTCATCCCTCATCCTGTAATCGCTTGATCGCGTGGCTCTCTTCCATCTCTACCTGTACGGAGAGTAATTACAGCTGCGCTTTGGCAAACTATCTAATGCCTTAGATTGTAATTAATTTGTTTGAAGATTAAAGTGAAAGATTGGTTATTGGCGCAGTTTTTGGACATTAGTTTCTGGTTTTTTGGATTCTATCTGTTTATAAATTCTGTTTGTTGTTTAGTTTTCTGTTTAGTTTGCTGTTTAGTTTGCTGTTTAGTTTGTTGTTTAGTTTGTTGTTTAGTTTGTTGTTTAGTTTGCTGTTTAGTTTGTTGTTTAGTTTGCTGTTTAGTTTGTTGTTTAGTTTGCTGTTTAGTTTGCTGTTTAGTTTGTTGTTTAGTTTGCTGTTTAGTTTGCTGTTTAGTTTGTTGTTTAGTTTGCTGTTTAGTTTGTTGTTTAGTTTGTTGTTTAGTTTGCTGTTTAGTTTGCTGTTTAGTTTGTTGTTCAGTTTGTTGTTTAGTTTGCTGTTTAGTTTGTTGTTCAGTTTGTTGTTTAGTTTGCTGTTTAGTTTGTTGTTTAGTTTGCTGTTTAGTTTGCTGTTTAGTTTGCTGTTTAGTTTACTGTTTAGTTTGTTGTTCAGTTTGTTGTTTAGTTTGTTGTTTAGTTTTATTGTTTAGTTTGTTGTTTAGTTTGTTTAGTTTGCTGTTTAGTTTGCTGTTTAGTTTGTTGTTTGTTGTTTAGTTTGCTGTTTAGTTTGTTGTTTAGTTTGCTGTTTAGTTTGCTGTTTAGTTTGTTGTTTGTTGTTTAGTTTGCTGTTTAGTTTGCTGTTTAGTTTGCTGTTTAGTTTGCTGTTTAGTTTGTTGTTTAGTTTGCTGTTTAGTTTGTTGTTTGTTGTTTAGTTTGCTGTTTAGTTTGCTGTTTTATTTGCTGTTTAGTTTGCTGTTTTGTCCGCCGTCCGCCGTCTTTGTGCCATATGTCAGATTAATGTCTTTTTTGAATGCAAAACTTTATTTTCACCGATTTTTATCAAACCATAAAGAGGGATTCCTCTGGCCGCCAGCCAGGACGGGTTCTGCATTCTAAACTCCGATCGTGTAACTTTTTCTAGGATGCGCTCGCCGCCCGCAGTAGCTCATTTTTTTTGGCACACGCACCATGGGAAACGTACATCATGATCATGTGGGGTGCCAAGGTTACTTATCACCAGCCAGGCAGTAAAACAAACTCTTCACTCGTCTGGTTGGCATCTTCCAAACGTTTAGTCAAAGTTTGAGCTTGACGAAAAGGGAAACTAGGTGACCATCAAGCCTCGTTATTGCTTTACAGCTCCGTGGACCAAAAGCTCGGAATTACAAAGCTATTTGGGTCTCATATGTCTAATGTTTCCATAAGGTCTATCAGGTCTAAAGGGTGAAGTCAGGAGAAAAGAAGAATCTAGACCAAATAGCCAATATATGGAAAGTGGGATAAATGGGAGACTTTTTCTGGTTTGGCTATTTTGACCTAGATTATTCACTTCTCCAAAAGATCTCCAGAGTTTCACCTTTAAGTTAATAGACCTGTATAACAAACAACTTGTAAAGAGCCAAGCTGGTCAACAATTAATACAAACGATAGGTCCTCACTACTAGAATCATTCAAAACAAATCATCAAAAACGAGCATGTAAGTAGATAACAGTAGTATATAGTTATTAGAGTATAAAGAAGATCCGTTGAATCTATTCCATTAATTCTAGGCAGAGTAAAGTCTAATGAGCAGGTGGAGATGTGTGGCTAAGGGTTACCAAACTCCTATGGTGAAGAACATCACCATCTTTAAATATGAAAGGAGGACAGGCCATTGTATCGAGGATTATGCTGTCTTTATCCTGGCTTTTTTGTGCAGGATGAAAGCAGTTTAGACAGGTCTCACATAAACTGATACAACGTTATACAATCAAAGCAAATAAAAAACAAGGGAACAATTAAGGTGCGAGTTACATAAAGCGAGGATTTTGTTTTGTCTCCTGTCGAAGAGGGAGTTTTTGCACCTCTGTACGTGGAGAATTTATTTTCTTTTATATTATTTACTTTTTGTTTGCGAAGGGATCATAAGGAGCGCCAAACATTGTTGATCCATCAAGGTGATGGATGGTCTGTCTCTGACCTTGTATCCTGAGACATGACTTCATTGTTTCCTTAGATTGTTGTGATTTTTGGAGCTCCTCGGGGGCTTGTTGATAAATCATTTATCTTTTTTTTTTTTTTCTCTTCTTCTTCTTTACCCCCAAAAGAAAATGTTTCAGCTCCTTTACCGCAGGGGGAACTTTACGTGTCACTCCGGCTAGTCAGCGCGTCGAGCAAAAAGAGACCTCAAAAGGCATATTTTGTTTTCTTCTTCTTCTTCTTCCAGGATAAAGGCCTTTTAATGCCTGTCCAGCCTTAGATAATTTTATTCACTCCTCCTGGACTTTCCATTATTCCTCCTGTGCCCAGAGATCACTTTTTAAGAGGTGGGTTGAAAGATTCCCAGGACTTAGGATCTTTTGTTGCAGCCCCCCCTGACTCTTTGCTTGGAACATTTGTAAAGAAACCTTTTTTTTTTAATTCGTTTTTTCACTCCTCGTTGCTAAGAAATAGTTAAACCGAAGTCATCGGAAAGCGAGGAGAAGGGTGAAGAAAAAAAAAAAAAAAAAAAGATTCACAATATTGATTGTACTAAGGTATATCTGGACCACACAGCTAGAGCGGAGACATTAGAATATTTCTCTTTTTTTTTTTTTGTATTTCTGGAGGCATTACCCAGCCTGAACTTGCCTAAACCCTTGTGGTCACACCTCTTCAAAAGGTTTTGTTTCCCCCGTCAATTGGTATTCAAACCAGGTCAGCAGATTCTGTTTGCCCGGCTCTGTTGCCGTTTTTATTATAATTTGCACCTGTTGTGCAGTTGTTCAGAAAGGCAAGTGCAGACCCGAGGATTATACAAAGATCATATTATGAGCAGATATGCACGGTGTAATCTTTTTGTCCCCGGTCTCACATGATAAAAAAAAAAAAAATCTGTTTCTGTTTTTATTTTATTTTTTATTCCCTGGGAACCTGTCACAGCGCAAAAAAAAAAAAAAAAAAGGGAAAAAAATTAAAATTTGTAACCAGGCTCGTATCAAGAATTCACCCAAACGCATTTTTAAACCTGACACGAAATCCCTTTCATTTTTTTTTTCTTCTCTCCAACACTCTTTCTGCCACTTTTGTATAATCCGATAGCTGGCAAGAGCCACTCGAGATAGCTCAGTTGATAAGTTAGAAGAGGGCTGCTTTATTAGATGAAGACAAATCAAAATGAACCTGAAAATTGTTTGCGCTTTTTTTTTTTCTTTTGTAGCTACACAGGCACCCCCCCCCCCTTCTTCTCTCCTTTTTCTTGTTCCCATGATGTCATGGCTCTATAACGTGTGGATTTTTTTCCTTCTCCTTCTTCTCTCGGCCGCGCTTCTAGAGAGTTGGTTTCTTGGCAATCCCGTGTGTGTGTGTGTGTAACGGATGGCGCGTTTCTCTAGCCCGAGCTAATTCTCTGTGTTTATTACTCTAATCTTTCTTGTCTGGTGGTAAAGTGGACAATTTATGTACTAGCGTGTAGGCCGAGAGCCTTGTGAGGACTGACTAATTCACAAACAGCCACCTTCAATTGAGTTCACGGACCTTATATACAGGGCTCTCTGTTTTTAAGAGAAACTGCCGAACGTTTCTGGAGCAAAGCGGTAAGCTCGTTGCTATTGAGTTATTAGATTTCCGACCGTACAGATGGCAGCGCCTCCGATGTTGTCGTCAACGGGATAAAAATTCAGGACATCTTTTCTCCTTTTTTTACTTTTAGTCTTAATGGTTTTCCCTTTTATTTTGCTTCACCAACGCGAGGAAAACCAGCCCGACGCCATGTAGACGCCATTTTTTTTGCACTGCCTTGAAAAGAATCAAGATTGACTCCAGTCAATTGGGTTGTCGTTCCATTATAGGTGGAGGCACCGCTGAGATCTTAATCAATGGAATCTTAAAATTCCCCACTTTTTGTAGATTTCTAGGGACTTCTTCATGATGTTACTTGTTTAGTTTTTGTAATCTGCTGCAGCCGGGCAAGAAATATAATCCTTAACGTTACGAAGGCACCGTGAAGTTATTTCACCTCGCCCAAAAAAAATGGAAAAGCCTCCCTGGTCCATGAGACGTGAATGCGTGTTGGTTTCTGTAAAATTTAGAAAAAGAAAGTTTGATGCGTGTATTATCCCGTTTATTCCGATTTGCAATCTGATATATATTTTCTTCTTTTTTTTTTCCAGTGTTGAGCTACGATAATGTATTAGAAACGGGTTCAGAAACAGATGAAGATGACAAACTCCATATTGCCGAAGATGACAGTATTATCACTGCTTTGGACCAGGAAACAAGTCCGGCCAGCATACTTAACCATGATTCTTCACCCCATGCCAACCAAGCGCTTCTGCCAAGAGAGGAAGAGGACGATGACTTAAGAGAGCACTCTGTGGAACACAGCTGGCATAACAATGACATGTTGAAGGCTTCTGTAGATGGTTCTGGTAAGCTTGGAGATTAAGTGTTTATTTCGTTTATTTTTTTCCAGCGCACAGCCATGACGATACACCAAACGGAGAAGGGAGAGCGAAGGATTGTCTGTATCCCACTTACCCAACACGCTACAATTACCATCTATCATACACTTTCTTTGCCGAGATATGTCTGTCGCACATTGACTGATTCCACCGAAACTACTCCTAACATCATTCTCTCCAGCGTTGTTCTTCCATCAAAGTCACCCTACTAACTTCATCATCTTTTTAAAGTGGTGTCATATTCCCCTGGGCTTTTACGACGGCCACTTTAGCAAACCCGACCAAGGCAGCACACACGACACCCAACTGTATGATAAATAAGATGTATGTTTTTAGTATCGAGCCATTCGAAACTGTAATTCCAGCTTTTGGCAATGATCAGTCAGACATCGTCCAGCATGAAATCCAATGAAAGAACACACCGCAACCTCTGCAGAATCACCTATTAATTCAAGTTGAAAAAAAGTCTACAGTAGGTTAATAGGTTGTACGGCTCTAAGGAATTTAGTGGCGCGTTATAAATACTTGTAATTGTAACTGTAACTATGTGTAAATCTAAATAAATTGAAAAGAAAACATTTAAAAAATTGAGCAATTGTCGTACTCCACGCTGCCGGCCCGGCAAGAAGGGCCAGGCTGGTGCTTACCCCCATGAATGATGCCTTGGTGGTGCTGTTCCTCACCAGCACAGGAATCCAGATCATTCACAGTTAAAAGCACACACCACAGGTCATGTGACACTCACCTCAATAAAGGGCCAAGCCCCTCTCTCCTCCTTGCTTCACTTTTGACTGACTCCTGCTCAGAGAGAAAGGACCTACATATTGTTTCTCTCCTGCTTCACCTGCAACCTTTACCATACTAGGTTTCCCAACCTATCTGTATTTCCATCCCTCTGTGTCCAGCTTGTCCAAGATTCCATTGTTTCGGGTAGTACCCTGCATCCTCCATCACCAGCCCTCTACGTGCCCTGTCCCTCTGCTCTTACCCATTCCCAGCAACTCACCATTCTCCACACCACCCCGGTGCAAAACGTGACAGCAATTTCCCTCGTTACAAATAAAATTAAAAATCCTGTGATGACACAATGGCAGATGGTTTATCCTTGTATAAAAGTTGTGTTAATATATATTGTATTATGTATGGTATTGTAAAGCACTCATGTGTATGGCCGTATATATACACTGCCTGGTTAAATAAAGTCACACACTATAATATTTGGTTTGGCCTTTTTGCAGTGATTCCCACACGCATTCACCATGGCATCGTTTGGATAAGCTCATGCAATGTCACGGCATTTATTTCCATCCAGAGTGGCATTAATTTGTGGCCAAGATCTTGTATTGATGACGGGAGAGTCGCAGCGCTGCGTAAAGTCTTCTCCAGCACATTTTCCCAAAGATTCTCAATGGGGTTAAGGTCTGTAAACTGCATGGTGGCCAACTAGGTATGTGGCTAGATCCAAATCTATCCTTTGGCCCCCACATCAAAAAACTCTCATTTAAACTTTACCCCAAACTAGGTGCCCTGTACAGAAACAAATCCTGCCTGAGCCTCGCAGTACGAAAGTAGATTGTACAACAAATGCTCATGCCGGCTATTGAATACAGAGATTTAGTGTATGCAGCTGCCCTGCAAACACACCTTCATAAACTTACTACATTGTATAACTCATTCTGCTGCTTTGTGCTACAATGTAACTACATGACCCACCATTGTGACATGTTAAAAGACCTAAACTGGCCATCACTGGAATCCAGACACACTCTTCACCTTACTTACAATACCACAATACAAAAAAGAAAGTGGCTCAATGCTCATTTTCCTACAGAGCACCTCAAATTTGGAATAACCTCTCAGACACCATCAAATCTTCCTCCAGTCTAAATTCACTTAAGATATCTCTATTAACATACCTCAATACAGAATGCACCTGTAAACATGTACCATAGTGACTATATACAGAATGCAACTGTAAACATGTAACATAGTGACTATACACAGAATGCACCTGTAAACCTGTAACATAGTGACTATATACAGAATGCACCTGTAAACATGTACCATAGTGACTATATACAGAATGCACCTGTAAACATGTAACATAGTGACTATACACAGAATGCACCTGTAAACCTGTAACATAGTGACTATATACAGAATGCACCTGTAAACATGTAACATAGTGACTATATACAGAATGTACCTGTAAACATGCAACATATTGACTATATACAGAATGCACCTGTAAACATGTAACATAGTGACTATACACAGAATGCACCTGTAAACATGTAACATAGTGACTATATACAGAATGCACCTGTAACATAGTGAATATATTACCTACATATTTTTTTTTTGAGAAAGTATTTTACCAGGAAGGATACATTGAAACTTCTCTTGTTTTCAAGTATGTCCTGGGTGGCGAGTATGTAATGTTAGGTGTCTTGCCCAAGGACACTTACTGGAGAGGTGCTCTTGCCGGGATCGAACCTGTGTCTCCACAGTTATAGAGCAGTGAAGTTACCTCTACTCCACCTAGCCGGTACTATTTTCTCTTTATCTGTATATTTATGTTGTTTTTTAATTTCTTGCATTTTATTACTTTGTATTTCTGTAACGACTGTAACAATTCAATGCTCTTGAACCCAGGACATACATGAAAATGAGAGAAATCTAAATGTATCCTTACTGGTAAAATAGTTTATAAATAAATGAATGATGTCTCATGCTCCCTGAACCACTTTTGCACAATTTGAGCCCGATGAATCCTGGCATTGCCATCTAGGAATATGCCCGCTGTGAATTCAGGGAAGAAAAATCCATTGATGGAAAAACCTGCTCATTCAGTATATTGAGCTCATTTTTTGGGCACATAACGTTGCTGAACCTAGGCCTGACGTATGGGAGGCTCCTTTTTTGCAACTTGAACATACTAATCACTACAGTAATTATCCAATGGAAGGTGAGTACCTATTGGCTTCGTTAAATCCAGGGGGTGACTTTTTTGGGGTCAATGTATATAGTGTGCACTCACAAAAATATAGATACATTCTTTACAACAGTGGTTCCCAAACGCGGTCCTCAACAGGTCAGGTTTTAAGGATCACCTTGGGGAAATGCAGACTGAATCCTGCAATCACTGAGCAGCAAATCATATCGCCTGTGCTGTGCTTCACATATCTGGAAATCCTGGCCTGTCAGGGGGACCTGAGGACCGCGGTTGGGAACCACTGCTTTACAATGTAAACTTGTTAGGGAGCAGGAACCTTTCTATCTCATGTCTCTGTTCATCTATGTCTAGTCTTAACGTATCGCATCCCCCTGTGCCGTGACGCAGAATGTGTTATTGCAATAAAAATAATGGAAAAATAATTATAATAATATTAATCATTAATAATAATAATTACAATAAGAAGAATATTAGTCCTGAAGTCACCGGTCATCCAGTGCCTCATTACGATGGGTACTGTCCCGTGTAAGACATCGCTGCAAATCTCTTGCCAAATGTAACAAGTCCCATCGGAACCTAAATATGAAATATGTGATCCCATAAACCGGTGGAAAGCTAACAGAGCGATGGTCGAAATAGTCTTCATGTTTGTGTTATCTCTTAGGAGTTGCTAAAAGGTTTGTTGAAGTAGCTTAACAGATGGTTGTCCCAATACTTCTTGGTCCGCCCAGGCAAGCATGGGAAGTGTTACGCCAGCAGGGGGCACAGATAAAGATCTTGTAAGAGTGTTTATCTACTGAAGGGGCATTGCTTCACTAGTCACTTAAGGGAAGATGAAAGTTCAGCTTGTAAAATGGGCTGGAGGAAAATCGAGGCAAGGTATCCCTTCTGTCACAGGGGCCACGAAAAGACATTGCACAACTACTAATGCAGTTTTAGTCTAATTATTCCGTGCGCCTCCCATTATGACTGTATCATTGTTATCATTTGTATCCACTGAGTCAGTACTGCTTTATTGTAATACATATGGTGAGTGCATGTATGTTTCTGATACATGGAATTGTTGAGCTAATGGAAGCGGCTAACGGATTGTTGCACAATATTAGAAATATTCTGTTTTGCCAGTTTGCGGTTACATTGTTGCATGTAATGCCTTCCCACCTCCTGACGGTGGAGGGTATCACCATCTCCCCATCAAACCAAGTTCGCTGTCTTGGAGTTACACTTGACTCTGCTCTTTCCTTCATCCCCCACATCAAGTCTCTTTCCTCCTCCTGCCGATACCAACTGCGTAATATTTACAGAATTCGGCCATTTCTTACCGCTGTCATCACAAAACAACTCATACACGCCCTGGTAATCTCCCGACTCGACTATTGCAATAATCTCTTATCTGGCCTCCCTCTGTCCCGCCTCCCCCCCCCTACAATCCATCCTGAACGCCTCCGCCAGGCTAATTCACCTCACCCGCCGCTCTGTCTCTGCCGCTCCCCTCTGCGAGTCCCTTCACTGGCTCCCCATCCACTGCAGAATTAAGTTCAAAATCCTTATCCTTACCTACAAAAGCCTCACTAACTCAGCGCCCCACTACCTGTCCTCACTAATCACCAAATACACCCCAGCCCGCTCCCTAAGGTCAAACAGTGACCTGCGCCTAGCTTCTCCCCGCATCACCTCTTCCCATGATAGACTGCAGGATTTCTCACGCGCAGCCCCCACTCTCTGGAACGCTCTCCCTCGTACTGTCAGACTTTCCCCTAACTTCTCTTCCTTCAAACGCTCCCTTAAAACATTCCTATTTAGGGAAGCCTACCACCCAACTGACTGACGCAACCATCAATCACTCTCACCTTACAATCCTCTCCTCCTGTTTCCAACCCCAACCCTCCTAGATTGTGAGTTCCTACGGGAATAGGGCCTCATCTCCTCCTGTACTGTTTGTCAAATGTTGTTCAATGTATTGTAACCCTGTCTATACTGTGCCTATTGTACAGCGCTGCGGAATATGCTGGCGCTTTATAAATAAAGAATAATAATAATAATAAGCAAGAGTGAGACGCCCATATGTAGTGTCACAGAGGAGGTTTTGACTTCTTGGCTATCTTCAACATAAACACAGCACACTTAGTAATACATGAAATAATAATTACTAAACTGAAGACCTTGGACGTGACGGCACTAGAAGAAGAAATGTGCACCCTGTCTTTAAATGGAAAGTGCTGAGAACGCACCGGGAGCTATCCAGGGAAGGTTGGGATATTTCTAAAATCTGCTGGTGACACCACATTATGTGGAAAGACTTCAAGAAAGTGCCCAAGTGGAAGAAAATAGATAATTGTGGGTCGATGTAATGACTGGAAGCGGCTTTTGATGAGTTCATAGGATTGACGTACAACAGGGATAAAGGGAATAGGCTGGAACAACAACTCTATGTCTCAAAGTATCATCAGGTCAGTTCTAAAATGTTTTTTTTTGAGAAAGTATTTTATCAGGAAGGATACATTGAGATTTCGCTTGTTTTCAAGTATGTCCTGGGTGACGAGTATGTACCGTTAGGTGTCTTGCCCAATGACATTTACTAGAGAGGTGCTCTTGCCAGGATTTGAACCTGTGTCTTCACGGTCATAGAGCAGTGATGTTACCTCTACTCCACCCAGACTGTAAATCTTCCAGTACAGTGCTTTCTTTGTTGTTATCTCTAAGGTTTGGACATGTCCAGGTGAACTGAAAAACAATGAGACTGGAGTCACCCAGGTGCGGAAAAAACGCCCGTGAGATCGAACATTCTTTCTACATGGACATCCATGTGGCCACCTTGCTCTGCACACGTTTGTGTGAAGAGGTCTGCAAAGTGTGTGCCTCCTATTGAAGCTTGCACTTTGTAGATCCGTCTGCTGTCCATCGTTGTGCCTTGACAAGGAGGTAAACTGCACGTCTGTTGTAATGTGCATTAAATGTATGCACGTTACACTGTGTGGTTCCATCCAAACGCTACGACGAATGTTGGGAGGGCGGGTCACAACGAACGCATTTGTGCGCCTGTGAGGGCCCCAGCTTAATTCTTCAGCACCAGGAGTTCTTCCAAGAAACCACTAGAATTGATTTAGCAAAATGGATGACGATGTCACTGGGACCCAACCAGCAAAAACTGCCCAAACTCACTGTCCTGAACAACCAATGATTGAGTCCTTCATGTCTCTTTGTGCAGATTTATTTTCTGGTGATACACTAGCTGTTAAGCGCTCTTGCTTTGGGCTCCTTTGGAGTTCATCTCTTTGCTCTCAATACCTCGTTCTGAACCTTCGTGAAGCTTCCTCTAAAATGCTCCTCCAAGACTTGAGATAACAGTAGTTCAGATCAGGTTTAATGGCCATTTGTAGACTTGTAACTATGATCTTCTGCAGCAGATCCAAGCCATTCCCTAGGGTTCATAGATGTCTATCTCTGAAGTATCCTCCCTCAGACAGGCTTTCTCCGCTGCTCTCATACACACAGTGAACGCCATAGTTCTTGTTGATACATCGAACATCTTTTTTGATGGAGCGCGATTTGTCATCCTTGGCGGACAACCCAATGCACGCCTTGACAATGAAATCTCATTGGTTTTATTTCATTTCTCCTTTTAACGTCTTGCAGGGAATAAGCAATCTCACGCACTTAACAGTACCATAAAGTAACAAGCCGCGCCGCGTCCTCTCTAATTTCACCAAAGTGCGAACGACCCGGCAGATTGAGTAATATATAGATAGATATACATATTTTTTTTTATTCTGGGGGGGGATATATCTTAAATCTCTCATAAACATTTATCGTTAGACGCATTAAGATTTTAAAGGTTTTGGATTTTCGACTACGACTTGCGGTATGTGAGGTTGGGGGGGGGGGGTGAACGAGCGCAGCCAAAGATGCTGAAAAGATAAATACGTTTAATTAGGGGCAGAGGATGATCATTAACGGAAGTCTGACTGCTGCAGAAGTCATTAACAATCTTAAATGAAATTTTTATTTTTATGATAGCCATTTACATGTATAATAAGAGCCAATGATTCTTGGGAGTAGTGTGACAGAAACAGAGTGTGGCGAGAAGTCATGTAAGACATACTATTTAAATGAGCCGCTGTTAGCTATCCATATTTGTTAATGAACTAGATGTGCAGAGCTTTAAGAATAAATGTTCCGATGGCTTCAATTTTAATATCTAGAAATCAAGGGTAAGGGCCAATTACCGCAATTTTTTTTTTTTTTTTTTACCCTTAAAGGAATAATTAATAGGGATGTAACAAATGCGGCCCTTCAAACTTCAAGAAGAAAAAAGTTTTTTTACCCCTTCCCTCCCGCCCTCTTTAAATTGGAATTAAAATAAAGGACTGGATCTACTTTGGTCGCTGCGCGGAACCATTCATCTTCTGTTTATTTTATGCCGGCTTCAAAGGAAGCTGATACCGCCGGTCGATTTTATAATTTTTTTATAATTTTTTATAATTTTTTTTTATAAATTTTTACTCCCATATATTATGTATATCCAGGATTTTCTTTCTCTCTCTTTCCTATTAAAATTAGCCGAGCCGTTACAGGGGCCGCGACCGGCGGTAGACGCCGTTCTTGGAGGGTTAAACATCTAGGGACGTTAAACTGTCCAGTCTGTCAGACGGCCCAATCGCATTTCTCCCGTCTATAATTTTATTTTACTATTCTAGGAGGCCAGGAGAGTTACTTTGCTTTTTACCTGCCTGCCCGCATCTAATGACTGCTAATGATTTAGTATTTTTTTATTGTACTGAAAGTGCTCTGATGTGGTGCCTTGATGTCTAATGAAAAAAGATTGTTTCTCCTACTCCCCTCCTCCCACCCCGAAATCAGGCCAATGTTTATTCTGACGGACAGATAACGCATTTTTCTTCTGATAAAAACATTTTTTTCCCCCCTTCTTTTCGCTTTCTTTCCTATTTATTGTTCGGAAACATACAATATGGAGTATAATTTGAATTCTGCTGCTGGTTTATTTAGCCTTGTTTTATCACTGGTGCCTGTCTGTCTGTCGTGCCACCTCTGCGCATAGCTTTTCCGTGAGATAAGCCCCCTTCTTCTTCTTCTTCGTCCTCTCTCCCATACGGTCTTCACTTTGTCTGCAGGATGCAGGTTTTATGAAACGAGGAGCGTTTTTTTTTTTTGCGGAGTCCTCACTGTGTTTTTCCGGTTGCAGCACAATCGGAGTTTTGTGCTCGGGGATTGTCCTTGACATTCTTTGGGTCCCACAATGGGGTGGACACAGTGTGCTGAAATAAAACATGACATCATGTTCATTGGTTTAAATAAATCACCTGAATCGTTGGCTTCCTTCTGCTTATTCAAGGATTCTTCAGCCAGAGGAAGAAAGTTCTCTTTATTATTACAAAACCTTTATCCCCAAGGGCGGCAGGAAAACGCAAACTTTCACTCTTGTTTTCAAAATAAATGCGCTGCTGTCTTATTAGAAGGGCACGTAGCATTTTCCCAGATGTAACGACTGAAGTGACGTGGCTCCGAGTGCGGCTCGATGTGACGATTTAATACTCATGCTAAACGTGTCCTATAAATATATACTTAACCGCGAGATATCTTTATGCACTGCCTGGCCAAAAAATAGTCACAATCTACCCTACAAGCCTGTTATGATCTGGGGTTGCTTCAGTTGGTCTGGTCTAGGTTCAGCAACGTTATGGTCCCAAAAATGAGGTCATGTGACTCCCTGAATATACTGAATGAGCAGGTTTTCCCATCAATGGGTTTTTTTCTCCCCTGATGGCACAGTGGGCATATTCCAAGATGGCAATGCCAGGATTCATCGGGCTCAAAGTGTGCAAGAGTGGTTCAGGGAGCATGAGACATAATTTTCACACATGGATTGGCCACCGCACAGTCCAGACCTTAACCCCATTGAGAATCTTTGGGCTAATGTGCTGGAGAAGAATTTACGCAGCGCCGCGACTCTCCCATCATCAACACAAGATCTTGGCCACAAATTAATGCAGCTCTGGACGCAAGTAAATGCTGCAACTTTGCTGGAGCTTATCGAAAGGATGCCAGAGGCAATGTGTGCCAGAATCACAGCAAATGGCGACACAACCAATTAGTAGAGGGTGAGACTTTTTTTGGCCAAGCAGTGCATGACCTACACATACACGGTGGGGAGAAAAAGTTAGTGTAACCTACAGGATAATCCATAACCCTTCATTGTTTTGACCTAAAACAAGATCTTGTCTTCCTCTAGGTTCTAGAAATAGACAAAATATGTAATAAACAAACACGTTCACCCAAGATTATCTGTCTTCTGGAGAAAGTATGTGACCTGGGGACAATTAGCTATTAGAAGAGGGTAACTGGTTCCCCAGACTCTGAGCCAAATGCATACTTTGGTTGACTCCATCAGACCTTGCTCTTCTTGTTATGGGTCTTTGGCCCAGATGGAGAGATTGTTGAGGACGCTGGAAATCTAGTTTCAGTTTCCTCACACGGTTTTAAGTGGGTTACCATGCACAATCAAGCAGATAGCGGATAATATGAGGACGTATTGGTAGAATCCATCCGAAGAGTAGTCAACCAAGAGATATCTGCTATATAGCATGGCATTCAACAATGTACAGTTTACCAAGAATTGCACAATATTGTTAAGATATTTTAAAGGATTATAAGTGGTCAATGATCCATACAGCTAATGGAGGTATGTACTGTGGGTGGATGAAATAAAAGCAGAACTCTTTGGCATAACCGTTAGGCAGGTCAAACCACAATGCGACCATAAGGCTAGGGTCAGACGAGCGTGATTTCTACGGACTGTACGTCCGTACAGAAGACACAGTAGTGGCCACACAGTCCGTTTATTCACTGACGTATATATTTTGACGGATGTAGGAGGGAAAATAAATTGAAAAGCAAAACCATTTTGTCCGTGAAAAATGCTGGACGTATAAATGCAGTCCGTCTGACCACGTTCCATCACTCACACACAAAGCTATGCGGACATTGCAGACGCAGCGCACTTTGTGCGGCCGTTCTAGGGGTTGTACGTTCTTGCCTGCCTTGCGTCCATGGGCCGCGGCCGTTGTGTGTCCGCAGTTCAGTGCGGACGTACTTCATGTGTCAGGCTCCAATGGGCTTTCTGTCATGCTATCACGGACGTACTTTTAGGCGCAATCACGGACGTGAACACTACGCTCGTCTGACCCCAGCCTAAAGCTTGTATTCGGGTGTTCAATCATTAGGGATGAGCTGTTCGGGTTCGGACGGTTTCGGAGTTCGACCCGAACTTTGGCAGTTCGAGAGTTCGCGAATTTCGAACTTTTTGGGCGTGTTCGGTTCGAGTTCGAAAAAAAAAAAGAAATTTTGAAAAAAGTATAGAAAATGCTTAAAAAAATACAAAAAAATCTAGAAATAAAGAGACTCTTTGCTGCAGAATATTCTAAGCAACGGTTTATTAGATATTGAATTAAAAACTAATGTGTACGTGGAAAGATTATCAACTCTAAATGACCTCTGTTCACAAACGGGCATAACACCAGGTGTTTTTAGTCTGGTAATCAATTTGATACATTGTACAATATAGTGAGGGGGTGGGGTGGTGTCTGCTTCTGATTGAGATTTGAGAATTAATTTCCCTATAACATCCTAATATGCTGCATTTAACTGGTGTTTGAAAAAAATCTAAAGCAATGTTATTTTTCACCTCGGGATTAAACATTCACAGGGTTATTCAGAGAGAGGTGAAAAGCAGGAGAATAACTGGAGAAGTGAAAACTCTAGGTCAAAATAGCCAAACCAGAAAAATTCTCCCATTTAACTCACTTTCCAAATTGGCTATTTGGTCTAGATTGTTCTCTTCTCCTACCAGTTCTCTTGGCTTTCACCTCTCTCTCGGGGTTGTTCAGAGAAAGGTGAAAACAAGGAGAATGGCAGGAAAAGAGAACAATCTGGACCAAATAACCGATTTGGAAAGTCAGATAAGGCTAGGGTCAGACTAACGCATTTTTCGCAGCGACCGTCAAAAAGTGCATCCGAACGCATTGCCGTATTTTTTCACGGATTGCGCGAAAACGGTCATACGATGCGCATTTTGTGCGTGATTTTTTACGGATCCAAACCAGGAAACTTTGGGTGTCTGGACGTTATGTTGGCCGGACATGAGCAGGGTCTGACGTCTCCAAATCACGCACACACGCCGCTAGTGGACGCAGCGCACTCTGTACGTCCGTACTAGCTGTTCTGCGTTCTCAAAAAAATGCGTTCATTTTCCACTTGCGTTGCGCAGCCGGACTTTCGTGCGACTGTACTTCGTATATTGGCCGTCATTGCCCGTCATTTGCTGCTAGTGTGGCCGTGATTAAGTGCGCCTAAACGCACGTTAAAAATTTGCTAGTCTGACCCTAGCCTAAATGGGAGAATTTTTCTGATTTGGCTATTTTGACCTAGAATTTTCCATTCTCCAGTCATTCTCCTGCTCTTCACCGCTCTCTGAATAACCCTGACAGGGTTATTCAGAGAAATGTGAAACTCAGGAGAATGACTGGAGAATGGAAAATTCTAGGTCAAAATAGCCAAACCAGAAAAATTCTCCCATTTATCTCACTTTCCAAATCGGCTATTTGGTCTAGAATTTTCCATTCTCCAGTCATTCTCCTGCTTTTCACCGCCAAAAAGTCAGTAAACTTTTTCTGTGTGTCCGAAAATGTCTCCTCTTTTCATACAGATTGCCGCCCCAAGCAGTTGTTTATGGATAGATTGGAAAAGCATTTACCGTCATTTGAAATGTCATTTTTTGGTTTTTACATATTTCTATACATCCTAGAAATCCGCCACTTCACGGGCAGGTTATGGGAACCTCCTAGGCACGATATTTGAAGGAATTTTTCATTTTTATTTTTAACCCTTATTTCTTGGAAAACTCACTGTCCCTTTAAAACCTTTTTTTTTAAACTTTTTGTCCTTGTTTCCTGTCCCCCAGGGCACTACCCGGACCCCCATACACCTTTTATGGCAAATATCTAGCATATATGCCCTCTTGGAGGGCACTCTAAAAACCGAATTTTCAGCCCCATTGACTTGTATGGGGTCCGAGATCGGGTTCGGATCAGAACATTTGGAAAGTTCGGGTTCGGCTTCGAACCGAACTCGGGGAGTGTTCGGCTCATCCCTATCAATCATATCATTCTCTGTTAAGTCACAATAAATATAGGATTTATCATACTCCCTATACGCGAGCATCGCTTCCATGGAGTCCATTGAGGCTAACGCTGCCGGTCACATGACCTGCAGGATCTCGCCTCGGCGGAGTGATCCACAGATAGAGACTGGAGGACCCCCCCCCAGTCTTTCACTTCTCCCGGCAGCAAGAAGGAGCGGATGGAGCCGCCGTTCTCGCCGCGGGATGAGAGGTGAGTATGTGATTTTTTTTTTATTTTCTGCTGGTGCTGACTGATTCCGCAGAAGCCGTATCCGTTAGCACCAGGTCCAGGCTGTGAGTAACCTTCGCGTTAACCGCAGCCGGACGGTAATTAGCATTAGGACTTTGTAATCGTAACTCTAATTAACCTCCCTGGCGGTCCGATTCTCACATATTTTATATGTCAGAATCGGTCCTATTTATTTTGGCCCCCTAGCGGTATGAGTGTGCCTCGGGGGTTAACTTTCAATACTGAAAGCGGTATCCCCGAGCCACACTCGGGCCGATACTTACATGTCCTGCGCTCCCACGCTGTCCCTGCAGTCACACTGCAGCCGCTCGCGACATCACACTTCCTGGTTTCACTCCTTGCGAGAAGAGAACCAGGAAGTGTGACTTTGCGAGCGGCTGGAGGAGACTGCGGGATCAGCGAGGGAGCGCAGGACATGTAAGTATACAGCCAGAGTGTGGCTCTGGGATGCCACTTTCGGTACGAAAAATTGACCCCGAGCCACACTCTGGATTACCGTCAGGGAGGTTAACTCTTTGTGCTCCCCATGTTAACCCTTTCACTGCTGAGGACGTGTGGGGAACGTCCTTATTGACTCCTAAGGAAAGATAGGGGTGGAGATAGGGGTTTGTTTGAACCTGACCGATATCTCCTGACTGTTTTCAGCTAGCTGGGTCATATTTGGTATCATTAGAAAGGCCTGAGCATGGCCTTTCCAATGATACCAAACATGACCATGTTTAATGTAAAGAAAAAAAATAATAACAATAATAACAAAAAGAAAAATGTGTTTTTTTAAAACGTGAAATGGCTCAGCAGTGAAGGAGTTAAGCATAGGGAGCGCAAAGTGCAGCAAATTTGCGCTGAAAAGCGCAAGATTCGAATCGCTAATGTTTTTTTAACCCGTTAGCGTTTGGAATGTAATATGGTACAGTTATGCTAGGGCAACCAGAGCTAATGTTAACGCTCACAGCGTTATCAATGTAATAGAGCCCATCATTTTTTAGGACTTGAACCCTGGAGAGAACCAGATACATTGTAACTTCTCTTTACGGGTTGACGTGTTAAAAACAAATAAGGAAGGAAATGTAGAAGAAATGTAGAAAAATGCCAGAATTAGGCGAAAAAAAGATACATTTTAAAAATAAAACGCAGCGAATAGCTTCCCTCTCTGCCGCTGAGTTTACGTGCCCTCAGATGGTAATCTTGTGACTCCGAAGTACAAGAAATCACATGAGATGAGCGAGGAGGAACGACATACAATAGCTATATTTATTCCTAGTGACAACCTTCTCGGAAATACCTTGATCTAATTACTTGCAGAGATTGATATAAATATAAGAAGCAAAGCCACGTTAACCCTTCCCCAGCATATCATCGGAGCGGAGCTGGGGCGCGGCGCTTGCAGAAACGCTACTGCTGCGGAACTGCAATTCCCATCATCCTCAGCTTTTCAAAAAAGACTGAAAGGCTATTACGGCATTTAAAGCGTCCTGATTTTATTACGAGGTTTACCATCCGTCTGAATTTTCTGCGTGCCCGGCGTATCTGTGCAAAGGCTGCTATCACGCAATATATATATAATTTATTCTTATTGATTTATTATTTATTTTATTAACGGAAAGAGTTGCACACGAACGGGCGGCACAGCCACCCAGCAGAGGAGGTAGAGGTGTACCATAGATTTAATGACTTTGGTGAGGGTTAGGACACCGACGTACTGACATCCAGCTCCTCCATCTCATTATACTTGTAAATACTGTAGATTAGATAAACCACAGAAGTAAAGAAAAACCTTTTGGTAAATGTTGCCCCGTCGGAAAAATCAAGAAAATGATAGGAGAATAAAGTCTGCTCTTGTTGACACGGGCAAAGCAGGGACATCTGTCTCATACCTGCCATTAAGATATGTGTAAGTAAATTGTCTCGGTGGGTCCCAAGAGAAGACAGGCTTTGTGTTTTATTTAGCGTCTGGAAATGCAAAATTAGCAGCGGTGGAATTAGGAAAGCACCATCGCTATGTATGATATGCAGAGGCATGCATGCTATTTGTGATTCCAAACATGCTATGCGCTATACGAAGCATTGCGGTTCCACAATTAAACACGGGCGTGGAGCCAGCGCCTTCCTCACCTGTATCCGAGTGATGGATAACATGGGTACACGCAGATATTTAAGGACATTCCATGTCCGTGCAGCTTTAAACGCTCTTTACTATTTAAATGATTTCTTCAAACCTGCGAATGACCTTAGATGGATACAATAGACACATAGGCAGACAGAGAGCTCTTAGATTGTAAGCTCACTGGAGCAGGGTCCTCTTTTACTATTAAACTCTGTGTATCGAACATATTTATTTTATGTTTGCTTTGTCCCAGCCATTGTACAGCGCTGCAGAATAGGTTGTCGCTTCATAAATAATTATTGTTTAGTAAGACAGGTCTTTCTTTTAAATTTTTTTTAAGGCATACATTCATATCATTTATTTGTGAGGTGTCGGGGTAAATCCCGGACCCTCTGCACGCGGAGCAACATGACATATGGCATAGAGAAGGATTTGGGTTGTTTTCATTTAAAGGGCCAGTACCACCAAAAATGAAATGTCCTTATTGTGTTTTATTTGATGTTGCTGATATCTTTCTCTTGTATGTTTAGTTAAGAAAATATTCTCCTCTATATGTGTCACTGGGTGCATCCATTGTGTGATATTTTCCTCTATATGTGTCACTGGGCGCATCCATTGTGTGATATTTTCCTCTATATGTGTCACTGGGCGCATCCATTGTGTGATATTTTCCTCTATATGTGTCACTGGGTGCATCCATTGTGTGATATTTTCCTCTGTATGTGTCACTGGGCGCATCCATTGTGTGATATTTTCCTCTATATGTGTCACTGGGCGCATCCATTGTGTGATATTTTCCTCTATATGTGTCACTGGGTGCATCCATTGTGTGATATTTTCCTCTGTATGTGTCACTGGGTGCATCCATTGTGTGATATTTTCCTCTATATGTGTCACTGGGTGCATCCATTGTGTGATATTTTCCTCTATAGGTGTCACTGGGTGCATCCATTGTGTGATATTTTCCTCTATAGGTGTCACTGGGCGCATCCATTGTGTGATATTTTCCTCTATGTGTCACTGGGTGCATCCATTGTGTGATATTTTCCTCTATATGTGTCACTGGGTGCATCCATTGTGTGATATTTTCCTCTGTGTCACTGGGTGCATCCATTGTGTGATATTTTCCTCTATATGTGTCACTGGGTGCATCCATTGTGTGATATTTTCCTCTATATGTGTCACTGGGCGCATCCATTGTGTGATATTTTCCTCTATATGTGTCACTGGGCGCATCCATTGTGTGATATTTTCCTCTATATGTGTCACTGGGTGCATCCATTGTGTGATATTTTCCTCTATAGGTGTCACTGGGTGCATCCATTGTGTGATATTTTCCTCTGTGTCACTGGGTGCATCCATTGTGTGATATTTTCCTCTGTGTCACTGGGTGCATCCATTGTGTGATATTTTCCTCTATGTGTCACTGGGTGCATCCATTGTGTGATATTTTCCTCTATAGGTGTCACTGGGTGCATCCATTGTGTGATATTTTCCTCTATATGTGTCACTGGGTGCATCCATTGTGTGATATTTTCCTCTGTGTCACTGGGTGCATCCATTGTGTGATATTTTCCTCTATATGTGTCACTGGGTGCATCCATTGTGAGATATTTTGTGTTGTAAACTACCCCCACAGTATTTTTCCATCACTTTCTCCTCACTGTGTGGCTTTGGCCATACAATGGAGTGATCACATCATTGTATTGTGTGGGATGTATTCAAAGGACGTCACCAGGGGGGTAGATTAGAAGTGTTTTAAGATCCCTGTCTTATCTCCTTCAGCTGCCAGCCCTTAACTCAAGTAGCCTGAAGCACAATAGCCCCTATAGCCTTATCTAAACATTCCCTCGTCGGTCTAAGTAAACTAGTAAATACTGTAGATTAGATAAACCACAGAAGTAAAGAAAAACCTTTGGTAAATGTTGCCTCAGCGTAAAATCAACAAAATGGTAGGAAGATGAAAAGAACTAGCTTTGTTTTTCCTTTTTACATGCAATCACTTCAAACAAAGAAAAAAACCGCAGCAGCATGTGTTTCATAATGTGTTTTATAATGTGGTTTTGTTTGTAATACACAAGTAATCTAGTTACAGCTATGTAGGTGGTAGTGTCCCTTTAAGATGCAAACTCTCGCCATACTTTCTTAAGCATTACACATAAAAAAAGGATTAATAAACTAACATTTTATAGTTAGGGCGTCCAGTCCATGCCCCTAAACTACATTTCCCATAATGCTCAACTTCTACTGTATGGATAATACTTGTTTTACATCAGGGGTCAGCAACCTTGGCCGTCCAGATGTTTTTGGAACTAAATTTCTTGAGTTACCGAGCATCATGGGAGATACAGTTCCAAAACATCTGCAAGGCCGAGGTTGCCGACCCCTGGATCACATGATAAAGCAAGGGCCACGGCCGTAACAGAAATGTGTCATTTCCTCAATTTGTTAGGGTGTGGGCTGTGTAGTCCATGTCTGTCAGTTCAGAGAGCCGTGTATAGTGTGTTTCTTTATAGCACACCTCTCGCTACAATTTTGATGGGTCACATCCAATGACAGGATGAGGCGGTGAGATACAATGTATCACTGGTGACGCGAGATGCAAGGTGACATTGGAGATAATGGTCCGGGAAGAGCTCACATATGGATTATGAAGACCAGTTTAATAAGTTTTAAGCAAACTTAATGCACAACCGTCCCTTTATAGTAATGAAATATACTGTATATATATATATATATATATATATTAATATTAAAAAATGTGTAATTCCTACGGTACTAGTCAGGCTGAAAAGTTACCGGCCAATTCTGATCCCCAGTGGTCATCAAAAAATTCCACAGTTACAAAGGGCCAAATTTCCACCAGCCCTGCTTTAATGATCACTCTCCATAGGCGAGAGGGTGAGTACAAATTTTGATATATATAGATCTAGATATAAACCATAGAATGGCCGCACTCCAGTAAAAATAAAACAAAAAAGTTTATTTAAACATTTAAAATGCAGAACGACGTTTCGGCTCACGCAGGAGCCATTTTCAAGGTAACTTTTTATTATTCATTATTCAGGTGGGGCCAAACACCAAGCTTCTTTTTTATTCCTGTTTCTCTAGTTTGTGCCAGTTAGGTGTTGCTGGAACCTAGTTAGATATATATATATATGATATTGATCAGTATAGCGTCCAGACCTGAAGAAGAGAGGAATCCTCTCGAAAGCTTGTCTTTTAAATGTAATGTTAGTCCAATAAAAAAGGTATCACTGCATACTGCTATAATCTGGTGATTTTGGCATCTGGACTAACACGGCCTATCTAATATTTATATATTGTGACAGTGTGATTAGAAGCAGGGTGATGGATCAAAGGTTTATTAGCAGCCAAATGGAGAACTCCCTTTTCCCCCTATAGGGTTAACTCACAGCTAATGCTTGATTACGTCTGCCTGCCCTTATATGAGAGGTGGTCCCCTCTGATAGAGCAGTCTTGGTGCTGGATGCAGAAGGGGGAAGAAGCAAAAACCCTGAGGACAAAAAGGAAAGCACATTTCATTTTGTTTCACTTGTTGGTAAGTGGCTTAGCTGCCCAATAGTTCAGTCAGGAAATCCTGCATGTTTAGTTAGACTCCGCATGAAGGAGTAGGTGTTTGATTTTCATTCATTTTTCTTTTCGTGTTTATGATGTACCCTGATAAGTATCAGTGCTGCATAATAAAGGAAAGCATGAAGCACTGATCCCTGTGTCCAGTGGCTACATCACGATATATATATATATATATATTTAATAGGGTGCTCACAGACTCCAGAGAGGTCAGTCTGACATATCCAAATAGAGAAGGACTCCAAGGCTATTCTATTCACAAAAAAAGGGGAAAAACACCTTTAATGTGTCACACGCAGCAGCAGCAACCATAGCATTTGGACATGTAGGACAGGGGATAAAATCTGGGATCACAGATCCAGGTTGCCTGGCCGTGACGGGATGGTGCTTCCCTCTGCATGTCCAGTCTCTGTATAATGTGTCGCTCTGCACGTAGCGTGTGTTTCTGTATATTGCCATTGATTTCACACTGTAACATACCGCGAGGTCACGCTACCACATGCTATGTATTTAAAGGTTATTAAAGACCTTACATCCTGCATTTATACCGTAAACATGTTTAGTTAATTTTTGCACATGAATCCTTCTCCAAATATTTCGATTTGCTTAATGAATGTAGATATATATAAATGTACTGCCTGGCCAACAAACGTCCCCACTTCCCGTACAAGCCTGGTATGATCTGCGGTGGATTCAGATGGTCAGGTCTCGGTTCAGCAACGTTATACGCCGAAAAACGAGGTCATGTGCCTCCCTGAATATACTGAATGAGCAGGTTTTTCCATCAATGGGTTTTTTCTCCCCTGATGGCACAGCGGGCATATTCCAAGATGGCAATGCCAGGATTCATCGGGCTCAAATTGTGCAAGAGTGGTTCAGGGAGCATGAGACATAATTTTCACACATGGATTGGCCCCCGCACAGTCCAGACCTTAACCCCATTGAGGTTAATCTTTGGGATAATGTGCTGGAGAAGACTTTACGCAGCGCTGTGACTCTCCCATCATCAATACAAGATCTTGGCCACAAATTAATTCCACTCTGGACGCAAATAAATGATGTGACATTGCATGTGACTGTCATTTTTGATCAGGCAGTGTATATATTCATCTTAAATATTGAGTAAAAAAATAGGCTCCCGTCCGATGGTCATATTGCCCCGTCCTGCTATTGGTTTTCTCATGGCGTTTGAGCTGTACGCAGGATATCATTATGCACGTATAGGTACTTTTTCTTTAAAGGTGTGATTCTGCCAGGGAATATATTGCTTTGCAAAGCCGCCATTGTTGGTCACGTTTCTTTTAAAAAGGTTTGCCTCCACCCAGGAGATCATTACGACGTGTCGATAAACGCGAGATGCCGCGTGAAGATCGGGCAGGTTGCGGCACGCTCTGTGCATCCACTTGACTGAGGGTCAAATGAACCTAACGCCTTCTCCTAAACACTTAATAAAACTCATTTCTTTACGAATGAGATTCCCCACACAAATATCTTGGGCTCATAATTCCACCAGAAAAACCTTTAATAACCTCGTGGATGTGGACGCCGGCAGCGTTTACCGGATAAACCCGGAACGCTGAAAAGCTCTCCCTTGCCGTGGAATCCCTCCCCGATCGAATACATTTGTTTCACTGAAAATCAATGTATCAAATTTACTGTTTAATGATGAACGGCAACAAATTTAACCATTGCATTGCCTGATGGAACATAATATCTCATACATTCATTTGTGTGCTCATTCGATCCGCAGCTCAGTTTTCATGCAGGGTCTGTGTTTCTTTTCTCCCGCAGACGAATTGAAGGACGATTACGACACTTTGGGGCCAGACACCACTCATCTAACCACTATAAATAACGGTGCAGGTAAGACGCCACTTTTACAGCACGGATCATTTTGCTTCTGGATAGTGTCAGTTAACCATCACTTTCAAGCTCTGGTCTCCCCAGACGTCTCTGAACTACAACTCCCATGATTCCCTGGCCATCTATTACATTCAATTAATGCTGGGAGCTGTAGGCCATCAACATCTAGGGTGCCGGAGTTTGACAGGCCTGACTTAAACCCTGAGGGCAAGATCTAGAAGGGCTGACGTTACTCTGTGTTTATCTGAAATATATCAATAAACCTGTTAAAACAGACAGATTTTTATCAGATTTTACATTTATCGAATTGAATAAAAAGACTGTTCTAATCTGTTTCTCTGTCCGTCCGTCTATTCATTAAACCCTTCATATCTATGTCTACTTCTCTATCTATCCCCCGTCTGTCTATTATCCCTCTCTCTATCTTCTATGTATTTCTCTATCTATCCCCTCTTTTTCTATATTTCTCTCTTTGTATGTCTCCATCTCTCTTTCTCTCTCTGTCTCTGTCTTTCTTTCTCTCTGTGTCTCTGTCTTTCTTTCTCTCTGTGTCTCTCTCTGTCTCTCTATATCTTTCTTTCTCTGTGTCTTTCTGTCTGTCTTTCTGTCTTTCTTTCTCTCTCTCTCTTTCTCTCTCTCTGTCTTTCTATCTATCTCTGGTTATCTCTCTCTCTCTGTCTCTCAGTCTCTTTCTCTCTCTGTCTCTTTCTCTCTCTCTATGTCTCTCTCTGTCTCTGTCTCTTTCTCAGTCTTTTTCTCTTTTTGTCTCTCAGGCTCTTTCTCTCTCTATGTCTCTCCCTGTCTTTCTCTTCCTGTCTCTTTCTGTCTGTCTCTTTCTCTTCTTGTCTCGTTCTCTCTCTGTCTCTTTCTCTCTGTCTCTTTCTCTTCTTGTCTCGTTCTCTCTCTGTCTCTTTCTCTCTGTCTCTTTCTCTCTCTGTCTCTTTCTCTCTCTGTCTCTTTCTCTCTGTCTCTTTCTCTCTCTGTCTCTTTCTCTCTGTCTCTTTCTCTTCTTGTCTCGTTCTCTCTCTGTCTCTTTCTCTCTGTCTCTTTCTCTCTGTCTCTTTCTCTCTGTCTCTCTCTGTCTCTTTCTCTCTGTCTCTTTCTCTTCTTGTCTCTTTCTCTCTGTCTCTTTCTCTCTGTCTCTTTCTCTTCTTGTCTCTTTCTCTCTGTCTCTTTCTCTCTCTTTCTCTCTCTGTCTCTTTCTCTCTCTGTCTCTTTCTCTCTGTCTCTTTCTCTTCTTGTCTCTTTCTCTCTGTCTCTTTCTCTGTCTGTCTCTTTCTCTCTGTCTCTTTCTCTTCTTGTCTCTTTCTCTCTGTCTCTTTCTCTCTCTGTCTCTTTCTCTCTGTCTCTTTCTCTCTGTCTCTTTCTCTCTGTCTCTTTCTCTTCTTGTCTCTTTCTCTCTCTGTCTCTTTCTCTCTGTCTCTTTCTCTCTGTCTCTTTCTCTTCTTGTCTCGTTCTCTCTCTGTCTCTTTCTCTCTGTCTCGTTCTCTCTCTGTCTCTTTCTCTTCTTGTCTCTTTCTCTCTGTGTCTCTTTCTCTCTGTCTCTTTCTCTCTGTCTCTTTCTCTTCTTGTCTCTTTCTCTTCTTGTCTCTTTCTCTTCTTGTCTCTTTCTCTCTGTGTCTCTTTCTCTCTGTCTCTTTCTCTTCTTGTCTCTTTCTCTCCCTGTCTCTTTCTCTCCCTGTCTCTTTCTCTTCTTGTCTCTTTCTCTCTGTGTCTCTTTCTCTTCTTGTCTCTTTCTCTCCCTGTCTCTTTCTCTCCCTGTCTCTTTCTCTTCCTGTCTCTTTCTCTTCCTGTCTCTTTCTCTGTCTTTTTCTCGGTCTTTTTCTCTCTCTCTGTCTCTTTCTCTCTGTCTTTCTCTATCTCTGTTTCTTTCTCTGTCTCTCTGTCTCTCTCTCTGTCTATGTCTCTGTCTCTTTCTCTTTCTCTCTGTCTCTCTTTCTCTGTCTCTCTGTCTCTTTCTGTCTCTCTCTGTGTCTCTCTTTCTATGTCTCTTTCTCTGTCTCTCTCTGTGTCTGTCTCTTTCTATGTCTCTTTGTCTCTGTCTCTTTCTCTGTCTCTCTCTGTCTCTCTCTGTCTCTTTCTATGTCTCTTTCTCTGTCTCTCTCTATGTCTGTCTCTTTCTATGTCTCTTTGTCTCTGTCTCTTTCTCTGTCTCCCTCTGTGTCTGTCTCTTTCTATGTCTCTTTGTCTCTCTGTCTCTTTCTCTGTCTCTCTCTGTGTCTGTCTCTTCCTATGTCTTTGTCTCTCTGTCTCTCTGTCTCTGTCTCTTTCTCTGTCTCTCTGTCTATGTCTATATATATTTCTATATCTCTCCCATATCTACGTATGTATCCATTATCCTCTGTGTATATATATATCCCTATTATGAATGTGCCATGATGTATAATGCTTTGCATTTTTAAAGCAGATTGCTAGACGTGTTAACACACCTTCACAAGTAACGAGTGTGCTTATTATTTAGATAATGGGCAATATTAAGAAGCTTTATAATCCCTCATAGGTCCTCTGTAACCACAAGATGCTCGACCACAGCCCGCTCGTGGCTTCCGTTCGGCGTTTTCATTACTCTCCAGTACGATTGTTTGCTCAGCCAGCAATTACCCAATATTGTCGTGTTAAGAGTCCACTTGTCGGCTGTTAAGGAGCCGTGACGGGGTCAGAGGATTTAGGCAAACGTAACCACTGACTTTTTCATGTTATGTCACATGTCGATGGCGTCATTATTAAACCCGACTTCTCCTTTATTTACGTATGAAGCGCCAGTCTTGGCTTTTAGCGGGTGAGCTCAAGCAGCGGGTTACATGTTGTCTGCGCGATTATAGACGGGACCGTTTATTTTTTCACATTCTACACCAAAACGTCAACGAATCAAAGTATCCCCATCCCTATTTTCTCTGTAATGTCCATCGCATTGCTGGAAAATTTGTGACTTTTTGCCCTTTACCCTCAGCCTGACTATAAAACCATAAAGTGTTTTTTGTTCTTTTCTATATTTTCGATGGAAAAATAAATCCTAATTTCTCTTTTAACCCTTGCAGTGAAGAATGCAAATTGTACACCGGACTTTGAGCAGTATTTCATCAAACGAAAGATGGACGACGGCGACCACCACGGAGTCAGCATAGCGGAGTATCTGCAGCGCAGCGACACGGCCATCATTTACCCAGAAGCTCCGGAGGAGCTCTGTCGCCTGGGCACACCGGAGGCCAACGGACAGGAGGAGAATGGTAATGCCATGATTCATTTTTAGACGCTATAAGGACTCCTCGCAGCTGTCGCAATTATAAATGCACTATGTGCTTGGGTGTTTACCTTAAAATTTCCAGAACAGCTGCAGAAGCCCTGGAATTTCATGAGCAGACGATCCAGTAAGCTCGTAAGGTCCCCCTGCAAGTTCCTTAAATTTCTCACTATACTCGCAGGACGAGAAATGCTGCGTATTACGACCTGAAGACAAATCGATCTTCTGCTCGATCGCGACAGCGAGGGGGTGGATATATATATATATATATATATATTTTAAAAAATGGTCAAAACATCCTGTATTTAATTCTATAATGATGACTCAAAAAATGGCTTGTTTCCTCTGTCTTGACACAATGTAACGAGCAGCAAACCATCAGTTTCTTCTGAGCGTCCGATTTCAGGTGGGACACGGCAAGCAACGTACAATTCGATTATGCGCTTATGACATCATCCCCGGTCTCTAAGTCCATAGATTCTTCAAACCTCCCCTTTTCCTCACTATGGCCCCTATTACATTCTTCGCGCAAATTCGTCCTCGCAGCGCAATTTTTTTTCCGCGCAGCGTTAAGCGTTATCGCACGAAAATTAACGGTGGTATTATGATCCGAACGCATTTTCTAATCCGTCTGAAAATAACGCTCATAAAAACAACGCGCAAAATGAAGAGTAATACGCGCGCAGTAACGTAGCGCACGTAAATCTGTGTGGGGACTGTTTTTTTCGCCGGATTCAGCCAATCAGAATTAAGAACCTTAATTGACATCAATTTACCTTAATTGACTCACTTAAGTTTTTGCGCCTGTCAAAATAAATCTGAGTATACATGCTGCAGCAATAAAAAATCACGCACAAATTCACAATTTTATTGTTTGGGTATGTGTAGAATGTGTAACTATATTGTGCTGTATTTTTTTTTCCTGCTGGTGTATTTGGGTTCACCCAGAACGTTCAGATTTGCCGTTACCACCAGCTTTTCAAAGACGTTAAAATTATGCGCGCAAATGTCGTTCGTAAAAAAATGCGCATCGATTGTAATACCATCCGCGTACCCGTGCACGAACGAATTTGCACTCACAATGTTAAGTATAGGACGCTCACAGTTCATCACGCTCGCGCACGTCATCCGCGTTAAACGATAACACATTTGCGCGAACGTTGTAATACGATGTCCTGCGCAAAGGGTTTTGCCCCTCGCGCAAATAAATGCACGAAGAATGTAATAGGGGCCTATTAGTCTACAGGGTTATCCAGACGTGGACCCCTTGCTTGATATGCCTAGAGGGGTGTCAGCTATACCCTCCTGACAAGGCCTAACAAGGCCAAAACGATCGTCGGGGTTGCTGCATCTCTCATTCAGGGATGACGTCCTTGGCAATCAGTACTGGCCACCCTTTTTAGGTGAGAGCAGACTGATTTGCATATGGAGCATTCATCCCTGTAATGGCACAAGCTAAACCCTTGTGAGACCTGAGTGTTTCCCACCGTAGAGCAGGTCACTAGTGCTGTTGCTCGTTCTCAGGACCCTCACAAACCCCCCTTTCTCTCACTGATGACTCAAAAAATGTCTTGTTTCCTCTGTCTTGACACAATGTAACGAGCAGCCCACCATCAGTTCCTTCTGAATGTCCGAATTCAGGTGGGACACGGCAGTCCATAGATTCTTCCACCGCCCTCGGGCAACGCAGGTAGACGAAGGGCAAGGAGTAAAGTGGTTAATTAATCTTCTATCGCAGTATGGGGTGATTTGAAGTTTTTGTTATGGGCGTGCAAAGGGGTGGAATGAGGAGAATCGAGGCCAGGCAGGGTTGATGGTCCTCCAGTTGAGCAGATTGCAGTGATTCCTGTCATACCATCCCGGGCAGTAAGCCCATTAGCTGCCATTGATTTATTGACCTCTTGCCCTGTTCTTCAGCTCATCTTCTTCTTTTTCGGCCCGTAGAATTACCACCTGGAACGCCAGATGCTTTCGCCCAGCTGCTGACCTGTCCCTACTGCGACCGGGGATACAAGCGCTTGACGTCGCTGAAGGAACACATCAAGTACCGGCACGAAAAAAACGAGGAAAACTTTTCATGCCCTCTTTGCAGCTATACGTTCGCCTACCGCACCCAGCTCGAACGACATATGGTGACGCACAAGCCGGGGAGAGATCAGGTGGGGGGGGCTGCCTTTAAGTGATTTTTTTTTTGTAATAACTCCTTAGAGAAAGTATATTGCTTTGATTGGCAATCATTATTAATTTTTCATGGCATTTTGAAGACGCAGATCTTTTAATGGTAATAGCCTTAATTGAGGTCTAAATGATTTTTTGATGGTCTCTTTTAATATGATTTAATAGTCTTATGTTCACGATTGAATGAGTGTGTTAATTTCTAATTTAGAAATGTTACTTGCACTTTAAGTTCACTTAAGTTTCGCTTTTTATTTTACGTCGCTCGAAAGGACGGGAATACTATCGTTTTAATTAGCACGTTATAAATGATTGCTGCCATTTACAGTTTTTTTTTCCTTTCAATACGTCTTTTGCATTTCACCCCCCCACCCCCGTACAGCACCACACCACACACACCACAACGCAACACAAAAGCTAGATATATCCTGCGTGACAGGTGCGGCTCACTTTATAGAACCAAAATGAGGTTACGCATTTGGCACGTTAAAGATTGATTATTTATTTTCTCTCCGTGCTGAGGTACACTTAGGAAGGCGAGGTAGATTTGCCGTAAAAAAATGGAGAGCACCCGTCTATACGCAAAACCCGTTGCCGAATTAATCCTGGTTTGCGATTTCCAGTTGAATTTGTCTCGCTACGAATTCAGATTCCAAGAGAATAATAGAATCTTACAATCTTACAGACTGATCAATACTTACTGATCCATATATTGCATGGACTACATTTCCCATGATGCTCAGTCACCCTTCTTGGTGTGTTCTCATGGGACATGTCATCTGCAGCCCAACCTCCTCCATTCCTGATGCCTTAGACCACTTATGTTGAACCTTGGCAACCCAGATGTTCTGGAAATATATTTCCCTTGATGCTTAGTCACACATAAGGCTGGCTGAGCATCATGGGACATGTAGTTGTGAAACATCTGGAGTGCCGAGGCTCGCCATCACGGCTATAGACTAAATTTTGCTTGATGCCTGTTATTCAGCTTGCAAAGCATCATGGGTAATACGGGCCACCGACATTCTCGAAGGTTGGCGTCTTATGATGATGCGAAGGCGCCACCAGATGACGTGCAGGCACCAGCAGAGGCAGATTAAAGAAAAAAAGTGGCATAAAAAAGAGAGACACAGAAGAGAGAAAAGCACGAAAGAAAGGCAGAAAGGCAAGAAAGAAAGCGAAAGAGAGCACGAAAGAAAAAGGCACGAAAGAAAAAGGCACGAAAGAAAGAAAGGCATGAGAGAAAGAAAGGCACGAAAGAGAAAGAAAGGCACAATAGAAAGAGAAAGAAAGGTGAGAAAGGCACGAAAGAAAGAGAAAGAAAGGCACGAAAGAAAGAGAAAGAAAAGAAAGGCACAAGAGAAAGAAAGAGAACGAAAGGCACGAAAGAAAGAGAAAGAAAGAAAGGCACGAAAGAAAGAAAGGCACGAAAGAGAAAGAAAGAAAGGCACAAGAGAAAGAAATGCACGAAAGAAAGAGAAAGAAAGGCACAAAAGAAAGGGAAAGAAAGGCACGAAAGAGAAAGAAAGGCACAAGAGAAAGAAAGCAAGAGAAAGGCACGAAAGAGAAAGAAAGGCACGAAAGAAAGGCACGAAAGAAAGAGAAAGAAAGGCACAAAAGAAAGGCACAAAAGAAAGATAAAGAAAGGTACCAAAGAAAGAGAAAGAAAAAGGCACGAAAGAAAAGCACAAAAGAAAGAGAAAGAAAGGCACAAAAGAAAGGGAAAGAAAGGCACAAAAGAGAAAGAAAGAAAGGCACGAAAGAGAAAGGCACGAAAGAAATGCACGAAAGAAAGAGAAAGAAAGGCACAAAAGAAAGAGAAAGAAAAAGTCACGAAAGAAAGAGAGAAAGGAAAAAAAGAGGCAGATGAAATAAAAGAAAGAAAAAAGAGGCAGAAGAAAGAAAAAATATAGACAGATGAACGAAAAGAAAGAGGCACAGAGGGAAGAGGAAAGAAAGAAAGAAGCAGAGGAAAGAAAGAGGCACAGACAGATCCCGGGTAATATGGACACCGAACGACCGTGTGCGGCTCCCATGCACAGTGTGTCCCCCCCTCATTTCAACAGTTAACAATTTTTTCTGGGGGGTGCAAGTAGCTGGCCTTGCCTAGGGCGCAAAATATTCTAGCACCGGCCCTGCCTGTAGATTTTCTCTTACCGTCCCCATGTTAACGTTGCATTCTGGCGGAGGTGTTATCTCAGTAACTCGCCCAGAATGCATCGCTAACCTCCCTGATACCCGCAGTAACGCATCCGCGCCGCCACAAGTATCAACTCCTGAAGTCCGCAGAACTCCATTGAGACTTTGGCTTCTGGGCCGCGAGATTACGCAGGAAGACTAGGAACTATTTGTTCCCAGTCTCACTCTGCTCCCAGCTAGAGGAGGCGGCGGATCGTGACGCCCTCTGCACCGCAGGATGAGAGGTGAGTATGGGATTTTTAGGGGGTTTTGGAGTGTGTGAAATGATTTTGCATTTGCAGAGTCATTTAACACCAGCTCTTAGGAGTTGTTAAAATGTTGGCTTGCGCTTCCTGACGGTGACTTGTACCAGAACCTTCTAATACCTCACTTGTCGAGACGCTGAAAATAGATTGCGCTCCCCAGGTTAAGGATAGGAGATGCTTATGTACTGTAAGCTCGCACAAGCTGCGAGGCGCAAAACTGATTTCACCCCAGTCTAGCGTCAAGATTGGAATATCGATGGCAGACGTTAAACTCCTCCTAGCACCAACGATTACATATCCAGATAATACATTAGCACCAACTATTGAAAAAAAACCCTTGTGTTTAAAGTGAATCAGAAGAGAAGAACCATGACTGGGTCACCAAAACCAATCTTATGAGTAGCCAATGCCATGACAGTCAGTGCTTAACCTCCTCCCAGCATCTGCTCACCGGCAGGTCGTCCTGGCATGCAATGTAAGGCTCCCTATACATCAGCCTCGCTGCATTTTTGCTTTATCAATGAACCAACTATTATGTTTAGAAACAGGGGTCTATTGACTGAGTCAGAGACTGTGGAGAAAGGAACCGAGAAATCCAAATTTGCAGCCGACTTGTTAAAGAAAAAGCTGGAAAAATGATTATCACGGTGTTCCGTCTTTAATTCTATGGTCAATTCTCCACAATAATGCACACGTTACATTTATTTACAAATTCTACATAATCCCAAAATGTTCATTTTCACACTCGTTGCTATGATGAACCAAACAAGAAAAGCCAAAAAAGTGTAGGCGAGGACCTAAAAGATCCAAACTAGGATGAATTAACCGAGCGGACACATCTACGACTTTCCATGTCCCTTCGACCCAACTCACTGAACCCAACATAGTTACATAAGCTGAAAAAAAAACATGCGTCCATCGAGTTCAGCCTTTCCCACATCACCTACTGCTGTTGATCCAAAAGAAGGGAAAAAACCCAGTCGGCACCGCTTCCCGAATATGCAACATACTGGGGACAAAATCCCTTTTTGACCCCAGATAGCGTCAGATTTCTCCTTGGATCAAGAAGCTTTTACCCACATATTAAATATTATAACCTTTAATATTATGTTTTTGCAGGAAGTCATCAAGTCATTGTTTAAAAGTCTGTAGAGACTCTCACCCAACCACCTCAACAGGCAGAGAGAGCTTTAGGCGGAATTTCCTTTCATCCAGTCTAAATGGGTGACCTCGTGTCCTGTGTATAGTCCTGTTACTGAATAGGTTTCCAGACAATGGTTTAAAATGGCCCTGTATATATTTATATAAAGTTATCATATACCCTCTAAGGCCCCGTATATATTTATATAAAGTTATCAGATCTCCTCTAAGGCCCCGTATATATTTATATAAAGTTATCAGATCCCCTCTAAGGCCCGTATATATTTATATAAAGTTATCAGATCCCCTCTAAGGCCCCGTTTCTCTAAACTAAACAGGTTTAAGCTTGTCAGCCTTTCCTCATAACTTAAACCTTCCATTCCACTTATTGATTTAGTCGCCCGTCTCTGCACTTTTTCTAGCGCTTAAAATCCTTTTGCAACAAGAAGGAGAAAACCAAACACAAAACAATTGCCGTCTTAATATCCCACAGAACCGCACAGGCTGTCGTCACGCAATATCGCTTGCGATCTCCCATTGGTTGGGCAGGGCCGTCTCGTTTACAAATGGCAGCTTCGGTGTCGGAGCAGCCTCCTCGTTTGCTCGTGGCATTTACAATTAGTAAATGAAAATGATTGTATCATATTAACAGTGGCACAACTAAAGTTTATAGTAGTCCTCCGAGGGCGGTGGGGGGAGACAAAGCAGCTGTTGCTGTTTGTTTATGCAACTCAGCAACATATGAGCGCTGGTCCCTCAATGGGGCTCGACTGGGATAGGCCCGGCTTGATCTTTGAAGGTTGCTGCTGTTTGAACAAACCTCCCTATGTCCTGTGTAACACCATCTGTCTCACTAGGAATGTGGGAAGGTTCAGCACAATCAAGCAGTTGTCACGCCGCTTCTGTGCTGTCTTTTCTATATATTTTTTTCTTCTTTGCGAGTCTTTTGTGCCCATACTGCTCCGAGCTAACTGACATACCTTGAACATCATCTCTCCCTGAATTATTTCAACATTCTCTGTCAGAGCCGATACATCTCTGTAATGCTTTAAACCTGTTCTGCGGGGGTCCGGCTCTTCATTTGCTTTTCTCACAGCGGTGAAAATTCCCCATAGCTTAGCGGCGCATCTATTGCCAGGTCTCCGTCACATTAAAAAAATACATATATATATAAAAAAAAAAAAAGAGAGAGATTCTTCTTCCCTCTCGCCGTGATTTGTCGCATTTAAACAATTAAGATAACAGAATATCCTGTAACCAGAATTCTAAATAAATATTTATTTCGGTCTTCTTTAACTCAAATCAGATAATTCATCGCGTTCGCAATCTACGATTACTGGAAATGCTCTGCATAAAGAGTTATTAACCCACGTGGGCGTTTTGGTTTTGTTATGTGTGTTTTGGAGCTGCGTTACACCTTTTCTGCAATGATTATAAACGGTCCGCTACACTTGTGCGAGCTCCATCGTTATTTATGAATGGCGGAGAGGGTGAAATTGCTGTCTTTTTATAAAAAAAATTAAAAATAAATTCTTCGGTATTATTATTTACTAATATTGTTATTCGTGTTTCTTTTTCTCTGCAGCACCAAATGTTGACTCAAGGAGCAAGTAATCGCAAGTTTAAATGCACGGAGTGCGGCAAAGCTTTTAAGTACAAGCACCATCTGAAGGAACACCTGCGAATTCACAGTGGTGAGTATCAGAGGTGCCGGCGTTCTCGTCTGCGTTCTGTCTAATTAATGGAACCTTAAAACCTTCATGCGCCAGAGTAACGAAAGCAACAATTTTCTATGCAATGTTCTTTTCATGCCTATGACACACAGTTATTGACGCTTTCCTTGGTTCTGCCTTCTATCGCAGCCTCGACGTGACAATTTTATTTTTATTTTGGTCACAGCAATACTCTACAGTCCTGTGTATTATGATAAAATGAATTTAATGTGTCAATCTGTTATAGAAAGAGTGTCGTATGATTTGTTGATAATTATTGTTCTTAAAGACAAATGTCACTTTTCCGGTATGGCTAAGGCTCATGTAAATTATCCGTACGCCTTCATCAATAAATTCTAGCGGCAAAGAGCTCTGATTAAAATAATATTAATTAGTGATGACCAGAGCTTGAGAGTGAAACCAGGCAGCCAGGACTTTGAATTTCCTGGTTGCTGGTCACCAGATCGTTCACTGCTGACGTCAGCACTATCTGTCTCTCTCAGAATGCCCATGATAGCGGGCGTCCTGAGAGAGGCAGCCGACGGATCAAGTCCGCAAATGCGAGCACAGCTCCGATCCATCGTTCTGATGAATGTTTCCGGCGATGCGCAAAGAAAAGCTGCAGGAACTTCTGCATTTTGGAAGCCCTGAGCTGACAGGGACAAGCAGTGCGATCCGATCCGAGGGACAAAAGGTGAGTATTTATAGCTGATATATATACTGTATTTTAAAAAAAAAAGAATGAAAAATTGGGCAGTTGCTGTTATCGGCATCTATCCAATTATTTATGGACAAAAAAGTGTGGCCCTTTAACCCCTTAAGGACGCAGGGGTGGTGCCCTTAAGGGGTCGATTTCGCCGGTGAGGCGTACAGGTACGCCTCGTCGACAGGTGCCGTCGCGCAGCACTGATTCCGAGCCCTTCCCACAGCCAGCGTGCAGTGCGCGTCATTGGCTGCAGGGGACGGCTTGATTTCAGGCCGTTCCTGTGCAGCCAATGACGCGCTCCACGAGTCAGCGGGCGCAGGCTGAGGGGAGGGGCGAGGCGGCCCCATTGAAGACAGCGGGGCATATATGTACGCCCCGCGTCTTCAAAGCCCACCCGCTGCCAGGACGTCATGGAACGTCCTGCGGCGTTAAAGGGTTAAGGACAAATATCACTATTGCTAAGGCTAATGTAAATTATCCATATGTCCTCAGTAATAAATTCTGGCAGTAAAGAGCTTTGATTAAAATACGAACGAGAGAGAGCTCTGGTGTCTGATAGGCTTTATATGGCTTTACGCAGACATGGGGCCCTATTACATTCTTAAGGCAAAAACGCACGCTAAATGCGTGTTTTTTTGCGCAAAGCGTTAAACATTAACGCACAAAATCACTGCTGGAATTACATTCCTCGCGCATTTTCGCGCTCGTAAAACCGACACGCAAAAATGCACGCAAAGTACCGTTGCTCGCACAAATCAGTGAGCACAATGTAATTTTTAACGCGAGTCCGTCAGACGAACGCATTTTGTGCGGACTGCGCACAACAGACGTACGTTCTGACGGAACACAAGGTAGTGGCCGTCATTTTTGACGGATCTAGTAAAAAAAGTGCGCATCGATGTTCTCCGTTGTGAATCCGCAGTTTGGTACGGTCAGGTTGTTACAATTTGCCGTTACCACCAGCTTTTCAAAGACGTTAAAATTATGCGCGCAAACGTTGCCCGTTAAATGTTGCGCTATTATTATTATTATTATTATTCTTTATTTATAAAGCGCCAGCATATTCCGCAGCGCTGTACAATAAGCACAGTATAGACAGGGTTACAATACATTGAACAACATTTGACAAACAGTACAGGAGGAGATGAGGGCCCTATTCCCGTAGGAACTCACAATCTGGGAGGGTTGGGGTTGGAAACAGGAGGAGAGGACTGTAAGGTGAGAGTGATTGATGGTTGCGTCAGTGAGTTGGGTGGTAGGCTTCCCTAAATAGGAATGTTTTAAGGGAGCGTTTGAAGGAAGAGAAGTTAGGGGAAAGTCTGACAGTACGAGGGAGAGCGTTCCAGAGAGTGGGGGCTGCGCGTGAGAAATCCTGCAGTCTATCATGGGAAGAGGTGATGCGGGGTGAAGCTAGGCGCAGGTCACTGTTTGACCTTAGGGAGCGGGCTGGGGTGTATTTGGTGATTAGTGAGGACAGGTAGTGGGGAGCTGAGTTAGTGAGGCTTTTGTAGGTAAGGATAAGGATTTTGAACTTAATTCTGCAGTGGATGGGGAGCCAGTGAAGGGACTCGCAGAGGGGAGCGGCAGAGACAGAGCGGCGGGTGAGGTGAATTAGCCTGGCGGAGGCGTTCAGGATGGATTGTAGGGGGGAGAGGTGGGACAGAGGGAGGCCAGATAAGAGATTATTGCAATAGTCGAGTCGGGAGATTACCAGGCGTGTATGAGTTGTTTTGTGGCGACAGCGGTAAGAAATGGCCGAATTCTGTAAATATTACGCAGTTGGTATCGGCAGGAGGAGGAAAGAGACTTGATGTGGGGGATGAAGGAAAGAGCAGAGTCAAGTGTAACTCCAAGACAGCGAACTTGGTTTGATGGGGAGATGGTGATACCCTCCACCGTGATAGAGAAGTCAGGAGGTGGGGCGGCATTAGAGGGAGGAATAAGTAGGAGCTCAGTCTTTGACATGTTGATCTTTAGGTGGTGGGAGGCCATCCAGGAGGAGATGCCAGATAAACAGTCACTGACTTTGGAAAGGACAGGGGGAGAGAGATCAGGGGTAGAGAGGTAGATCTGAGTGTCATCAGTGTAGAGGTGGTAATTAAAGCCAAAGCTGTTGATGATTTTGCCCAGGGAGGAGGTGTAGATGGAAAAGAGCAGAGGACCAAGGACAGAGCCTTGAGGTACACCAACAGATAGAAGCAATGAGGAGGAGGAGTTACCAGCAAAGGACACACAGAAGGACCTGTTGGATAAATAGGAGTCAATCCAAGCAAGTGCAGTGTCACCGAGACCCAGAGAGTTGAGGGTCAGTAGAAGGAGGGGGTGGTCAACAGTGTCAAAAGCAGCCGAGAGGTCAAGCAGGATGAGAATAGAATAGTGGCCGTGTTTTTTAGCAGTTAGGAGGTCGTTGGTGACTTTGGTGAGGGCAGTTTCAGTTGAGTGTAGGGGACGGAAGCCAGATTGCAGGGGGTCAAGTAGGGAATTGGAGGACAGGAAGATGGAGAGGCGGTTGAAGACTAGTTTTTCTAAGAGCTTAGAGGTAAAGGGAAGCAGGGATACAGGACGGTAGTTGGATCGAGAGTTGGGATCTAGGGATGGTTTCTTTAGTAAAGGGGTAACTAGCGCGTGTTTGAAGGCGGATGGAAAGGAGCCAGTGGAGAGAGATAGGTTGAAGATGTGTGTGAGAGCAGGGGTGAGGGAGGAGGAGAGGGGAGGAATTAGATGTGAGGGAATGGGGTCGAGCGGGCACGTGGTGAGATGTGAGGAGGACAATAAGGAATTGACTTCCTCCTCAGTGGTTGGGAGGAAGCGGCAGAGGGTGGCAGATGGGACCTGTGGGAGTGGAGGTGGCAGATAACTATCTTGTGTTGGGATGTTGCTTCTGATAGTTAAAGTTTTACTGAGGAAGTAGTCTGCCAGGTCTTGAGCGCTGAAGGCAGCTGAGGGGGAGGTGCAGGTGGGTAGAGGAGGGTGTTGAAGGTGGACCAGAGCCATTTAGGGTTGGAGGACAGCGTAGATATAAGAGATGAGAAGAAGGATTGTTTGGCCAAGTGGAGGGCAGAGGTGTATGACCGGAGAATAAACTTGAAGTGAACAAAATCAGCTTCAGAGCGGGATTTCCTCCAGGCACGCTCTGCGGTGCGGGAGCATCTTTGCAGGTAGCGAGTCTGGAGGGTGTGCCAGGGCTGAAGCTGGCGGCGTGGGGCCTTACAGAGTCGAAGAGGAGCAAGAGTGTCTAGAGCAGAGATAAGCGTAAGCGCTAAGATTGTAATACCATGCGCGTACCAGCGCACAACGCATTTGCGCTCAGAATGTTAAGCATAGGATGAGCGCACTAAATTGCGCTCGCAAAGGGTTTGCGCAGGGTCACTCGTGTTAGACGTTAACGCGCATTTTGTGCGCGAACGTCGTAATAAAACGTTCAGCGCAAATGGTTTTTCCCCTCGCGTTAATGCGTTTTTGCGCGCGCGCACAATTGTGCGCAAAGAATGTAATATGGCCCTAGGTATGTTCATAGAACCTTTATATACAGTCAGTTTTGAGAATTTAAAATGTTTCGATTTATAAATTGATCACATGATCCTCCATAGAGTTGAAGTAACTACTTTTTAAAAATAGCTACCAAAATTTTAGACCCTTCCCACTTTGAAAGTAAGTCACTTGTCAAGCTTCAGTTCATGCTGGCCACCTAAAAGGTTGGATGGCTCAAGTCACCATTGGTGGTAACTCAGTCTGGTGCACTCAGCTCAGAATTCCGAGGTATTTTCTTACCAGCGTTCTATAAATTTACTTGATTCTTTCATTCTTTTGTTTGTAAATCCTTTGCCGACAAAGTGCTTCATAGATGGTCACATCTTTATCCACCAAACCCTATAAGTGAACATCTTTATCTCTTGTGATCGAACAGATTATATCCCAATCCCCTCCAAAAATCTGATTCTTATGGAAGAATGAAAAATATTGTATCGTATGCACCAGACACCAAATATATTGTTCTCAAACCAAACCAATTTCTTCTTTCCTTTTTTTTTTGTAGGTGAAAAGCCATACGAATGTCCAAACTGCAAGAAGCGATTTTCCCACTCGGGCTCTTACAGTTCACATATTAGCAGCAAGAAATGCATTGGCCTGATATCAGTTAACGGGAGGATGAGAAACAATATGAAGACTGGTTCGTCCCCAAACTCTGTATCGTCTTCGCCCACAAACTCGGCCATAACACAACTACGGCACAAGCTGGAAAATGGTAAACCACTAGGTATGTCTGAACAGTCAGGCCTGCTGAAAATCAAAACTGAATCCTTAGATTACAATGAGTATAAACTGCTTTTGGCCGCCTCACATGGATTTAATGGGCCCAATCCATTCATGAATGGCGGTCTTGGAGCGACCAGCCCGCTGGGAATCCACTCCTCGGCTCAGAGTCCAATGCAGCACTTAAGTGTAGGAATGGAGGCAGCTCTGCTCGGCTACCCACCAATCAGCAGTAACTTAAGTGAAGTACAGAAGGTTCTTGAGATTGTGGACAACACAGTTTCTAGGCAAAAAATGGAATTCAAGGTGGATGAAATTACCAAAATGAAGGGCTATCATATGAAGGAAGCAGGGCACCAACCAGAGGAACAAGGGGTCACCTCCCCTGGAATACCACCAGGGGGTCTTCCAGTTGTTAGTCATAATGGTTCAACGAAAAGTATTATTGATTACACGTTAGAGAAGGTTAACGAAGCCAAAGCTTGTTTGCAGAGCTTGAACACGGATTCAAGGAGGCAGTTTAGCAGTATTAGGAAAGAAAAGTTACGTACGCTGATAGATTTAGTAAGTGAAGAGAAGATGTTAGAGAGCCATCATATATCCACCCCGTTCTCTTGCCAGTTTTGTAAAGAAAGTTTTCAAGGTCCCATTCCTTTACACCAACACGAAAGATACTTGTGTAAAATGAACGAAGAAATCAAAGCTGTTCTTCAGCCCCACGAAAACGTGATCCTAAACAAACAAGGGATGTTTGCTGAGAAACAAGCACTCCTGTTGTCATCGGTACTTTCTGAGAAAGAAATGAATAGACCCATCAACCCGTACAAGGACCACATGTCTGTACTCAAAGCATATTACGCTATGAACATGGAGCCCAACTCAGATGAACTACTGAAAATTTCCATAGCTGTTGGCCTTCCTCAGGAATTCGTCAAGGAGTGGTTTGAACAAAGGAAAGTCTACCAATATGCAATCTCCAGGTCACCATCTCTGGAACGGACCAGTGGTGAGGTGGCTCTGGCTACCACCATCATCACTCCCACTAAAGACTCTCGATCAGCCAGATCTCCAATAAAGCCTGTGGACTGTATTACTTCCCCATCTATAGCAGAACTCCATAACCGGGTATCAAATTGTGATACACCTCTCAGGCTAACAAAATCTAGTCATTTTGCTGGTATGAAGCCAGTCGTTGATAAATTGGACCACTCCAGGAGCAATACTCCATCTCCTTTAAATCTTTCTTCCACGTCTTCTAAAAACTCCCACAGTAGCTCTTACACTCCAAACAGTTTCTCTTCCGAGGAACTCCAAGCTGAGCCTTTGGACTTGACGGTACCAAAACTAATGAATGAATCCAAAAGTATTATTGCCATAAGGAGCAAAGCTAAGCCTAATAATATATGTATTGACCACAACAGTATTTCTTTATCACTCGAAACTGTAGATGAGCCACTTAATTTAACGTACATTAAGAAGGAATTTTGCAATGCTAATAATCTGGACAAAAGTATGAACCCACGATTCGCCCTGAATCCATTCACGGGCAAACCTATGTACTCAGCGCTCCCACCGCAAAGCGCTTTCCCGCCAGCCAGTTTCATGCCTCCGGTACAGAGTATTCCTGGATTACGACACTACCCAGGACTTGACCAGATGAGCTTCCTACCGCACATGGCCTACACGTACCCAACTGGTTCATCTCCTTTTGTAGATATGCAGCAGAGGAGGAAGTACCAGCGGAAACCTGGATTTCAGGTAAGCAAGCCAAATTGTGAATTGTGTGAAAAATAAAGTTTACTTTATTAATGTTCTGGTGACAGTGGAGGTCGATATTACCTGGGCATTGAAACAAATGATGGTTCAGGTGTGTAGTGCTATATTTTATTCATATGACTTCATGTAGTTCGCCAAACTAAACTTCTGGTAAAAGGTTTTGGCTTTATCTTATACACAGGGCTCAAAATTTCCACTCGCCTACTCGCATTTGGCGAGTAGAAATTAAGTGAAGGCGAGTGGAAATGCACACACAGGCAGCACAATAAATTATTTTGTGCTGTGTATTCCGGCGGTGTCACTGTGCAGCCACCCCTTCCATAGGCTGCACGGTGGCAGAAAAGAGCTGCCTAACTTGACCCAGCTCGTCTCTGTCACAGGTAGGGGGTGGAGAGGAGCTTCCCTGCCTACTCGCTCTGCTCAAACTGGGGTCTGATGACTGGGTATACATGTATCTGGGGTCTGATGTCTGGGTATTAATGTTATTTTTGTAACTTTATTCTAAATAAAAACTTTAACCGTGTATTTTCATAAGATAATTTAAGGGGATGTGTTTAGGGGCGGAGTTAAGGGCTGGGTAGGGGTTCGGTGGAGCAATTGGTGGCGAGTAACTCTTATGGCCTGGTTAGTATCTTGGGACTTGAAATTTTGAGGCCTGTTATACATTGAATAAAAAGGCAAATGTCTTTCCCTGTCACATTAATCTTCAATTAGAAGTCATCTTCCTCATTCTTCCACCACCGTTTGGTCAATAAGATATGGGTGGTTTACAGGAAGTAGACATCTCTGCTTTATAGAAGCCACAATTTTTCTTGTATTTACTAAAAAGTAGATATGATATGCATGTTGAGTGAAAACATTAACACGAGCATTAGGGTTTCCTCCCTGGGGCAACTGCATCTCTCAAAAATGTCCTTGGACTCACAAACTCCGCATATCATTTTCTTGTAGATCCATGGGGGGGGAGGGCTTATTTTACCTGAAAACAAAGAGTTATGTCTCCGTCCTGAAATCTTCTTGAGCATTTGCTCCAATATGATGTTATCGCTACAGGATATGTGTAGCAGTAGCAAGATCTCAAAAACGAATCCAGTCGTTACAAAGTAACAAAATGAAAATAGGGATTCGGAAGTCTCAAAGGGTTTCTGGTCTTCTCCACCTGGTCTATGAAAACCATTATCTGCAGCTACTACAAAATTTCCATCATCTGAGTGACCCTACAACTTCTCCATGAACCAAGTGGCTGAGAAGGGATAAGAAACGAAAAAAAATAAAATTATATATTACCAATTTGTACATTTCTCCAATCTTTGAAATGTATCAAAGCTGTATAAACACGATCTCCGGCATAAATATTGAATTGCTACAATTTACAGATCCGTGGAATGTTTTGTTGGAAAGCTTTTATTAGGAGAGCGTTCTTATAGCTTTGTCGTAACTAGAAGTGTTTACGGTGGTTTATTCCTTTAATAGATTTTTTAAAATAAAGTCCATCTGCCTCCTTTGAAAAAGATATTCAAGCCCATCTACTCTGGTTTAAATTAATTAGGTGGAAAAAAATAGCGCAGGAAAGCCATGTGTACAGTGTGAATCTATGTGACGGCTCTTTGTAGTGTTTTGCTTTTTTTTTCTTGTGTTTTGTTGTAGTTTTCCTTTATTTTTCATGACAGAATAAATATAAATAAACACAATGGCCCACAGATCCGCTTTCAGTATTGCCTTAATGCTGAAGGCGCGTGACACCGATAGAACATGTGACGCAGACGGAACATCGCTAAAATATTCACCATTTGAAATTAGAAAATTAAATAAAACGCCGAAGGCTGTTTGTCAGCAGACATCAACATAAATGGATCGCATAATAACGTTTTGCATCTGATCAAAAAATTCAATTACAAGTTTTTACTTTTTTAGTCTTAAAAAAAGGAAAGAAACGCACGGAAATAAGATATATTTTTAATAACCGTTTGCTTTGTTTTTGTTGTTTCTTTTTTCGAACACTGTAATTAGTTTTTATCTAAAAAAAAAAAAAATACGTCTACGAACCACGTCAACATCTTAACGCTGATTTATTGTATCGCAGGGTGAAATGCTTGATGGGACATCAGATTACATGTCTGGCCTGGATGATTTGACAGATTCTGACTCCTGCCTGTCCAGAAAGAAGATTAAGAAAACAGAAAGTGGCATGTACGCATGTGATTTATGCGATAAGACATTCCAGAAAAGTAGTTCACTTCTCAGACACAAATATGAACATACAGGTATGTGGATCTTCACCTGTATCCTGTTAATTACTACATATTATCCTATTTACATATTTATTTATTAAAGATTTTACCAGGAAGGATACATTGAAATTTCTCTCGTTTTCAAGTATGTCCTGGGTTCAAGAACATTGAGTGGTTACAGAAATACAGAGTAGTAAAATGCGAGATATTAACACAAAAACAAATATACAGATTAACAGAAAAATAAATATGTAGGAATGTGTATATATATATATATATAATTAATTATCCTGGATTTAATTTCCCCATAGTAACCTGAAAAGGCCATGTTATACTTAAGGTTTCCACTATTCAGCATGTTCTAGTGTTGCTCTCCATAAAAGCGCTACAAGGGCTTTTCATTCACATTTTTCTCTGCTTTAAAGAAGAGGTGATGGAGTATTTTTCTTTCCGTTGATTAAGAAGTGGCTCTATTGGCACAGCACGCTGCTGATGCGCATACTTTTCACTTTCCTTCAACGAGAGAATATCACACAGAATGGGAACACATTTACTAAGGAGAGTTCTGTATGTGTGGAGGTTGTTTGTTTGTTTTGCTTTACATCATCTACGGATTTAGCGCCCCCGACAAATAAAAATCCATTGACGCAAATATTCACTTTTAAAATGTAGAGGAGACGCAAAATTATCACTTTTTTTCGAAATTGAAACTTCTTGCACGTATTCAATGTGCAAAATAAATATTTTTTAAAAAGGTGGATACAATAAAAACAAACATCAGAAATGCAACATTTCTGCTTATTTAATCACTTTGTTGTATGTATTTTAACGTTCTAAATAAAAAGTATTTTCCTGTAGTCCCTTGATCTTGAACAGTTTTATACATAACGTTATATATATACATATAATGTTTGTGTGTGTATATATATATATATATATAATGGTGGGAGGTACTCTTGGGCTGGGTAAAAGTAAATTTTATTCCTTACATGGATAAAAGTCCAACGTTTCGGCCCAACATAACGGGCCTTTGGTTGGGCCGAAACGTCAGACTTTTATACATGTAAGGAATAAAATTTACTTTTACCCAGCCCAAGAGTGCCTCCCACCATTTTCTATTTTTTCTATATTCATCCAGCAAGGGAGTACAGCACCCGGGCACCAATATTATCTGTGGGATCCCCGACCCACGCAGCAAACGCATAGGAACGGAGTGCTTGGCCCCCCCTTCTCTCTATTTTTTTATATATATATCTATATATATGTAATGTTTGTATGTGTGTGTATGTATGTATGTATATATATATATAATGTTTGTATGTGTTAGTCCTCTACTAAAACTCTTGTAGACACTATAGATGTGTGTATGTATATATATATGTGTGTGTGTGTGTGTGTGTATGTATGTATGTATGTATGTATGTATATATATATATATTATATAGATACACACACACGGGTTGTAGTGGAGGATAAAAAGCCTCCACACTATAATAAGTGTGTTTATTATTGCAGAAGCCACTTGCACATCACAGCAATTTGATGAATTGCATCCCAGAGCTCCTGTGCCACATTCCCCATATGCAGCAAGGAATTCTGGGTAGGATATGCAAATGACATCTGTCTCACATTTTTGCATCCTGTGGCTTCTGCAATGATAAACTATATATATATATATAATATATATATATATAAAGTTAAATATAAAAGGTTACATTGATAACAATAACAACCAGGGTGGCAGCGCCTTCCTGTACTAAGCATAACAGGTGATATATACACACACACAGGGCTATTCAGAGAGAGTTGTAAACCTTGAGAATTGGCAGGAGAATGAATAATCTAGACCAAATAGACGATTTGGAAAGTGAAATAAATGGGAGAATTTTTCTGGTTTGGCTATTCTAACCTAGAATTTTCAATTCTTCAGTCATTCTCAAGGTTTTCACCTCTCTCTGAATAGTCCAGATAGCGAAAAAATGGCACTCACGCTCACGGAGACTTGTAAGAATAATTGCTGAAATATTATTAAATATTAGACACTTGAAAATAGTCCTGGAGAGGACTGAAACGCCGACTCTTGTGTCTAATATTTAATAAAATTTCAGAAATTATTCTTACAAGGTCTGTGAGCGCCATTTTTTCGCTTTTCTGGATTTTTTGCAGTGGGAAGCACCGGAGCCAAGGAAATCTTAATTAAGTGTGGGACTCCTTTATATATATATAAATATATATATATATATATATATAAGAAAGAAGACCAAGAAAGTAACAGGGCTAAAAATAGTTCCTTTACCTGTGCAAATCCTGCTGTGTCTATTTCTGACTCCATGAGTAATAATGAGGAAACTAGCGATTGACACCTCGCTCTACTGTGCTACAAATTTTCATTTCACCTATGTTTTTATACCAGATCAACGAATAAAACAATGCCACGATGCTTGTAGATCATATACTTTTATTAATTTTTAGTTATTACATCATTCTACAGTTACAGTTACAAGTATTTTAAAGCGCTAACAAGTTCCGTAGCGCTGTACAATGGGAGAAGCAGAATAACAAATATACTTATAAATTAAACACACACAGAACAGTAGGAGAGAGGACTCTGCTCAAGAGCTTACAATCTAAGAGGGGAGGTGTGACACGAGGTGAGGGTTGATAGAGAATATCAAATAGCAGAGTGTTTGTGGGATGGAGCAAGAAATAAACAGTGGGGGATTATGGAATGAGATGATAGGCTTCTCTAAAGTAATGTGTTTTCAGAGACTTCTTGAAGGACTGGAGAGACGGGGAGAGTCTAATGTTGCAGGTGAGGGAGTTCCCTAGAAAGGGGGCAGCTCGGGAGAAGTCCTGAAGGGGAGAGTTGGGGGTGCGGGTGCGAGGAGATGATAGCGTCAGATTGTTGGCAGAGTGAAGTGGTCGGGTAGGATGTACCTGTTAATAAGGGAGGAGATGTAGGCAGCGGCGCGGTTATGGAGAGCTACTCACTGTGCAGCTACAGCAGGTGGACCTTCATAAAGGCTGCAGACACTAAAGAGAAACGACTGGAATGTGGCTCATCTTAAGCCCGTTTTCATGAAGATGGAAGCGGTTGAGCGCCGCACGTTTTCTTCTTCCCTAAAAGAGGACAGATTTAACCATTCACCATGTGGAGCAATTAAAGCATTAATCTCTATCTGCCATTAACCCTTTAAATTCTCTCTCTATTCATCTTTAATCATGGGCTTTTGACACTTCTATCACTTGCAATGGACACACACAAATATTACATGTGGGCTAAATGTCCATGTTTTAGATTTTGAATATCTATTAAATACATATATATATAATCACGAGTATAGCAGTACGTGGTGATACCTATTTTTACTGGACTAATGTTACATTTAAAAGACATGTTTTCGAGAGCGTAACCTCTCTTCTTCAGGTCTGGAAGCAAAGTGGTCGGGTTCCAGGCCTGAAGAAGAGCGGTTACGCTCTCGAAAACATGTCTTTTAAATGTAACGTTAGTCCAATAAAAAAGGTATCACCACGTACTGCTATACTCGTGATTTTGGTATCTGAACTAACACGGCCTATCTAATCTATATACATATTATTATATACACTGCATGTGTGATAACTACAAAGCAATTTGGATAGAAGCCTTCTATTGGTTTCCATTGTGATTGTCACCACCCGAAGTATACATTGTTTCCCAATTGTCCTACATTTTGTTCTAGGTTCGTCTTCCTACCCTAAATCCCACGTGTTTTTCTAAATATAGTAGATATGATCTAACACGCTGAGTTAAATAAGTCTTTATTATGGCTTAAACCACCGTTCATTCCCACCATTGGCTCTGAAACGTATCCCATTTTACGGCCCTCGTGTAGTGCCAGTATTTTTCTCCCGTTGCATCATGTTCTTCAGTCTTTAGCCACGGCATCGTACTGAAAAGCATTTCATGTCGGGTCTATTTTTGAATGAAACGTCAGGCTTGGAGGCTATCGAAGGTGTGAAGGGCATTCCTCTGCTATTTGTAGCTTGAAATCAACCAGATGTGCCGTCTGAAATTCGTATAACTTGGCAGAGAAATGTCCAAAATGCCCAAGACATGGGTAAAGTGGGTATTCTGATGTAACGGAGAAACGCGTCAGGTTCCCGATAATTTCCGGAACTGGTAAAAAATGTGAAAACCCTTCACAAACAGAGTTACAACACAATATATGTACATCCTTGACTCGCATATGGATGGGTGAGCGAATACTTTTGGCAATATAGTGTATCTTTTTGCTGCTAAAAAACGTCTCCTCCTCTTGACGTTCAAGAAACACAGAAATAATCAAGAAAAACTTGAGCAAATCTAGATACAAGAAACATTTAAAACGTAGCGTAAATCCGCATAAAATGTTATGTTGAATTTAGACCCCCCGAGTGTGACACTCACAGGATATTCAATATAATTAGGCACATCAATAATACGTTGTTACCCCACTCAGAATCAGCTGGAGGATCTCTGGATTCGACGCAAATCGTGGTATGACCACTTCCTCAGGAATCTAGATTCCTGAGGAAGTGGTCATACCACAAAACGCGTCGAATCACGGGTGTTTGTATCTTTCAATTTTTGTTTTCAATAAATTTTCGGCATAAACCAGTCAGTGTGTACATCCTTCCACTGATCAGGTACCGAACGGCTGAATCGATAATTATACCATCTGCCAAGTAAAGGTTGAACCCTTCATCATACTGGGAGAGTTGCTTTGGAGATCCATATCCATTAACCCGGCGAATCCAGAGATCCTCCAGCTGATTCTGAGTGGGATAACAACGTATTATTGATGTGCCTAATTATATTGAATATCCTGTGAGTGTCACACTCGGGGGGTCTAAATTCAACATAACATTTTATGCGGATTTATGCTATGTTTTAAATGTTTCTTGTATCTAGATTTGCTCAAGTTTTTCTTGATTATTCCCGATAATTTCCGAAAGCGAAAAAGCTTTATGTAAAATTGTTGGTGAGTCTTAACAATTCACTGTGTTCCATCACAATTGTTTCAGTGCCGAACAGTTGACCAGCTTGCTTGTTTGTCATTGAAACATTACTATTTCTTGGCCTCGTGAGCCTTCAGATCAAATGTTACAGTGGATCCCAAGAGCGTCTTGACTAGTTGACCACTATAGCTGTTTTTTCTCTTACAAATAAATATAATATAATTTACTGTGGAATGCAACGTAAGCTAAAGGAACTTTTTGTTTTGTTTTCCAGGAAAAAGACCACACCAGTGTCAAATCTGTAAGAAAGCATTCAAACACAAACATCACCTAATAGAACATTCGCGTTTGCACTCGGGCGAAAAGCCGTACCAATGTGACAAATGCGGCAAGCGCTTCTCACACTCTGGGTCCTACTCACAGCACATGAATCACAGGTACTCCTACTGTAAGAGAGAGGCCGAGGAAAGAGAAGCGGCAGAGAGGGAAGCCCGCGAGAAGGGTCACTTAGAACCTACCGAGCTACTGATGAACCGGGCTTATTTGCAAAGTATCACTCCTCAAGGCTACTCAGACTCAGAGGAACGAGAGAGTATGCCAAGGGACAGGGGGAGCGAGAGAGATCACGAGAAAGAAGGGGAAGATGTTTACGAAAAGCTGGTTAGACAGGACGGCGACGAAGAGTTTGAGGAGGAAGAGGAAGAAAGTGAAAACAAAAGTATGGACACAGATCCGGACACAATAAGAGACGAGGAGGACAATGGTGACCACTCTATGGACGACAGTTCGGAAGATGGCAAAATGGAAACCAAATCTGATCACGAAGAAGAAATCATGTAATAAACTACTGCATTTTTAACCCTTTGAGTGCCCTGTGGGGCAATGTGAGGAACCTGACGCGTTTCTCGCTCCTTTGGCACTTGTAGGATTAAGCTTCCTATTATTATTATATTTTCTTTTTTTTTTTTTTTTCCAGTAGTATTGTTACCTGCTTGAAAACACTGCTGTGTTCATGCACGTGCCTGAAGCTTCCAGGAAGCCTGTATAGATGAACTGTAAACGGGGCAGTTCTGCCAAAAGTCAAATCAAGTTTGAGTTGGTTATTACGAAGAACTGCATTATGCAAAATTTTTGTACAGTATTAAGGCCTAAAAACTGTGTGGTTCAAGAGACTAAACCCTGTGTTTAATAGCATTTATACTTTAAGCACAAAATAGTTAATTGTACGAATTGCACTCTACTTATATATCACTACAAACTTTAAAAAGATGAAAAAAGAAAAAAAGAAAAAGATATTTCTAATTTATATTAATACATTTTAAGAAAGTGCCAGCACTGTTGCAATTCAGTGTTATTATTCCACTTTAATTTATGGTGCTCGCACTACAAAACATCAGTATTATGATTCCTTTGTACTTTTACTCTTCATAACTTCTCAGTTGTATGCTAAGCAACCACACAATTTTAGGCCTCCTTTTTTTATTTTTTTTTTAAATATTAATATTATTATTTTTTATTTTTTTAAATAATGAAGGAACATGGAGAGATGCATGTTATTTGGCGAAATCGAAGTCTTAAAGCGACCTGATTTTAAAAAAACAAAAAAGAAGAACAAAAAAAAGAATGAAGGGGGAAATTAAAGAAAGCCTTTGTAAGGTGTTTTTTTTTTTTAATAAAAAAAAAAGCCTTATATGCAAACCTTTTAATCTGTGTGTTTCTGCAAGTGCCATCCTTGTACAGTATTAAGAGGGTAACATTCGTTACCTACGCACCAGCTTCAGTGTTAAGCTCACCCTGTTCTTTGAAGCACCCATGTCAGTATTAGGAGAATAGGCAGCAGTTCCTTAGTTTACATATGTTTGTGCAATTTATTTTCTGTATTATATTATTTTCTTTGTTCATTCATTTGTCAGTATTACACCAAATTTTTTTTTTTCGTGGCAAGATTTTTTTTTTCTATTCATTTTAATTTTAGGTCAAATAACATTTTATTTATGTGGCTCATTTTATATTTCCTAATTTTATTTATTTCATACTGTAGTGTACAGTATTATAGTTCTTCAATATAGATATATTTTAGTAAAAAAGGAACATGACGTCGATCACTTGGGAAATTTTACGTAAAGAGAAGAGCATTTATTGTGTTTTGGGACATTATTTGTGAAATGCGATTTTTCAATTTTAATTAATTTTATTTTTTGTTTCTTATTTTCTTTTTTCTTTTTTTTTCCAATTACTGGAGATTCCAAATTTGGGAAATTTTGATACGATCTTGTGAAAACACTGTATTTTCGACTGAAAATTCCACTTTCTTCATCTTGTTTTTTAGCTAAAAAAAAAAAAGAGGGACTGTTAAATACAATGTATAATACCATGACAAAAAAAAAATCTTTCCTGAATTGTCTTTGTAAAAGTATTATTGAATTTTCAATTTGTAATTTCTCTTGAAAATGACCATGCTCGAATAAAAATGTAGCCAAACTATGCAATGAGTGATTGATTACTTCGGGGTGACTTTTTGAATTTATTATATATAAAGGAGGTTTTATATTGAAAATATATATATATATAAAAAAATTGTCATCCATCATTAAACACATGTGGCATTTTAATGTGTAGTTTTTAAATGTTTTCAATTCAAAAATTCTTTCTACAAAAATAAGCAAAATTATTCCATTTAATAATTTCCTCCAATAAGAGCATTTATCATAATAGGGTAGTTTACAGATTTTAATCGTTGACATTACGGCTGGGGTCAGACCAGCGCATTTTTAACGTGCGTTCTGGCGCACTTAATCACAGCCGCAGTAGCAGCAAATGACGGGCAATGACGGCCAATATACGAAGTACGGTCGCACGAAAGTCCGGCCGCGCAACGCAAGTGGAAAATGAACACATTTTTTCGAGAACGCAGAACCTCTAGTACGGACGTACAGAGTGCGCTGCGCCCGCTAGCGGCGTGTGTGTGTGATTTGGAGACGTCAGACCCTGCTCGTGTCCGGCCAACATAACGTCCAGACGCAAAAAGTTTCCTGGTTTGGAATCGTAAAACATCACGCACGAAAATGCGAATCGTATGACCGTTTTCGCATATTCTGTGAATAAATACATCACTCCGTTCGGACGCACTTTTTTACGTTCGCGTGTAAAAATGCTTTAGTTTGACCCTAGCCTAAAAGTTCACTACATCTTTTTACATCAGTAATAAGAATTAACAACTTTGAAACTGCAGTGTAATTACTCCAGTGACTTTCTCCACTTTAGAAAATGAATTATTCCTGTAGTCCTGATGCTATAGAATTGATGGATTAAATGTAGACAAACAGGGTTATTCAAAGAAGATCGAATGGCTGCCGAAAGGTGACCGAACGCTGAAAATCAGCGTTCGGTTACCTTTCTTGGCCATTCGGCTATCCAGAGAGCATGCAATTCGCCAAATCCTGGCGAATTGCCTGCACATACGGTGCCTGTTCGGTGCCCGTTCGAGGGCAGTGAAATCCCCATAGAGAAGCAATGCTTCATCTATTCAGAGAACAAAAAACAGCAGTGAAAGGTTCCTGAAATGCCCTGCTATTTGGTGGTTTAAGGCTAAGGTCAGACGAAAGCATTTTTAACGTGCGTTTAACCGCACGAAATCACGGCCGTGCTAGCAGCAAATGACGTCCAATGCCGGGTAACATACGAAGAAAGTTCGTCCGCTCAACGCAAGTGGCAAACGAACGCATTTTTTCTAGAACGTCAAACCGCTACTACTGACGTACAGAGTGCGCTGCATCCGCATAGCGGCGTGTTTGCGTGATTGGGAGACGTCATACGCTGCACACGTCCGGCCAACATAACGTCCAGACGCAAAAGGGTTTTATTGATGATCCGTACAAAATCACGGACGAAAATGCGCATCGTATGACCGCTATCGCGTATTCCGTGAAAAAATGCGTCCATTCGTTCAAACGCACTTTTTCACGGACAACGCGAAAAATGCGTTAGTCTGACCCTAGCCTTATTCGGCAGGTTTATTCAGGTGAATCCCATAGGCTTCAATGTTAAAAATATTCCCCTTCATATTCCCTATTCAATATCTAATAAACCGTTCATTCTAGAATTCTGCAGTAAAGAGTCTCTTTAATTATAGATTTTTTTGGATATTTTAAGCATTTTTCTGGATTTTTTTTTTTTAAAAAAAATTCTGATTTCTTTCTTTTTTTTAAGTTTACTTTTTTTTTCTGTAACAGCCCTTTTTATTATCATTCATTGGATTTTATATTTAAATTTCAGACATTTTCGCTCAGTAGTTTCTTTGCAAACAGTGTTTCACTTTTCAAACATTCAAGCAAACTTTGTTTTTATTCACTGCCTTCATCTGCGGTGTCGGCTTTTTCCGGCTGCTTCGCTGCATGTGATCGGCTCCTGCTCGGGTTTTTCCGGCGTTTTCGGTGGGTTAATCCAGATGTTTTTGTGGGTTTTCGGCGTGCATTCGCCGGGTTTTGCGGTTAGTTATCGGCGGGTTTGCGGCAGCTTTTCCCTGCAATTCAGGGACCTTGTGGTGTTTGCTGAATACACCGCAGGGTCACCGAAATGGGATCGGCAAAAGGAACCGAAATGACGAGAACGAAAAGTCACTGAATGTGCGGTGACTTTTCGATTCTCTTTGAATTACCCTGATGGATTTAGTATGTAAAATAACCTGAAACGGTAATTCATTATTTTCTGTTCTCTTTCAAATATAGAAGAATCAATTTTTAAAGCACTATGAACTGTCTGGTCAAAATAAGATACAGTTGTGTTCAAAATTATTCAACCCCCAATGCTGTAAAGGGTTTTAGGGAATTTAGTGTACATTTGTAATTGTATTCAGAATGAAATCCTACAAGGACTTTTTAAAGAACCATATGCAACTAAAATGACATCAATTGGTTTTGTAATACAGTAGTAAATGTTTCTTTTGTGAATTCTTCATTGACACAATTATTCAACCCCTTAAAGACTACCACTCTGAAGAACAGAGGTTCATTCAAGTGTTTTCAATCAGGTATTGAAAACACCTGTGGATGTCACGGAGCAGCAATAAAGCATAATAAGCACCAATTAGGCAGCTTTAAAATGACTGTGATACTCAGCTCCTTCTAGACATTTACTGGTGTGGTTACAAACATGGTGAAGTCAAGAGAATGGTCCAGGAAGACAAGAGAAGAGGTGATTACTCTTCACAGGAAGGGCAATGGCTATAAGAAGATTGCAAAGATGTTAAACATACCAAGAGAGACAATAGGAAGCATCATTCGCAAATTCAAGGCAAAGGGCACTGTTGAAACGCTACCTGGTCGTGGCAGAAAGAAGATACTGACTTCGACTGCTGTGTGCTACCTGAAGCGTAGAGTGGACAAAAGTCCCCGTGTGACTGCTGAGGAACTGAGAAAAGATTTGTCAGATGTGGGTACTGAGGTGTCAGCTCAGACAATACGGCGCACACTGCGTAATGAAGGCCTCCATGCCAGAACTCCCAGGCGCACCCCCTTGCTGTCTCCAAAGAATAAGAAGAGTCGACTGCAGTATGCCAAAAGTCATGTGGACAAACCACAGAAGTTTTGGGATAGTGTTCTGTGGACTGATGAAACAAAATTAGAACTGTTTGGGCCCATGGATCAACGCTATGTTTGGAGGAGGAAGAACAAGGCCTATGAAGAAAAGAACACCTTGCCTACTGTGAAGCATGGAGGGGGGTCAATCATGCTTTGGGGCTGTTTTGCTTCTGCAGGTACAGGGAAACTTCAGCGTGTGCAAGGTACCATGAATTCTCTTCAGTACCAGGAGATATTGGATGACAATGTGATGCAGTCCGTCACAAACCTGAGGCTTGGGAGACGTTGGACCTTTCAACAGGACAATGATCCCAAGCATACCTCCAAGTCCACTAGAGCATGTTTGCAGATTAAAGGCTGGAACATTTTGGAGTGGCCATCGCAGTCACCAGACTTAAATCCGATTGAGAACCTCTGGTGGGACTTAAAGAAAGCAGTTGCAGTGCGCAAGCCTAAGAATGTGACTGAACTGGAGGCTTTTGCCCATGACGAATGGGCGAAGATAGCCGTAGATCGCTGCAAGACACTTGTGTCAAGCTATGCTTCACGTTTAAAAGCTGTTATAACTGTAAAAGGATGTTGTACTAAGTACTAAGATTGAATGTCACTTGGGGGTTGAATAAAACTGATAATGATGTGAGCACAGAAAAGACATTTGTGGTTATTTCATTATAAATGTTATGTTATATTTGTCTGACCTACACGTGCCTCTTTGATTTAATTGTAAGCAAGATGACTGAATGATCAAAATCAATGTCAAACTGGCCAAAACACTCAATTTCAGTGGGGGGTTGAATAATTTTGAACACAACTGTACATATACAAAAGTTTGGTTGTGTCACCTTTTGCTGTGATTGCGGCACGTATTCACCGCGGCATTGTGTCGATAAGCTCATGCAATGTCACAGCATTTATTGGCGTCCAGAGTGCCATTAATTTGTGGCCAAGATCTTGTATTGATGATGGGAGAGTCACAGCGCTGTGTAAAGTCTTCTCCAGCACATTATCCCAAAGATTAACCTCAATGGGGTTAAAGTCTGGACTGTGCGGTGGCCAATCCATGTGCGAAAATGATGTCTCATGCTCCCTCAACCACTCTTGCACAATTTGAGCCTGATGAATCCTGGCATTGCCATCTTGGAATATGCCCGCTGTGCCATCAGGGGAGAAAAAACCCATTGATGGAAAAACCTGTTCATTCAGTATATTCAGGGAGTCACATGACTTCATTTTATCCTGAAACATATTAATCACTGCAGTAATTACCCAATGGAAGACGAGCACCTACTGTCTTAGTGACATCCATGTGGTGACTTATTTTTGGCCAGACAGTGGGCTACATTACATTCTCGGTGCTAACGTTAGCGCTCACCTGAGTGAGTGGTAACGTTAGCCCTGGTGGCCACCACTTTTTACAGTCCAAACGCTAACGGGTTAAGAAACCCGTTAGCATTTGGTACCTTGCGCTTTTCAGCGTGCGGTTACTGTACTTTGTGCTCCCTATACTTAGCATGGGGAGCACAAAGTGTTAATCAGCGTTAGGATTACAAAGTCCTAACGCTGATTAACGTCCAGCTGCGGTTAACAAAAATTTAACTACAGCCTGGACCTGGTGCTAACGGGTCCCGCTGATGCAGAATCCGTTAGCACGATCCAAAACCCACCCCCCCAAAAAAAATCCATATACTCACCTCCTATCCCGCGGCGAGGACCGCAGCTCCGTCCGCCACCTCCGTCCAGCGGGACCAAGGAGAGACTGGGGGATAAAGTCCCCCAGTCTCTCCCTGAAGATCACTAGCCGACCTGCCAGATCTCGCGAGGCGAGATCCGACAGGTCATGTGACCGCCGGAGTCCGCTTCAATGGAGTCCTATGGACTCCATCGAGTGGATGCGCAAAGCGGCGCATAGTGCTGCTGTGTGCATCCCGGGTCTTAGCGCCCGCTAACAATGCAGGCAGCTTTTTAATCGCCTGCATTGTAATTTCCTGCTAAAATGGGGGACGCTAGGGAGAAAATTGTGGGCTCAGTTTTTTCACCCTAGCGCCCTTGTTTTTAGCGGGAGTATTGTAATGGAGCCCAGTGTGTATGAAACAAGAGAACATGTGGGGAAAAAAGTTTAAAGAACACCATTAGAACAAAACAGCAAAAACATTACAACACTCAGTCGTACAACCTGGGTTGTCCACCGTCTGACGATCAGTCAAACCAAGAGACCTTCAACTAGATCTGGATGAACATAAAAGAGGCTTGAGGGGACTGGAGAAGACACAGAGTAGACGTTTTGTGAGTTAAAGGAAGCTTGAAAGACCAAACGTGTACTAGAGGAGCAATGCTGTATTCATATGGACACAGTATGCATTTGGCTGGGTACAGAGGGAGCTGGAAAGGCAAGAGAGAGATAGACGGAGGACACATAGGTCTAAAACATGTACACAAAGAGCTAGAGGGACATATAGTTGGGACAAACATGTCATGGCAGTTAAAACATAGTTTATGGCAGAGTCTGTAGATCTGAGTCTTGGTCATGCAGGGATTAAATTTAAAAGTGCATTTTACAAACTTTTTATCAATGAGTCGTCTCTGATGCAACTGTGTCCAATGGATGACACTCAGTCATATGACCTGGGTTGTCCATCTGATGAGGACCAGTTAGTTGTGCACCTACAAATCACCAAGATGACCAGCCTAACAGCAGCAATTGCGGGCTGAGTAGGACAGGAATGGGTAACAAGGTTCTGATGTGGAAAACTGATAATGGAAGACAATAATTGGCCAAGAAGATAAACTCCTGTAGCCCTACTTATCCACGGCCATATTTGAATACCAAATGTTTCTGCTTTTGGCATTGACTCCATACATTAAAAGGTAGGTTCTTGGACCACACAAGTGCCGGCTCATTCCTTTTTTCTGCATGACGTTTGAGCATCAGACACCTCGGAGCAGTGTGCACTGATAGAGACAGACAAGGGAAATGATACCAAGAGACGGTAAGGGAGAGGATAGAGACAGGAACGGAAATTATATAGAGAAGCAGAAATTAAGATAATGTACAGAGACGGAGATGATAGAGGGACAGACAGGAAGATCACAGAGGGACAGACAGGAAGATCAGAGGGACAGACAGGAAGAAGATAGAGGGACAGACAGGAAGAAGATAGAGGGACAGATGATAGAGGGACGTACAGGAAAATGATACAAAGGTACAGACAGATACAGAGGGACACACAAGGAGGTGGTACAGAGGGACACAGAAGGAGATGATACAGAGTGACAGACAGAAAATATAGACCTACAGGGAAATAATATAAAGAGACAGAGGTGGAGATGCTAGAGATGGACAGATATGAAGGTGATAGAGAGGGACAGAGCAGGATGTCAATAGAGAGGATTAAGAGGACAGACTGTAATAAATTCAAGCACATTACTGTACATATCCCACTTCTGCTTACTGGTAGTGATGAGCCGAACACCCCCGCATTCGAACTCGAACAATTTCAAAAGTTCAAACTCTAACACGAACCGAACTCAATGCAAGTCAATGGGACTCGAAAGTTCGATTTTTAGAGTGCCCTCCAAGAGGGCATATATGCAAGATATTTGCCATAAAAGGTGTATGGGGGTCCGGATAGTGCCCTGGGGAACAAGAAACAAGGACAAAAAGTTAAAAAAAAGTTTTTAAAGGAACAGTGAGTTTTCCATGAAATAAAGATTAAGAATAAAAATGAAAAATTCCTTCAAATATCGTGCCTAGGAGGACCCCACAACCTGCCCGTGAAGTGGCAGATTTGTAGGATGTATAGAAACATTTAAAAACAAAAAAATGACATTTCAAATGATGGTAAATAGTTTTCCTTTAATCTATTCATAAACAACTGCTTGGGGCAGCAGTCTGTATGAAAAGAGGAGACATTTTAGGACACGCAGAACAAGTTTAGTGATTTTTTTGGGCTAAATTATGGTGAAATTTATGCAGGCTTTGGATGAAAGTAACAATAGGTGCTTTAAAATTGGGCCTTTAGTGTCGGCAACAGTGCCGTCACACCGTAACCCCTCTGTGGTATTGTGGAAGAGTGCAGGGTAGGACCCTGTGGTCAAATATTAAAATGATATGAATCTGGTATAGGCGTCAGTGGCAGTGCACCAAAATATTGTGCCTTTGGTGGCAGCAAGTGCCTTCACACCGTAAGTAACCCATCTGAGGTATTGTGGAAGAGTGCAGTGGTGGAGGTTTTGGTAATGCAGAAGAGATCCCCGATCTATTCAGTTACATCAGCAGCTATAACAAAACCGGGTCAGCAATGTTTAGGCACTTTTACTGCGCTAATGCTAGCGATGCAGGAATAAAGGCTGAGACACACTGAGCGTGTAGCGATGCACAGCGTAGCGAAGCGAAGAGAAGCAAACATTTTGCAGGCTTGACTTCGCTCCGCCTCGCAGCGTGTCTACACTGCATTACGCTTGCTTCTCACCGCACTGGACAGGAATCCACTAACTAAAATAAAATGTACACACAAAACCGTTTTATTTTCACAAAGCCCATGTTATATAGGCAAAAAAAGTTTCTACTGAATAAAATACATCAAAAATTACAGTTAATTTAATATGAATAGTATAAAAATATAAAAAAAAGGTAACCCCTGATCATATATATTATTGGGAAACGGAGCGCTGTGTATAGAGTAGGGATGCATTGATACCACACACAGACATATACGTATATATCAACAAGCAGACCTATATATACATATATATCAACACGCAGATATATATATATACACCCACCCTCAGACCATGTATACACATATGCACATGGGGGGTGGCATGTGGACAATCTCAACTAAATGTGCCCCCCCCATTTGGCTGATCCCTCCAGAAGAAATGTTGAACCCGACAGAGCAGAGAATAATATATATATTCTCTGCTCTATCGGGTTCAACATTTCTTCTGGAGGGATCAGCCAAATGAGGGGGGGCAATTAGTTGCCAAAATGCGTGTGTAATAGAAGTCTGGATATATATATTTATCTATATATATATCATACCTGCTCTTACCTTCCCCTATAAATTTGCTAAAAATATACACACAAAAAAAAAACACTACCTGAGACCCCGCGCAGCCCGCATGCCACCCCCCTCTACCTGGCTGAATGTATCTAATATATATAACTAAATACATTCAGCCAGGTAGAGAAAGGAAAAAAAAGTTTTATTTTATGTTCCCAGGGACATTTAAAAATGTCCTCGGATTTTTTTTTTTTTTAGAAATGTGTCACCTTACCTTAGCCTGGTGGTCAGTGGGGCTCCCTGGATCCTGGTTGTGGGGGGGGGGATCTGACGTGGCCGCAGGTGCAGTGGCTCCCTCCCTGCACTGCCTGTCTCTGCCACATGCACCTGGGCAGCTAGCCCGCACAGTCGCAGCTCTGTCATCCGGCGGCCACATGCTCCTCAAGGGGATCCTTGGGAGGCCCCGGCAGGCTGCCCTCTACAGTGCCTGATTAGAGGGCCGTGTCTGCCTGATGTTTTAGTAACAAGAATGTTTTATCCCATAGCCTTCAATGTTAAAAATGTTCCCGTTTTAATTCAATATCTAATAAACCATTGCTTACAATATTCTGCAGTAAAGAGTCTCTTTATTTCTAGATTTTTTTGTATTTTTTAAGCATTTTTATCCTTTTTTTAAAAAAAAAAAAATCGAACTTTTGGCGAACGTCCCATAAAGTTTGAAGTTCGCAAACTGTCGAACGGCCGATGTTCGATGCGAACTCTGAACAGATCGAACCGAACAGCTCATTCCTACTCACCGACTGGTATGCATAAAAAGGTTTGCTGATGCTCACTCCCGGTGTAAAGGACACACAGCACCTCCGACTTGGGGCTCTGGCTCTTTCCCTATCAGAGGAATTCCTATCACATGGTCAGAGACTGGAACTTCTCTTGTAGACATTAAAGCAGCCTGTTTACTGTGTAGGCATCATGAGTTACCCGGTGCCTCAGCCTGTCATTAGATCTACAGGACCCCTGACAATGCAGGCCTGGGGTTCTTGCTCCTTGCTTGCCTCGCCCATGGTGGGCCTGGAGAAACGTGATTGAGTGTGTGGTTAGCCAAGTGAGAATTTGTGATTGTGCGGTCGACTAAAGGAGTTAGGATGGAGTGTGTAGTTGGCTGAGCGCACACTGCACTTCTGTACACAACCCACCGCACATACTGCAGACACAATACATGTTGCACATACTGCAAAAACAGTAAACATTGCACTAACACAGGTACATAAACACTATACACACTGCATACACAATGCACAGTTACTGTAATTCTTAACTCAAGTTTATAACCCTGGGTATTTATTGACATGGTCTGCTTTCTTTATGGACTATATATGCTCAGCCAGTCAGAAGGCAGAACTGAATGTGTTAATCCTAGCCGAGCATAATGGGAAATCCAGTCCACTAAATAAATATAAACATCCTACAAGCTCAGTTGCCTCAGTGGTGCTGCCATCAGCCAACAATGAGAAATGAAATTAACAGTTTCTGTTTTATTTTTTTAACTCCTACTTATTAAACCCCAAAAAAATACCTATTACCCCCGAAAATAAATACTAGCTTTTAATTTGCTTACATTTTTTTATTTGTTACTTTTTTTTTGCCCAAAAAACATTTGAGGCACTATCACCGCTGCTCCAATGGATGAGCCTCCACTGACTGTAGGGTATTTATTTATTTTATTTATTTATAAAGGATTTTACCAGGAAGGATACATCGAGATTTCTCTCGTTTTCAAGTATGTCCTGGTTTCAAGAAGATGGTTACAGAAATACAAAAGTAGTAAAATGCAAGAAATTAACACAAAACAAATATACAGATTAAAAGAAAATAAATATGTAGGAAATATAGTCCTTATGTTACATGTTTACAGGTGCATTCTGTATATAGTCACTATGTTACATGTTTACAGGCGCATTCTGTATATAGTCACTATGTTACATGTTTACAGGTGCATTCTGTATATAGTCATTATGTTACATGTTTACAGGTGCATTCTGTATATAGTCACTGTTACATGTTTACAGGTGCATTCTGTGTATAGTCATTATGTTACATGTTTACAGGTGCATTCTGTATATAGTCACTATGTTACATGTTTACAGGTGCATTCTGTATACAGTCACTATGTTACATGTTTACAGGTGCATTCTGTATATAGTCACTATGTTACATGTTTATAGGCGCATTCTGTATATAGTCACTATGTTACCTGTTTACAGGTGCATTCTGTATATAGTCACTGTGTTACATGTTTACAGGTGCATTCTGTATATAGTCACTGTTACATGTTTACAGGTGCATTCTGTGTATAGTCATTATGTTACATGTTTACAGGTGCATTCTGTATATAGTCACTATGTTACCTGTTTACAGGTGCATTCTGTATATAGTCATTATGTTACATGTTTACAGGTGCATTCTGTATATAGTCACTGTTACATGTTTACAGGTGCATTCTGTGTATAGTCATTATGTTACATGTTTACAGGTGCATTCTGTATATAGTCACTATGTTACATGTTTACAGGTGCATTCTGTATACAGTCACTATGTTACATGTTTACAGGTGCATTCTGTATATAGTCACTATGTTACATGTTTATAGGCGCATTCTGTATATAGTCACTATGTTACCTGTTTACAGGTGCATTCTGTATATAGTCACTGTGTTACATGTTTACAGGTGCATTCTGTACATAGTCACTATGTTACATGTTTACAGGTGCATTCTGTATATAGTAACTATGTTACATGTTTACAGGCGCATTCTGTATATAGTCACTATGTTACATGATTACAGGCACATTCTGTATATAGTCACTATGTTACATGTTTACAGGCGCATTCTGTATATAGTCACTATGTTACATGTTTACAGGTGCATTCTGTATATAGTCACTATGTTACATGTTTACAGGTGCATTCTGTATATAGTCACAATGTTACATGTTTACAGGCGCATTCTGTATATAGTCACTATGTTACATGTTTACAGGTGCATTCTGTATATAGTCACTGTGTTACATGTTTACAGGCGCATTCTGTATATAGTCACTATGTTACATGTTTACAGGCGCAGTCTGTATATAGTCACTATGTTACATGTTTACAGGTGCATTCTGTATATAGTCACTGTGTTACATGTTTACAGGTGCATTCCTTATTGAGGTATGTCAATAGAGATCTCTTAAGGGACTTTAGACTGGGGGAAGATTTGATGGCGTCTGGGAGGTTATTCCATAATTGTGGTGCTCTGTAGGAAAATGAGCATCGAGACACTTTCTTTTTGTACTGTGGTATTGTAAGTAAGGTGCTGGTCCTGGATCAGAGGTTATAGGATGAGGGAACTGCTGGGGGAAGCAGCCTATTCAGGTAGGGTGGCAGCTTCCCAGAAAAGCTCTTAAACACCAGGTTGGGAAGGTGAAGGTGATAATAAAGCCCTGAGAATATACAAAGGAGGAGATCCGTGCAATGATATTGAAGGATCTGAGGTCAGTAGTGCATGAGGTGCGTGTCATAAGCCAATGATGATTATACATCACATTTGAAGATATTGAGCCCTTCCTATCCCTATATGAGTGACCAATATCTAGATTGTGTTCACCTTATCAAGAGACTACTGTTACCGGGATATAGTGCCTAGTAAGGGCTCTATTACATTCTTCATGCAAAAACGCACGGTAAACGCGTGATTTTTTGCGCGCAGCGATAAACGTCAACGCGCGTAAAACAACGCTGGTATTACAATCCTCGCGCATTTTTTCATCCGTCAAAAAATAACGCACGTAAAACAGATGCGCAAAAACGCGCGCGCAGCAACGTTGCGCGCAGAAATCGGTGTGCGGACTGTTTTTTCACGCGATTCAGCCAATCAGAATTAAGAACCACAATTGTATCCCGTTAAGTTTTTGCGCCTGTCAAAGTCAACCTGCGCATATAAGCTGCATCAATAAAAAAAACACGTACAACGTCTCAAATTTATTGTTTGGGTATGCGTAGAATGTGTAACTATACTTTGCTGCATTTTTTTTTTTTTTCGGGCTGGTGTATCTGATTTCGGCTAGGTGTATTTGATCGAATTTGCCATTAACACCAGCTTTTCAAAGACGTTAAAATTATGTGCCCAAACGTTGTCCGTTAAATTTTGCGCATAGATTGTAATACCATCCGCATACGCATTTGCGCTCACAATGTTAAGTATAGGACGCGCGCAGTACAGTAAGCTCGTGCAGCATTCGCGCAGGTTCACCCGCGGTAGAAGTTAACGTGCATTTTTTGCGCGGACATTGTAATACAACGTTCAGCGCAAAGGGTTTTACCCCTCGCGTTTTTGCCCACGCTTTAACGTTTGCGCGTAGAATGTAATAGAGCCTTTAGTGTCCTTGCACAGACATGGAAGGAAACCCAGGAACAGTTTTTTCCGTATTGATCGAACGCCTTAGAAGTAGTAGTTCTTTTAGTTCTTCATTTATTTTTTCCAGTTATTTAAAGACACTCGTTGTAAGAAATAATAAGCCCACAGTTTGTTTAGGTAGTAACCACGACTGGTCCTCACCCTGAGGGTTTTTCTTCCGTTTGAGTGATATTGATTCACCATCGGGAAAGTCCCAATTTCGAACATCCCTGTTAAAATTCGACAGTGGAGAAGCAAATATGCTATAGCGGTTCCTTGTTTCTTTCTTACATTTTTCGGGAAAAAAAAATAATAATAATAATAATTTAAATAGGAGGGTAGGGTGGGATACATGAATATACTGTAAGACATATTTTCAATATGCTCAGTTGGGCAGAGTCCACCATCTGCCTTCTAGGTTCACAAAGGAAACCCAAAAGGAATTGAGAGAGCTAAAAATATCAGTATGTGTCTCTTAACAAAATTATTTAGCATAATGCTTTCTCAAGTTCCATTGCTGTCTCAGACGACCAGTGGGCGACATGCTACAGTTCAGAAAACTCTGACCGTGGCAAATCTTATTTGTAACAGTACCCAGTTTTACTGCTTTTTTTTTCTACTGTGCCTTATTTAGTCCAATGCTAACTAAAGCAACTGCTTAGATGATATGCCCTGTCTTACTGTTCATCAGTGAGTTATTACTTGGTTATTCATTAACCCCTTAGTGACCGGGCGGTTTTACACAAATCCGTCTTTTAGTGACCACTGCTGTTTTTACGTTTCTGCGCTGTTAGTGTTTAGGACAATTTTTCCTCTTACTCGTTTATTCGACCCACACATATTATACACCCTTTTTCCCGCCATTAAATGGACTTTCTAGAAATACCATTATTTCCATCATATCGAATAATTTACTATAAAAAAAAATATGAAATATGAGGAAAAAAATGGTAAAAACACACTTTTTCGTAATTTAATCCCCAAAATCTACAACCACCCAAAAAGACCCCGGCTAAATAGGTTCAAAATTTTGTCCCGAGACTATAAATACCCAATTTTAACATGCGTTTGCTTTTTAACCCCTTCACTGCTGAGACAGTTCACCTATGTGCGCTGCGCTCATTCTGACCATTTTGTGCTAATTATTTTTAGATGACAGCCTAGGTCCTATTTAATTAAACTCCCCCCAGACCAAAAAAACTTTTAAAAAAAAAAACATTTTTTTATTTTATTTAATTTTTTTATTATTTTTTTTTTATTTAATTTTTTTTTTTTTTTTTTTTTTTAAACCAAACCTGGTCATGTTTGGTATCATTTGAAAGGCCATAATCAGGCTGCCATGGATCGGGAGATAAAGGGATCCTTAGGATCCCCTTATCTCTACATGGCAGCTAGAGGGTTAACTGGCCCACTGACATCCTCACACATATGGTGAGGTTGTCAGTGGGTGGGGGGGGACCTGGAGGCTTGGCTGACATCCAAGATGTCAGCCCCCCTCCAGGTTTGAATCGCATTTTGGCGCCAATTGGCGCCGAAAAGCGATCCGGCGGCGAAACTGTTAATGCCATACACCGCTGGAAAGGGGAGGCTCTCCCCTCTCCAGCGGTGCAAACGGCATCTCCCTAGCTTCAATGGTTGTGGAGATAGAGGGCTCCGAAGGAGCCCCCCCTCCCCTCCATTGAAACACATGGGGGCACCTTCTGATGACGTCACCACGCAGCGTGGCGACGTCATCAGCCTCGCCTGCCCATGTAAATCACATGGGCAGGCTTCCTCCCTGCCAGATCGCCGTGGGATCCGACGAGGGAGGTGAGTATCGGGCGGGAGGGGGATTTGGCGCCGCTGACGTACCCTGTACGTCCGCGGGTCTAAGGGAGACCCGAGGACAGGACGTACAGGGTACGTCAGGGGTCATTAAGGGGTTAATGTATATAGATATTTAAGCATTTTTGTTCCCTGTTACATCATTTTATTTTGGTTACACCCTCAGCATAGGCTGGAGGACCAGTGGGAAAGGATGATGCAATGTTGAGAAAGCACAATTGAGGTAGGGAAGTGTGCGGAGGAGACAGGGAGGGACCAAAGGGTGTTCCCTCTTACAGGGTTATTCAGACAGCGTGAAAAGCAGGAGAATGACTGGAGAATGAAAAATTCTAGGTCAAAATAGCCAAACCAGAAAAATTCTCCCTTTCATCTCACTTTCCAAATCGGCTATTTTGACCTAGAATTTTTCATTCTCCAGTCATTCTCCTGCTTTTCACGCTCTCTGAATAACCCTGTTAGTGTGAGTTATTTTCCTGCTAAAATCTGTGTATAAAAGATAATTCCATAATAAAGCTCCATTCTGTTTTCACCCCTACACTGAGTCCTGTCTCTGGTTTTGGGTACAGCTATACATCCTTGCGGGACACCTACCTTGTTTTATGGAAGGAGTTTCGGCTAGGTCCTTAATAGAACCCCCGAGCAAAGCACTAGAAGCACAGCTGCCCTCCAGAAATGCTCTTCAGCAGAAGCTGGAGCCAAAAGAGCGACCGGAAAGGAGGAATTTTTTTTAGATGTTGAGACCCGCGACATTATTATATTTTTCCCCACTCCATGCAATCTACATGCATGGGGTCCTTTTCCTTAGTCCCGTCCTCCTTATCTACAGACACACTACTCCTGTCCTTAGTCACACCCCACTCCAAGCTCTCTATATTGCCTTAGTTTGTATTTGTAACTGTGGAGACCCAGGTTCGAATCTCTGCCATTTCACCTCTCCAGTAAGTGTCCTTGAACAAGACACCTAACAGTACATATTTGCCTACCACACAATATCGAGTGTGGACTCCAGTGGTAACGTCTCTACCCTTCGACTGTGGAGAAGCAATTCAAAATACCATTCAGCACATCTCTCCAAAACAACTGGGGATGAAGCAACTCTCGACGTTACAAGAAGCGGGTTCAACCTAACCACCAGGTCGCTGCTCTACAATTCTGGAAAGACGACTCGATCTCACTCAGAAGATGCCACCTGCGAGTGTCCTTGGGCAAGAACCTAACGATATGGAGGCGCCTACATCTCAAAATACTTGTACATTTCATAGAGTGTAAGTTCCCTCGGGAACAGGGTCCCCTGAATCAGGCCGTATCATCCATGAGTGGTATTCCAATGTATCAACCCCTTGTACACTGATCTTGTAAAGCACTGCGGAATTTGAGGCGCTATATAAATAAAGGATAATAATCTGTACTGATGTAGAGTGACAAGACTCTCCATTCATTTCCACAGCACAAGTTTAGTATATAGGAACAAGAAGCGACAATGTTTTGACCACCATGAGCGTCCAACTTATATATGTATAGTATGTAGCATCGGAAATCTAAATAAGCCTATTGAAAAGTATTGTAAGACAATTCCATCAAAATTAACGGACTGCAAATCTTCATCACCCAAGGGTCCTTTTCCCTTTTTTCAGTGCTTTGGTTTGGGTCAAGTGGTGACATACACTCTGTTAATTGAATTCCATTTAAGCACATGACAATTGCCTTACAATCTTTTTACAATTAATACGTGGCAGAGAAAAAGGAGAATAGTCTCTGGCTGGATCCGCGCCCGAATCTCCGAAGCCGAGATTTCAGTTACAGTTAGCAGAAGACTTATCATATTATTGCTAAAGAGTTGCTCTAAGCGTTTGGTTTCTAATTCTGTGATGTGGGGGGATTAATTAACTTTATTTCCTTTTTTTAAATTAAGTTTTATGCTGATGAACAATGCAATTCTTTTAAAATGACTTGAGCATCTTTTTTTTTTATTTATTTAATTTTTTTTTTCCACAATTAATTGTTTACCCTTTTAGTAATTTAATCCGGCATTATCTATGTCAACATTAAAATCACTGAAGCTTATATCTGAATATATTTTACAGTTGATTATAAAGGAGTGAGCTTTACCGCACTATATATAATTGTCAGAGGGCAGGGGGGAAAAAAATACACGAAATAAAAAAATCTTGTTAGTTGGGTTAAATTGCGGAGCCTGATGCGTGCAGCTCGCTGGCAGAGAGTTCTCATTAATTGTATTATGTCAGCGCAGGGTGAGCAGATGCAGCACCGATTCATAGGGTAGTAAATAGAATTTTTTTTTTTTTTTTTTGAAAATGGGAATCATAATACACAAAAGGTCACTAATTTTTGATACTTAATAATACTTGTGTAATGAACAGGGCTAAGAGGAAAGTTATAACTACTTTTAACTCTCGCGGGTCAGCAGGGAGCAATGCGAAACGTTGTGCAATCTAATCTAATATGTAAGAAAGGTTAATAGCTAAGGTTGTCTGAGGATAATGGGAATTACAGGTCACAGGACCTCAAACCTATATAGTCCGACGTATAAACAATAAACTTAAAGGGATATGAATACTATTGTGTCCACGCTGTTACTGTAGCAAGTAATACGGTGCAACACTCTGTAACGTTGTTTTGTAGCAGCACTGTAATGTAGTGGCGCTTTTGTGCATCTAACACTGGTGTAATAAAGATGTGTTGTAATCGTTTGTGATATTCTGCAGCCATTGTTTAAAAATTGCAGGACAATAAATGGCTCCACGAAGTTGAAACTACCCAAGCTATGGAAAACCTCATTTATCAGGCAACGGGTATGACCGAGAAACACCTCCGCCACTGGTTCTACAGGTCAACCTCCTGCTCTACTGAATAACTATGAGGCCACTGGCTGGACGTGATAGTCATGTGCCCAACTGCACCCCTTATTTTATTGGGAACTGCAACCTAAATGTACTAAAGCCATCGTGTTATACATCTTCTTACTAGAACTCACTCTACCCCACACTTCCATCCACCCCAACAAGTGGCCTGACTAATCCCAACCCCCTTACCTCCATCCCTTTCGGCTCCTTTGCTTAATTATACTATTGGAAAATCATGCTTATTATCCCAAAAAGGTCAAAGTTAAATCTTGTTACAGTAAAATAATTATTACAGGACAATAATTATTCCGATATGCCTCTGCATTGGGAAGTCATCAATACCGACGCATTTTGCTATGCCGTGTCAGCAACCATATTAACGGATCAGCTCTTAAAGTAAGAGAGACGCTAAATGATACCAGAAGCGCTGTCCTGTACCAATACTGGATTCCTTGCCTGGAGTCCATTGGGCTCCATGCACAGGTTTGCTATCCCGTGGGATTACAAAAGGTCAGAGGAAAGACACTGGAGAACTACAGTTGTGTTCAAAATTATTCAACCCCCACTGAAATTGAGTGTTTTGGCCAGTTTGACATTGATTTTGATCATTCAGTCATCTTGCTTACAATTAAATCAAAGAGGCACGTGTAGGTCAGACAAATATAACATAACATTTATAATGAAATAACCACAAATGTCTTTTCTGTGCTCACATCATTATCAGTTTTATTCAACCCCCAAGTGACATTCAATCTTAGTACTTAGTACAACATCCTTTTACAGTTATAACAGCTTTTAAACGTGAAGCATAGCTTGACACAAGTGTCTTGCAGCGATCTACGGGTATCTTCGCCCATTCGTCATGGGCAAAGCCTCCAGTTCAGTCACATTCTTAGGCTTCCGCACTGCAACTGCTTTCTTTAAGTCCCACCAGAGGTTCTCAATCGGATTTAAGTCAGGTGACTGCGATGGCCACACCAAAATGTTCCTGCCTTTAATCTGCAACCATGCTCTAGTGGACATGGAGGTATGCTTGGGATCATTGTCCTGTTGAAAGGTCCAACGTCTCCCTAGCCTCAGGTTTGTGATGGACTGCATCACATTGTCATCCAATATCTCCTGGTACTGAAGAGAATTCATGGTACCTTGCACACGCTGAAGCTTCCCTGTACCTGCAGAAGCAAAACAGCCCCAAAGCATGATTGACCCCCCGCCATGCTTCACAGTAGGCAAGGTGTTCTTTTCTTCATAGGCCTTGTTCTTCCTCCTCCAAACATAGCGTTGATCCATGGGCCCAAACAGTTCTAATTTTGTTTCATCAGTCCACAGAACACTATCCCAAAACTTCTGTGGTTTGTCCACATGACTTTTGGCATACTGCAGTCGACTCTTCTTATTCTTTGGAGACAGCAAGGGGTGCGCCTGGGAGTTCTGGCATGGAGGCCTTCATTACGCAGTGTGCGCCGTATTGTCTGAGCTGAAACTTCAGTACCCACATCTGACAAATCTTTTCTCAGTTCCTCAGCAGTCACACAGGGACTTTTCTCCACTCTACGCTTCAGGTAGCGCACAGCAGTCAAAGTCAGCATCTTCTTTCTGCCACGACCAGGTAGCGTTTCAACAGTGCCCTTTGCCTTGAATTTGCGAATGATGCTTCCTATGGTCTCTCTTGGTATGTTTAACATCTTTGCAATCTTCTTATAGCCATTGCCCTTCCTGTGAAGAGTAATCACCTCTTCTCTTGTCTTCCTGGACCATTCTCTTGACTTCACCATGTTTGTAACCACACCAGTAAATGTCTAGAAGGAGCTGAGTATCACAGTCATTTTAAAGCTGCCTAATTGGTGCTTATTATGCTTTATTGCTGCTCCGTGACATCCACAGGTGTTTTCAATACCTGATTGAAAACACTTGAATGAACCTCTGTTCTTCAGAGTGGTAGTCTTTAAGGGGTTGAATAATTGTGTCAATGAAGAATTCACAAAAGAAACATTGACTACTGTATTACAAAACCAATTGATGTCATTTTAGTTGCATATGGTTCTTTAAAAAGTCCTTGTAGGATTTCATTCTGAATACAATTACAAACATACACTAAATTCCCTAAAACCCTTTACAGCATTGGGGGTTGAATAATTTTGAACACAACTGTATTTGTTCTACCTGTCCTTTAGTTTGTGAAGGAGGCAACAGATTGTCCACCTCATCAACAAAGAAAGGGAGATAAGTTCTGATATAGTTAAGCCATATTGCTCTGCGTTAAGTGATTTTCCATCAGTAAAATCAATAAACACCAGTTTTACGCAGCAGGTAATTTTGCAGGCGTAACAGTTGGAGTCGCAGGGGATTCCATCCCTCCAGATTGTAAGCTCCTATGAGCAGGGCCCTCTACACCTCTTGTCTCCATTCCTATGTATGTTTATTTGAATCTTGTTCCCTTTGGTTATTGTGAAGCGCTGCGGGAACTGTTAGTGCCATATAAATGATGATAATAATAATAAATATTATTGAGCGGTGCTGTTATACACACTCATAAATGTTAGTGACTTGAGTGGTATGAGATCTATAGTGTAGACATTGTAAGACAGTAGAACGCAACCCAGTTTATAAAAATGATATCCAAGAAAATGTTAAAGTTCTGAAATCAGGACGATCACACCTAAGGCTAGGGTCAGACTGAGGCAGTGCGAACGCGCGTGCAGGCGCACTTAATCACGGCCGTAGTAGCAGCAAATGCCGGGCAATGACGGCTAATATACGAAGTACGGTCGCACAAAAGTCCGGCTGCGCAACGCAAGTGGCAAACGAACGCATTTTGTCGAGAACGTAAAACCGCTAGTACGGTTGTACAGAGTGCGCTGCGTCCGCTAGCGGCGTGTGTGCGTGAATTGGAGACGTCAGACGCTGCTAATGTCCAGCCAACATAACGTCCAGATGCACAAAGTGTTTTATTGATGATCCGTACAAAATCACGAACGCAAATGCGCATAGTATGACCGCTATCGCGTACTCCGTGAAAAAATGCGTCCATTCGTTCGAACGCACTTTTTCACAGACAACGTGAAAATGCGTTCGTCTGACCCTAGCCTAAAACGGAACAGTAATAAGGGTTTAGAGATTTCTGGATTATATGAGATTGTGTATAGAAAATCATCTTCTAGACTGGCTACAACGAGTGTCTTGGTGGCCACTGTTAGAAGATCAGTAGAATTGGATTTTTATTATGGCATGATTAGCGGTTGGAGGTTATAATTATGGGACTAATCTTGGTGTTTTGATGGTTACAGAGGATCAATATTAGAGGTTTCCTTATAGGACTTGATCTAGTGACTCAGTGGTTACTTACCATCAGAGAGGCATTAGCAGGAAGCCCTCATTGTGGGACAAGTCTTAAGGCAAAGGTCAGCAACCTTGGTTCTCCAGATGTTTGGAATCTACATCTCCCATGATATTCAGCTACTCATTAAATTGATTCATGGGTAATGTAGTACCAAAACACCTGGCGGGCTAAGGTTGTCGACCCCTGTCTTAAGGGGTAATTCGCTATCCACCGATGTGTATCGTTGTTGCAAAAATGATAAAACATCAACATGCAGGGCACTTGCCGAACCATGAAACTATGCCCCAGTACAAAGGTTCTCCAGCCCAATATATATATAATCCATGTATTAGAGAAAGACTAGAAAGTCTTCCATTAAAATTCCATACTTTATTTGCCCATAATAAAACAGGACAGATAAACGTTTCAACCCTCTGGGGACTTTATCAAGTTCACCTTGAGAACATCCCCTAGAGGGTCGAAATGTTGATTGCTCCTTTTTTAATATGTGGAAATAAAGTATGGAATTGCAACAGAAGACCTGCAATTGTGTCTCTAATAAGTGGATTTTATATATATATGTTTATATGCAAAAAAGTGGGAACTTTCGGACTTCATTTGCACGTCCTTCCCAGACTTCCATGCTGCATATGGGGAATGTAGCACGTGAGCTCTGTAAAGCAGTTCTCTGAGTTGCTGGGATGTGTAAATGTCTTCCACAATTATTAACTTGATTATTTGCCACGTGGAGTCTTTTAATCTCACTTTTTTGCCCTCCACCACAATTTAAATGAGTATTGATTTGCCCTACAGGTTAAGCATCATATAGCATCGAGTCACGGCCTATCTCCTGCTGATGAGGGCAAAATAGCCCGAAACAGCTGTCCAGGAGTGTCTGTGACTCAATGCACAACCTGTCCTTTGCTATTAAAGCCGTCTACTATGTCATTGCGCTGGCAAGAAAGGATGCCAAAAAGTGGGAAATTGTGGACTTCATTTGCATGTCCTACCCAGAGTTCTTTGCTGCATATGGGGAATGCAGCACATGAGCTCTGTAAAGCCGTTCTCTTTATTGCTGGGATGTGTAAACGTTTTTCACGATTATAAACTTGATTCAATATATAATATATCTAAGTTTATAATTGCAGAATATATATATATATATATCTTCAGTTTATTTGGACTAACAATTCATTTAGAAGATACGATTTCGAGAGTATAACTCTCTTCTCCAGATCTGGAAGCTATACTCACGGCTTATCCAATCTATATATATATATAATATATATATATATATATATATATATATTAATGCCTCATTTCTATCTCTTTTTGTCTCGCTTTTAAATTATTCTATGGTTTTAAACCGTAAAACGTTAAAATAAAATAATTAAACTGTGTATAAATTAGCTTAAACTGAAACATTTATTAAGTAAATAAACAATAAGCGCTAAAAGTTTAAATAAAAAGAAACTGCAAAAAAAAAACAATCGGCCTTAAACTGAGACGCACGGCATCACAGCGAGCAAGTCTGCTGCTAGATCCGTCGCCATTATTCATATTTATTAATAACTCTTGGGCCTCCCGTCCACGCATTTAATTTTGCACGGTTAATACTAAAGCATATGAGTGAAGGAATTAGCGGGGCCCAGAGAGTGCCATCAGAAAGAACAATTACGGTTTGAGTACTTCAGATGCACCTATAAATATACCGTAGCACGCAGCCTGCTCCGCCAGAGCACCGGGTACCACTTTTATCCGCATTTCTCGACAAAGCGTTTATTGCTTCTAATTGATAGTTTGACTTAAGGGTCCTGCGATCTCTCTACTTGTCTGGATGAGCTTTATATCTGCAAAAATGGAGTTTTTGTTTTGTAATTAATTGATAATGACCAATGCAAGGTAGTAATGAATGACTGATACGGATGAGTAATCTGCAAAGTGAAACGAAGCAGCTCAATGATCCATGACTTGTGTTTGCTATTGGAAGTCAGGCATGTGGCGGACACATTCCTTTTTTTTTTTTAAATATAAATCTTGGTTTCATACAAATCTAGGGCCCCTATTACATTATTCGTGCTGCGCATTTGAGTGTGCGCGCGACTGCAAAACCATTTGCGCAGAACGTCGTATTACGACGTTCGCGCAAATGATGCGCATTAACGTCCAACGCGAGTGACCCTGCGCGAACCCAGTGCGAGCGCAAGTGCGCGCGCGTCCTATACTTAACATTATGAGCGCAAATGCGTTAAGGTATTACAATCGATGCGCAACTGCCTACGAACGACGTTTGCGCACATAATTTAAATTTTTACGAAAACCTGGTGTTAACGGCAAATCTGAACGTTCTGGCCGGAACAAAATACACCAGCACGAAAAAAAAAAATACAGCACAGTACAGTTACACATTCTACACATACCCAAACAATAAAATGAATAAATAGTTGAATTTTTTATTTTTGTTGCAGCACATATACTTAGATTGACTTTGACAGGCACAACAACCGAAACCTAGCAAATGGTGGTTCTTAATTCTGTTTGGCTGATTTGCGCTCGAAAAAAACGCACTCGGATCGTAATACCGCGTTAATTTGTGCGCGCAAATAAAATTGCGCTGCGCAAGCGCATTTGCGCGAAGATTGTAATAGGTGCCTAGCTCTTTTAGGAGAGGCAGAAATGGCTTGCATGTTTCTTGGTACTACAAAGCCCACAATCCTTTTCAAAAACTGCAATTCCCACTTATCTGCAGGAAAGACAGCAGCTCGTGGATTGTTGGGTGTGAATGGTTGACCCGATGTGCACCTCTGGAACTGGGTGATTTTTACGGGTGATTTTAAATTCGCAATGAAGTACGCGCAATAAATAAGGATCGTAATACCGCGTTAATTTGTGCGCGTAATAAATAAGGATTGTTTTAAATTGTTGCTGTGGCCCTTCACTATTGCGTATATCTTTTTTCCCTTTCCATATGATGAAATGGTATACGAAAAAATGAAAATGATCTAAGGGAGAAATTGGATCCTTATCGGTTACTTACATGCCTGATGGAATTTCCGTTTGCGAGTGCAATATTAGCGTGCTATAGCACTCAGGTGTTAAGGGGTTTTACCCTATGTTTGTTTTATTTATATTGCAGACAAATCCCTCTATTTTAATAATATGGGGAATGTAGATATATATATATATTCTTACTTGGATTGTGGTGGAGGGCAAAAAAATTGATAAAAGCCTCCAGACTCTAAATAATAAAGTTTATTATTGCAGAAGACATTTACACTAGGCTTGTGCACCGATTTTTTTTTCGGTTCGATTCGGTTCGATTTGTTCGGATGTTTAAACTTTTCGATTCGGCTCGTTTCGACCGATTTCTGTTTCGATTCAGTTCGGTTCGGCTCGTTTTTCGTGTACATTTTTTTTTCGGAATATCGACCATTTTTCGTATTTTCGTGTCACTTTGCTCGTTTTTTGTATCGACTTTTCGGAAATTTCGGAATTTTCGTTGTTTTCGGAACTTCTGTTCTCCTCGTTTCAAAGTGTCTACGATAATTCTGGCGATTCTATCGTGTTTTTTTTATTAAATAAGATCCTTTTTTTCTTATGAATAATTGAATATACATTTCACAACTTTATTTAATCATATTAAAATGGTATGAAAGCCAAGGAACAAAAAAAATGAACAAAACGATTTAAAAAATGCTAAACTGACCCGAATGCCACAAGAAACAAGTGATACGCATTTACAAATACAAAATTTACAGAATCAGCGATATAACCGATAATAGTTAAATATACGATTTCCAGAATTACCGAAATGGAACCGAAATCACGAATGGAACCGAAATCATGAATAGAGCGAAAATAAATTTCGATTTGACACATTTCAAGCCCATTCGAAAAATCCGAAAATTTTTCGTTTCGGCTCGGAAAACTTTTCGGATCTATCGGTTTTCGGGTCCGATCCAATTCGGAAATTTGGCCGAATCCGAAGACACGAATGGGGAAATTTCGTGGAAATTCCGAAACCCGAAACGCACATCCCTAATTTACACATCACAGCAATTCAAAGAACTGCATCCCAGAGCTCCTGTGCTACATTCCCCAGATGCAGCAAAGAACTCTGGGAAAGACATGCTTATGACGTCTGCTGAAAAGGGTCCAATAAACCCGAAACAGCGCTATCCAGGAGTGGCTTTGACCAGTTGCATAAAGCTGATCTGCTAAAAATAAAGCCATCTAGTATGACATGGCATTGATCGAGGTTTTCTGTGTGAAAACAGACCCAGGATGCGAAAAAAATGAGACAGACGTCATTTGCATATTTTACCCAGAGTTCTGTGCTGCATATGGGGAATGTAGCACAGGAGCTCTAGGATGCAGTTCTTTGAATTGCTGTGATGTGTAAATGGCTTTATATATATATACACACACACAAATAGAAGTGGGGAGGTTTTTCACATACAGGGTTATTCAAAGAGATCCGAATGGCGGGAGAAAGGTAACCGAATGCTGAAATTCAGCGTTCGGTTACCTTTCTTGGCCATTCGGCTATCCAGAGAGCAGGCAATACGCCAAATCCTGGTGAATTTCCTGCACATACGGTGCCTGTTCGGTGCCTGTTCGAGGGCAGTGAAATCCCCATAAAAAAGCACTGCTTCGGCTATTCAGAGAACACAAACCAGCAGTGAAAGGTTCCCCTAATGCCCTGCCATTCGGTGGTTTAATTCGACAAGTTTATTCAGGAGAATCCCATAGACTTCAATGTTAAAAATATTCCCATTTTAATTCAGTATCTAATAAACCGTTCATTATAAAATTCTGCAGTAAAGAGTCTCTTTATTTATAGATTTTTTATGAAATTTTAAGCATTTTTCTGGATTTTTTTTTTTCTCAAAAGTCAGATTTATTTTTTTTTAACCCTTTCGCTGCTGAGCCTTTTCCCACCCCTGTGCTGAGCTCATTTTTACCGGTTTCGCTCATCATGTTTAACCGCGTTTTGAAGCCTTATTTTAATATATGACCCAGACATATTATATATCGTTCTTTCCGGCAGACTGTGCAGATTCATAATATGTCATTATTATACGTATACGTTATGTCATGTCTGTATATTATAACAAAAAATGCAATAAAATTAGAATTTTCAATAATTTACAATGTGTAAAGTGTTTTTTTTCACATTTTAAAATGCGATCGTTTGCGGTTATATTTTCTATGGGGTGCGCTTGTTAAAAAAATTAGAAATGTGGAATTGTTACTTTTTTTGGGGAAAATTCTGTGTTTTTTAGCAAACGCCCCCCCATAGAAAAAATCGTTAGTGCAGCATCATTGTTCACATTCTAATTGAAATGGGAACAATAATGTTGCACTAATAAATCAAAAAAAAAAAAAAAAAACTTTTTTTTTTTTTTAAATTTTTATTTTTTATTTTTTTAATTTTATTTTTATTTTTAATATTTTTTTTTACTTTTTACATGGTCATGTTTGGTATCATTGGAAAGGCCACGCTCTGGCCGTTCCAATGATAGTAAACATTAACCCCTAGCTGTCAGGGATCGGGGGAGATAGGGGGTTCATTGGAACCCCCTATCTCCACTATAGGTGACAGCAAGGGGTTAATTTAAAAACTGGCGCCATCGCGCTCTGCGCGATGACGCCAGTCATTAGGGGGATATCCCGGAAGCTTGGCCGACATCCAAGATGTCGGCCAGCTCCGGGAGGGGACCGCGATACGACGCATGTTGGCGCCATATCGCGATCCAGCCCCCTAGGGGTTAAAGACAGCCGCCGCTTGGAAGGGCAGGCTGTGCCCTTCCAGGCGGTGCCTGCCTTTAATCCCTGGCCCGCATGGATGGGGAGGGGGAGAGGTCCGAAGGACCTCCCCCTCCCCTTCAGGCACCTTCCCTGCAATGGCGGGGGGTGCCTGAAATAGACGTCATCGCGCATGCGCGATGACGCCTATCGTGCCCGCCGGGGTCCCGGAGGTTGGGCTGACATCGATGATGTCAGCCCACACCGGGGGGCCGAGCGATCAGCCGGAATACCGGCTGATCGCGGGCTGCAAAGGGAGGACGCGCTCAGCGCGTCCTCCGCAGCCAAGTACCAATGCGGTTGGACGCGCTGAGCGCGTCCACCGCATTGAAAGGGTTAAAGTTTACTTATTTTTTCTGTAACAGCCCTTTTTATTATCATTCCCTGGACCTCATATGTAAATTTCAGACATTTTCGCTCAGTAGTTTCTTTGCAAACAGTGTTTCACTTTTCAAACATTCAAGCAAACTGTTTTCCTAATTTATTCACTGCATTCATCTGCGGTGTCGGCTTTTTCCGGTGGCTTCGCTGCGTGTGATCGGCTCCTGCTTGGGTTTTTCCGGCGTCTTCGACGGGTTAATCCAGATGTTTTCGCGGGTTTTCGGCGTGCATTCGCCGGGTTTTCGGCAGCTTTTCCCTGCACTTCGACAGCTTTGTGGTGCTTGCTGAATACACCGCAGGGTCGCCAAAATGGGAAAGCCGATTTGCACCGAATTGAAGAGAACGAAAAGTCACCGAATGTGCTGTGACTTTTCGAATCTCTTTGAATAACCCTGATAGATTCATGAGTATTATATTTGATTAACATAGTGCAGCCTGAACGCAAAGCCCATGATTTTAAGCTGTCCCCGCGGTCACTCGGCCATCGTTTGAAAACAGGATGTGGAACCTGGACTTTAAGAACAACATTAATGGAAACTTTGGAGAAAACTGTACCGAGCAAGTGAAACAAAACATGATAAATTCGCTTCCAAACAAAGGCGCACGGCATCATAAAACGCACACTAAAACCAGACGCAGAGATCCCGTGATTTTGTTTCTCTTTATAGAAAAAAATTGTTTAGCGGGTCATTTGCTTTAGCGGCAGTGAAGCCGTATTTGTTTAAGATGATGTTGCCGTTTGGGAAGAAGATACATGAATCTTTTCTTTATCTTCAAGTAGTGGAAACAGAAATATGAAACATTTTATTTTCCAGTAGAAAAATTGATAATTGTGCTTGATAACATTTCCAACACATGTACCCTTGCGGTAACCTATTTTAAGGTCAGTCTGCGGGACGCTTGGATTTCTACGGCTTCATTTCAACCACCGATATTTAACGTGGGTGCAAAATATTACAGTGTCGGTTTTCTTCTTTTTACGGCGGACGGAGCCTAAGGATTTGCTGCGAGTCCCCTGCCGTAACCATAGAAATGCACAAATATATAATATGTCATCTTTTCAATACATTTTAATGGAAGGAACGCTGGGTCGAGTCAGAAATCACCCCGTATAATTAGCTTTTTATTATTGACAGTATATTCACGTTTAGGGATGCAGCAGAAACAATGCTCAATATTTTCTTTCTATCATATACATTTATAGCGAGGAAAGCTGCGGCCGTTTTGCAGTTTTTTAAGGCCGGGAATTAATATATATGCCTTTTTATTACACCAGTTTCAGCCCTGCAGGGAGATTTTGGAGGCAGTGAACTTCCTGCTCAGTACGTTCTTCTTACAAATAAAATATTGGCCGTCACTCACAATGTTTACAGTACAAGCTGCTTTTTCCAGCGTCTTTGTATAATTTTGCTACATCTGTATATGCATAAGTCCATCGGCAAAGACACAAAGAGGTAAACCTAAGATCATGCTCTTTGTTTGATTGTAAGCTCCTTCTGCAATGGTCTTCCTCGCTCTTTTTTGTGCTTTGGTCTGATTTTTTTTGTAATAAAAGATTTAGAAATCAGTGGCCCCCCCTGGGCCTTTGGGCTCATCCAAGATGGCTGCTGTGCTTGGCCACTAAATGATAATGTCAGGTGCAGCGCCTGAGGGTCACTGGCCTTGCAGGGATGAGCCCAGTATGCGGCTGTATACAGACACAGAGATGGGTGGAGGGTATTGGATTGCTGGAGCATGGGAGGGATCACTAGGAGCAGTGGCGTAGCGTGGGGGGTGCCTCGGGGGCGGTCGCCCTGGGCGCAATTTTCTTAGGGGGCGCAAAATTTCAAAAGAAATTTGAACTACTAATATTTTCCAGCAGGGATCAGCAAGCGGTCTGCCAGTTTTGCCACGCCGGCGGTGACTTAGCACTCAGCATCCAGATGGGAGGACCAGGACAGAAAAGTCTGGTCCTGTCCTGACTCCTTAACGCCGACATGAGTCACGTGAAGCAGCGCAACATTGTTCAACGGAACACCCTGTACCTCGCATGTCAACCTCCCTTGAAGCACTGTTCCAGCCCCCCTGCCGCTGGCAGCCCTGCAGCTGCTGACCAGGGAGGAGGGAGGGAGGCACCTGCCCTGCAGCACAATTTAAAATTTGGTCTCCACTAAGCCCCCCCGGACAGCCCTCCCAGGCCATCAGCAACTCCACGCAGGTAGGCAACACTGTGACACCAGAGCAGCGTGGCCAACACACAGTGAGGGGTACAGGGAGACGGTGACTGGAGGTTCAGGGAGAGAATGACTGGGAATACTGGGAGAAAGTGACTGGAGATACTTGGGTAGAGAGAGAGAGTGACTGGGGGTACTGGGAGAAAGTGGGGGTACTTGGAGACAGAGTGAGAGAGAGACTGGGGGTTACTGTGAGAGAGAGAATGACTGGGAGTGACAAGGGGTTACTGGGAGTGACTGGGGTACTTGGAGAGAGTGACTGGGTATAGTGTGAGAGTGGAACTATGCTAGGGTATGCTGGAACAGGGTGACTGGTAGCAGTGGCATAGCGTGGGGGCCATGTGTGTTTCATTTTTTTATTATATCAGTATTTTGTTAGTATACAATACTTGTGCTTGTGGGGTAATGGGGTCAATACGCTACTGGTAGAAGGGAATCATGGTGTGTTATCATGTCCACAGGTTGGGGGGGGCGCACAATTATTGCCTTGCCCCGGGCGCTGACCACCCATGCTACGCCACTGACTAGGAGACTTGGACACAGCGGGGGGGGCACAAGGAAGTCACAGGTATCTTGGAAGACACTTGAACTTGGAGGGTACCTTGGAGGGATATACACAGGCGCACTGGACACAGGAGGGATCTTATCACAGTACCAGAGGGATTGTCTAGAGAGAATAGACATGGGGCGATCCGAGGTTCAAAGGGCTGGCGGAGTACGGTAGTCGTGGGCAAAGCACGGGATCTGGTACACGAAGTTCAGGACCAGTTCTGGATATAACTTGCTTCTAGGGGTCAGGAAACAACAATGCAGAAGCATTAATGGAAGGGAGGAATGAAGCTTTATTGAGACAGGGGTGTGGTGTGTACGAACTGTGGTTAAATGTTTCAGGACCTGTGCTGAGCATGGGCAGCACCTTTCATGTGCTGCCTGGATTCAAATAGCAAGTGGGCACAGTCAGTTGCAGGGACCATGACAGATAAATATGGCCTGATCACTTGATATATGAGCATCTGGGTTCTGGCTACAATGATGCTCGCCCATTCCCTAGTAAGATTCCAGCTGCTGGAGGTAATGGAACCATGGGTTACGGCTGCTTTTGAACTGTGTTTTACTTATTGCAAAACTAACAGAAGCAATAGCTTAGGCAATAGGCCCCATTTTACTGTTCATTAGTGTGTTATTACTTGATTATTCAATACTCTATATAGCTATATAAGCATGTTTGTTACATGTTATGTCATTGTGTTTTCTTTACACCCTCAGGATCAGTCAGAAGGCAGTGGGAAAGGATGATGTAATGTTGAGATAGCACATGAGACAGGAAATAGTGGAGAGGAGACCGGGTGGCACCAGGGGTGTTTTCTCTTACTGTGGCTTATTTTGTCACCAAAACTGTGTATAAAAGAGAGAACCCTAATAAAGCATGTTGTTCTGCGTTCACCCTCACACCGAGTCCTGTGGTTTTGGGTAAAGCTATAACCACACTATTTGTTTCTAGCAGATCAACTACCTTGTCTTAGGAGGACCTACTGCAACTACCTTGTCTTAGGAGGACCTACTGAACAAGGCACTATAATCACATTTCCTCACCAGAAGAGCTTCCAACAGGGGAAAAGGGCCTTGTAAGCTGTCTGGAATTACGTTATGCAAACACTGGCTGCCACTCACTGGGCGGAAGTTGGGGCCAAAAGAGCAGCCTGAATAAGGAGCTGTTTTAGAGCTCGGAGCCCCGTTACATTGGGTCTCCATTATTTTGAGCTCAAGGAAAAAGTACCCTAGGCAACAACTAGGGCTGGGTCTGCTGGTGTGACAGGGCCCTTGAAAGGAGTTACACTTTACACCTTCTGATAGTAACCCTGATGTGACACCACATAAAATAGGCGAGCATGAGCAAATCTGATGTTATATGCTATTGGACAATTTGACTCGGCATGTGGTTTCTTCTCCAGGAAGCAACCAAAACCAGGGCCTGGATGAGTTTTCCAACTGATGTGGAGCAGAGATGGAGATAGGCGACCGCGATTGTGAAAGAGGGAAAAACCACAGGTATGTATAATTAAGTCACTAATTGTATTATTCACTCAGTGGGGAGATGAACATGCCACGTTTCCAATGCAAATAATCCCAAAGAACTCAATGACCGGTTGCTGATTTGGTGGAGGATCCCAAACGGGACGGCATATATTAGCACAAAGTATTTCTAAAGAGAAAATCTTACCAAGTGGTTGTTTTTTCTCTGACACAGACAATGAGAGAGCATTATTCAGTGACTAAGAGACACTTCCACCACCAGCAGGTCAATGAGCGGTGGACAATACTGGCACAACACTGTACATGATATGTGACGCAAATTAAAACGTGCACATGATTAGCTCTTAGCTCTGCTTCATTTCCCTAATTAATACTGAAAACCTTGAATTCCAAATGAACCGTGCCTTTTCTAACCTTTTCACTACCAAGATCGACTATACTCGATCTTCAAGGTGCCCCAATATCAACTATAGTCGATGTGGACTAGTTTTGAAGCAATGCGAAGGAATTCTGTTTTTTGAAACAAAATTCTTTTGCAAATTGGCTCCAGAATGTGCCCTCAATGTTTTAGCACCCTGGGCATGATACCTGAGATGCCAAAACAGTTTAACAGTTTGGAAACCGCATCAATGTAGCAGCCGCCGACTACCCGCCTTCCGAGTGAAAGTGAAACAACTGCTTTAAAGACAAGCTCCAGTCATCCTGACCATTACAATTATCTTAGGTGGCCGTGGTGGCTTGTGTGTCTTTTAAAGAAACTGCTCACTTGTTGCCTTTTATATAGTTTACTTAGAAAAAAGAGAGCTATTCTATATGAGAGCTTCTATACTTTTCCCCATCAAATTAAAGGGCCAGTACCATCAAAAAATGAAATGTCCTTATTGTGTTTATTTCATGTTGCTGATATCTTACATGTGCTTTGTTTTTCTCTTGTTTGTTTAGTTAAGATAATATTTACTCTCTATGTGTCACTGGGTGCATCCATTGAGTGATATTTTGTGTTGTAAACTGCCCCACCCCCCGTATCTTTACATCACTTGCTCCTCACTGTGTGGCATTGGGTATAGAATGGGCTCTAAGGACCAGAAGTCCAGAAAATCGACGTGCCTTGTGCAGGATGTATGACATTTACCAGGGGGTACCATTGAGTGTTGCTAGTCCACTATCAGATCTCACACACCTGCCATCTCTTATCTTGAGTAGCACAGACAACACAGAAGATCCCCTGCAGCCTTGTCTAAACATTCCCTTACCCACCCCATTTCCTCTTCATTAGAGAGTACAGTACAGAGCACTGGTGAGACCTCACTTGGAGTACTGTGTGCAGTACTGGAGACCGTATCTCCAGAAGGATATAGACATCTTAGAGAGAGTTCAGAGAAGGGCTACTAAAATGGTGTACGGCTTGAAGGAGAAAAGTTACCAGGAAAGGCTTAATGATCTTAACATGTACAGCTTGGAAAAAAGATGAGACAGAGGAGATATGATAGAAACATTTAAATACGTAAAGGGAATCCACAAGGTAGAGGAAGGGAGTATATTTAAAAGGAAACAAAGTAGCAAAACAAGAGGACATAGTCTTAGATTAGAGGGGCAAAGGTTTAAAAGTAACATCAGGAAGCATTATTTTACTGAGAGGGTTGTGGATACATGGAACAGCCTTCCAGTAGAAGTGGTAGAGGCCAAAAGAATGATTTAATTTAAACAGGCATGGGATAGGCATAAGGCTATCCTAAACAAAAGATAAATCCAGGTAAAGTATCCATGTAATTGGGCAGACTGGATGGGCCGAAAGGTTCTTATCTGCCAACATTTTCTATGTTTCTATTACAGTTTTATCCCATACCACAACTGTAAAGCGAGACTTGCCATAAGAGTTTGGTAAATATTGTATTATGGGAAAAAATCCACAAAATGGAAACAGGAGATAAAGAAACTAACTTTATTTTCCATTTTATATGCGATTACTTCAAACAAAGTAACAAAATGAGTACCGGCTGGGTGGAGTAGAGGTAACATCACTGCTCTGCGTGGAGAGAGCCTGTGGAGACATGGGTTGGATCCCAGCAAGCCTCTCTTCAGTAAGTGTCCTTGGGCAAGACACCTAACGGTACATACTCGCCACCCAGGACATACTTGAAAACGAGAGAAATCTCAATTTATCCTTCCTGGTAAAATACTTTCTCAAAAAAAAACCAGCATCAGATGTTTTATAATGTGTTTTATAATGTGTTTTTGTTTGTAACGCACAAGTAATCTAGTTACAGCTTATGTATATGGTAGTGTCCCTTTAAATAAACAAATAAGCGTTGGGCAAATAGTTCAATTATTCTTTTACAACCTCTAATATGAAAGATAAAAGAAATAGTTTGGTTTTTCTCATAGGAAACATTGATTATCCATAGACCCATTTTTTTTTTTGTATTTCCTTATCCTTTTGACAGTAACCCTAAGTGCTGTGAACATCCTTAAACAGCTCACAAATGTATCTGCTTAATAAATGTACCTAACGTTTACCGTATCAAATGACTAACGCGGAGAAACCCTCAGGAGAAACTTTCCCTGGAATTATTGTGATAATTTGAGCCCGCAGTGGAATGATATCGCTTGTAATAGAGGTATTATCTGGAGATGCCTGGGTGAGCTGACTCGTTTTCCGTTTAGATCACCGTTTTATACTCAGAACAGAAAAAGAACGTATAAATTATGTTAACCTACATTACACTTCAGTGGTCTTTGTTTGTTATATAGATATTTATATATTTTATTTTGCTACCGCTATCCAGGTCAGTGAGGAATTCAATTTATTGTGCTCCAGGACATGTCCACATCGGTTATAGGAGAAGTGACATGGTGGAGTGAAACTCTGCTGGAGATAGAAAAATTATCAAAAATACATCGTAGACAATTAAAAAGAAAACGTAACCGAGGTGTCACTGCTGAGTTTCCAGAGATCGTGAAGTCTTAGGGTCCCCCAAAATGTATCCAATCTGTAGCTTTAAATGGTTCTTCTGGAAGTGTTCAATTATACATAAATATATAGAGGGCTATTTAGATAGCACCGAAATTTCACCACCGATCAACCCGCTGATCAACGTTTCTCTGCTGTTCGGTGTCTCTGAATAGATTAACCATTGCTTCTCTATGGGGGATTTCACTGCCTTCGAATAGCACCGTACTGGCTGGCAGTTCACCAAAATTTGGCAAACTGTCTGCTCTCTGAATAGCCGAATGGAACCGAAATGTCACCGTACAGGGAAATTCCCTGTTCGGTGACATTTCGGGGCCAGATCGGCTCTCTTGGAATAACCCCTTGTATGTGAGGTACGTCCAAAATAGGCTAACCTAAATTGAAATGAGTGTACATTTCATATACATTACAATCACAAAGTAAAACATCAAATAATGTGTTTTCGATATAGTACAGGGTAAATTGAATTTTTCAATTGACTCGTTCTGTTTGGTTTTTGGCATTTTCTATACTGTCCCAACTTTTTTGGAAATTGGAGATGCGTTACTTGACTGGCTGGGTGGAGTAGAGGTAACATCACTGCTCTATGACCGTGGAGACTGTGGAGACACAGGTTCGAATCCCGGCAAGAGCATCTCTCCAGTAAGTGTCCTTGGGCAAGACACCTAACGGTACATACTCGCCACCCAGGACATACTTGAAAACAAGAGAAATCTCAATGTATCCTTCCTGGTAAAATACTTTCTAAAAAAAAAAAGTCACTTGAATTAGACCAACTGTCACTTTAGTCCATCTATCAACCCAAACAACAACTAAAAAAGCCAGTTAAAACACAAATAGAGTGGGCAGAGAATTATAGAAACTAGAGAAGCAGTGGAGGGTAAGCATATATATCTCAGGGCACAAGATTTAGACTTCAGTCCAGTGCATGTTTATGACATTGACTACACCAACAAAGTTCCAGTGCACGAGCCATATTTAGTCTTTGCATGCTCTCGGGATGTGTAGAGATGAGAAGGGCGCCATTTTGAATTTTCAGACTTCTAGAGAGTATAGAGGAAGAACTCTGCACACTTCAAGTCTCGATCAATTCTCAATCCCATCAGTGATAGGAGCTCCCTCTAAACATATAGGTACGTGTTCGGAAGGAGCAAGGGCCGGGCAAGCCAATGGATGACTCATTGTTGAATAATCAGTGACACACACTTAAAAACAGTCAAGTCAATCCTAAAAATGGCGACACCTGTGCTGGCCTGTCCATTACTAACAGACCCGGTACAAAGCACAAAAGATATCTTGTGGCCAGGACATAAAGCAGGAAATCAGAGAACAAAGTTGGGATGAAGGCTACTTTAAATCCTGGTCTGTTGTGAGGTATTGAAAGAATAAAAAGGCTGATTTTTTCTGGAACTTTGTGGAACATGGATGTGCCTCAGAGTTACATTTGATTTGGAGAGTGTGGGCTTTATAAAACAAATGCCAAGAGTCCCCACAATCATGACTGCATCACTGGTGTGCTATTATTATTAGCTATGGCCGACCTTAAATGCCTTACGTACAACTGCCAGATTATTCAACCAACAAGTCAATAAATCGAATTTACACAAAGATTATCCGTACGACTGTAATCTCCTCTTCCTAAAACGAGACCATGAAATATAGTTTAAAAAAAAAGAGGGAGCGAGAGAGAGAGGAAAAAGAAATAAGATTCCGTCTTCCCTTCCTATGGTTCCATCCTTCCCAGAACCTTAATAAGATATAGAAATCTCCAGAATTCACATCCCCAACTGAGTCCTCACCACAAGCTCCTTCTTTAACAGAACGGAACAGCTGCACAAGGAAATTAAATTGTCAGTAGAAAACTGATATGTAACTGGTATGTTTGTGGTATTCCCAATACCTGCCTTACTTTTTTTTTATCTTACACTGACTTTGACCTTTTATTTATATCGTATATAAAAATCGCCAGGATCTATAATTCTTTCCCGTACGGAACGACCGCTGTGCACTTTTTTTTCTTCCTGCGAACACACAAAACATTAAGAATGAATGGAAATTTGGCAGAAATGGTTTGCTCGCACTCGTATATTCGAGTGATTTTTTTCAGTCCTTGCTGGTGTAGGCTTGTAGGGGGGTGTCATCTGTAGGATTACTCAAGGAGTAAAGCAATATCTGACACAATATAATGTCCAACAAGGACGTATGGAAACTGTAAAGCCAACAAAGTGGAATACCAAAGTATACACACCCTTGAGTTATCAAATGTGCACTGCGCAACCATCTTGTTTTTTCGGAAATACAACTATATGCCATGCAGAGCCAAGTAAGCCTAAACCTTTTTAGCTTTTATGAAGAACACTCTTGTAGTAGATCACCCACTGAAAAACACTGACACCAGCGAAACGCGTCTGGGGATTTGTCGAGCATATGTTTTTGTTTATTTGAAACTCTTTCATTTTTGGGCATCCAGCTACTTTGTGGCATTCTTGGAGCAGTTGCTCGGCTGGTGGATCACTGACGGAAGGATGCTGCCTGGGAAAATGCACCACACATGATATAATTTAAACAAAATATCATATGGGCTCAAGTCTATGTAAGCCATTTATATATTAATGTTTTGATGATGGATTTGACTGTACTGCACTACTGGTGTGCTTTGTTTTGAGGCAGATTGACTGGGTTTCTTTGGAGTAGATACTAGGCTGGTGGACAGTTTGGCGAAGAGTGTTGCCCGGGAGAGAATAACTTACCCAACATATCATATGGGCTCAAATCCATGAATAATATCCAGAAAACAGGGGAGGAATAGCCCTCTTCTGTTTAATGGATCCGATCAAAGGTGCCACACAGACCGGGGATGGCTCAAACCCCAAACAGCATCGGACAGCGGGCACTCCGTTTGGGTCAATTAGGAGCACTATTCCAAGGGTGCCACCATAACGCTTCAGCTCTGGCATGGGCCTTTTTGAAGTACCTTGAGAAAGACTTGTGCTAGAGCCGAAATACTGTGGTGGCACCCATGTAATAAAGTTCCTGATTGACCCAACCAGAGTGTCCATGTCAAATCCATGAGTAAGTCATTTATGTATTGGTATATTGATGGTGGACTGTGCTATTGGAGTGATTTGCTTTAAGGTACACTGATTGGGAATACTGAGTAGATCATGGAAGCATTGGTTGGTTCTGCTTTGTTGCATCAAATTCACTCCATCTCTGTAATTATGAGACAAGAAAGGTCCTATGCAAAGCACATTGAGGTTTCCAGTCTTTAAATGGGCAAATACAGTCAAAGATAATGAAGGAGTTGCCAGAAAGGGTCAGTTTCGACACAGGAAGTCAACGAGAAGGTCACAAAACAGGTAGTTCCAACACAGAAGGAAATATTTAAATAGTAAAATTTAACAGCTAAAGGAAAGAACAGCCCGTGAAAACACGACAACAACTGCCCTGCTGCCCCCTATATTCTCCTGCCCGAGGGACCAGGTGTAGTTGGCCAACTTTCAATATGTCGAAATGCAATGAGGGACAAGAATTGGGATAAAGCAGCAGAATATGCAGTTAATTGTTTTTCCTCGGGGGAACAATTAAGAAAAGCAACACAAACATATTTTATTAATTACTTCATTAAAATGCAAATTTAATTACCTTACCTGAATGGGTATTATTTTAATTCATTTTAAAACGCAAGCTTCTCTTTCAAAGCGTAAAGTTATCCATCAGTTAATTGTATGCACGTCTGGCTCTTAAAGGATAACTGCCTAAACCCGCCTGTTATTACACATTTTGACTCATGGTAATATAATGTCTTCTTAGAAACCCGAAATCTAAAGAGAATGGAAAAACGAAGAAGAAAAAAGAATAAAAGCAACAAAAAATATTTTAAATTATCAATGTATGTGGGGAAAAAAGTACAAAACATAGGATGTGTTAATAAATTAAACATACTTCACTCCATGAAAAAAATTGAAAAAAAGGCATTAAATCAATTTGCAAATAAATGTTTTATTCCTTATTATTGTTATCATCATTCATTTAGCGCCAACAGTTCTCTCAATGATTTACAATAACCAATAGGAGATTAAATCCATAAAAATGTGGTAAAAACACGTCCAAATAATAAAAAAGATCCTTAAAAAAAATAATAAAAAGGTTGGTTAATATCATTGGAACGTCTATTGCTCCTCGACTGAATTCTGGAATGCTCTGGCGGTGGAGGGTTGGGAAAGTCGCGAGACAGGGAGTACCTGTTTCTGTGGAGGAGGGCGGGGGGACACGGGCCTGGACCACTGGTTGTTAATGCGTAGTGCACTACCTGCCTGCGCCCCTTATTTATATCCTTCTCTCCCCCCTTCCTCCCCTTATATGCAGTTATATATATATAATTTAACCCATCCCCCATTTTTTCTTCCTTCCCTACCCCCACGCATCCCCACTCATGTCCTTGTCTCTTTTTCTCCCACTCCTCGTGCTTTTTCAGTTCCTGTCTGAGGATTTCTTTTTTCTCTACTTCTTCTTTCGCCCTGTTCTACCTTCTTTTTTCTACGCTTTTCTTCTTTGTTCTGTGTCATTCTCCAGACTTTTCTCCCTCTTTCGATTGACATTTTATGTCTTCGCTCGCTGATGGGTTCTGCCATTTTTTTTTAATATATATATATATATATATATATACAGTGGGGGTTTGTGTGATAGTAGTGCTGGTCTTATTTGGAAAATGAGGTGTATATATAAGTCCTGCTGGACTTAGTGCTGCTTATATTGGATCGTTTATGATTTTTTGACAGTAGGAGAATATTAACCAGAGAAGGGACTACTGACTGAGGAAGCCTTAGGGCGAAACGCGTTTCAGTGATCCACAATATTTTTTTAGAATATATTTTATTCATTCTGTATTATTAATTTAAAGGAATAAATATATTTTATATATGTATATATCTGTGATTATGCTGCTATAATTTCTTGCTGCTGACACCTTGAAGAAACCCATACCGGGGAGAAAACATCACCCCCAGGAAAGAGTGGATTGCAAGGCAAGAATCTGAGGAATAACCAAGAGAAGACACTGCCTTCTAAACATAAGTATCCCAATTTTATTCTACTGCTGTGTCAGGGCCCTATTACATTCTTCGCGCATTTGATTTGCGCGAGTGCAAAACCATTTGCGCAGAACGTCGTATTACAACGTTCGCGCAAACGATGCGTGTAATCGTCTACTGCGATTGACCCTGCACGAACAAATTTTCCTGCGCGCATCCTATACTTAACATTGTCAGCGCAAATGCGTTCGTGCGCTGGTATGCGGATGGTATTACAATCTTCGCGCAACGAAAGTTTGCGTGCATTTTCATTACGTCTTTGAAAAGCAGGTGGTAACTGTAAATGTGATCGTTCTGGGCGAAACGAAATACACCAGCACGAAAAAAAAGAATACAGCACAGTACAGTTACACATTCTACACATACCCAAACATTAAAATTTATAAATTGTGTCATTGTTAATTTTTTGTTTTCTTTTTTTTAGTTTATAAATATTTTATTGGAAATGGGTGATTGATGTTGGCTGAATCCCGTGACAAATCCCGTGACAAAACAGTCTGCCCACCGATTCCTGCACGCAACGTTCATTTGCGAACGGCTTTGCGCATCGGATTTGCGCATGAAAAATCTTGGAGGAAGAAAACATGCGCACGGATCGTAATACCACATTAATTTTCGACGCGATAACGTTTTTTTTCGTGCGCAAAAAAAAACTGTGCTGCGCAAGCGCAATTGCGCAGAGAATGTAATAAGGCCCTTAGTGTGTTCTTGGTCGTTACATGGCCCAATATCCAATTCAATAATATTCTAGGTGCGCTGAGAATAATATACTTTTTTTTTGTGAAATCCCCAATGGAGAAGTAATGGTTAATCTATTCAGAGACACCGAACAGCAGTGAAAAGTCAGTGAAATGTCCTGATGTTTGGTGGTTTCATTCGACAGGTTTATTCAGGCAAATCCCATAGGCTTCAATGTTAAAAATAACATTTTAATCCAATATCTTGTAGCGCTCACTCCCGGAGGAGCCGCTGAAAATGAACCACGGGTCAGTCTCCCCGCACTAGGGAATAAATATACTCCAACACCGTTGTGAGTTTTTATAATTTAAATAGTTTACTAAAATAGTAAGCAGACGTTGAGACACGGTATTCACAGGTATTATTACAGTACTTTCGTATCGCGGTAAAAATGCGTAGCGGGAAAGAAACGAAACACGAGGCTTCGTATTTCGGAAAAATATTATATTCGCAACCGAACAGAAAAGAAATGCAATTGCCCGAAAATTCGGAAAAAAGGACACGTAGCGAAACCCAAAAACACAATCTCTTCGTATTTCGATAAACGCGCAGCGGAAAAGAGAAAAAATATATTCGGAACGTATCTTTAACTCCCGTTCCGATTCGTAACAGAATGAGTCCTGCACAGGTTAAGTCCCGGAATGTAAAAGGTGTGTATGTGTGTGTGGTACCCGGGTACTGTTCAACTGGCCAGTGAATTTACTTAAGGAATGTCTTCGACTAGTCAAGTTGGGGCCCTGTGGACTTTAAAGAGAAAACAGCAGCGTGTTCCTTATTTACATACAGCCTTGGAGGCCTCTCACCCATCCACCGGTTGCTTTAGGCTCCGCTGACCCAGGACGTCTCTCCGCTCGATATTGACTGGGGATACTTGCGGCCGGATCCGTTGTCTGACTTTCCGTAGCTTGTCCACGACTTGTCCAGCTCACCGCCTGCTCTCCGTATCCGATCAACTCGCGGCAACTCCTCACTCAAGGTCTTCGGTTTCTTTGATCTGCAGCAATCTCTGGAACTTGGAGGTCTCCTTCTCCTTAGGCTGAATGACCCGATAAAGGAACTGACAGGTCTCACTCGCGCTCTGGCCTAGGCCCTCTAGCGATGTCTTGCAATGCGTCTGCTCTCTCTCGTTCCCTCGCGCGCTCTGGCGCGTTCTCCACGAGGTTCGGGATGTAAGCGTCCTGTGTCCCACCCACTTCCTGTCTCTTTGCAAAGCACGCCGGGAAATGTAGTCCCAATGTCCAGTGTCTCTAATCGCGATTGTCTCCATCTTGTGGCCAAAAATAGGTACTGCCAGCAGCAAGATTTTAACACAGCGCTACAATCTAATAAACCGTTTATTATTTTAATCTGCAGCAAAAAGTCTCTTTATTTATTAATTTTTTTAGGATCTTTTAGGCATTTTCCGGTACCTTTTTGTCAAAATTTTCCTTTTTTTTTTAAATCGTTTTTCCTTTTTCTGTAACAGACCTTTTTATTATCATTCATAGGATCTTATATGTAAATTCCAGGCATTTTCTTTGAGTAGTTTTTTTGCAAACAGTGTTTAAATTTTGACACTTTCAATCATATTGTTTTTTGGGGTTTTTTACCCCGTTCGTCAGCTTGTTGGCTTTTTCCGGCAGCTCGTCTGCGCTGTGATCGGCGGCTCGTCGGCCTTTTCCGGTGTGTTCAGCGTGTTTAGCGTGGTTTTTCTGGCGGTTTCTGCGGGTTTTTGCTGAGTGTTCGGTGAATGTTCGGCGAGTGTTCATCTTGTTTGTGGTGGGTTTTCCCTGCACTCCGGGGACTCTGCGGGGAATGCTGAATACACCGCAGGGTGGAGAACTTTGATTCCTCGAAGCGTGGGGAACGAGAGGACACTGAAATGTCGGCGACATTTCGGTGACATTTCGGTGCTCTCTGAATAACCCTGAATATCTTTAATTTTTTTTTTTAAAGAACATTTAATCTTTTCATTTTCAGCAAAACGTCCGATAACTGCTTCGGTGACTCCAATTTTGCCAAAATACCAGATAGTGAAATCAATGTTTTTTTTGCCGAAATGGAATCGCCGAAATGTGGCGAAACACAAAGCACCGGAAATGCTTTAAGAACAGACCCTGAAGAAATTAAAGAGGCAGAAATTATTTAGCGGAATCTCCTGTTATGAGGGGCCACGGGTCTGGTTTTAAAATAACTTCCAGTAAAGAAACAAGAAGTAGTATTTACAGAAACACACGAGGAAAAACACCGAGAGAATTTCCCTTCAGGACAAAAAAAAGTGTTTTGTTTTTCTTCCGTCTCTTTATTATAGGTTGTGATGATGTCCTTGGCATTGTCGTGTTTACTGGGAGCATACTGGTTTAATGATACATTGTGGTAAGAGTCACCTTTTTGTTACACATAAACCGCGACATCCTCCTGTATGTGGTTTGACAGCAGACGCTGGACATATTTGTCAATTCCTGGCCTTGCAAAAAACAAAAAAAAAACAACAAGCAACAATGGTGGTGAGGCGTCCATTTATCACCGAATACAGGAAAAATAAATGTGTATAAAATAAAAAAAATCTTTCAAATCAAACCACTATCTATTGTCGAGATGAAGTAAATGTTAATAGCATCGTTCACACCTTTCAGTGAAATAAGAATATGAGTTTTTAATATCTGATCATGTAGAAAAAAAAGATGGGAAAGACTGTTATTTTTTATTTTTCTTAACTCCTTAATGGCGGGCGGGTGGTGCCCGGCGGGAGGGGGTTAACTCCGGTGGGGCGTACTAGTACTTGTACATTTCTGGATACAGTTTAAAATACTGACGCTCACGTTCAAATCATTCAATAACTCAACCCCCCACCACATGTCTTTGTTACTACGCAATCACAATCACCGCCTGTCCTCAGTCTACACCTGCGATGCCAACTCTCGCCTCCGAGACTTCTCAAGGGCAGCACCGGTCCTGTGGATTGACTTGCCTCGCCCTATCAAACTCTCCCCTGATCTTCAGGCCTTCAAGAAATCCCTCAAAACCCATCTATTCAGATTAGCACCACATCACTGATGCAACTCATCCCCCTGCTCACCTACACACACATGATAACAGTAAAGCTGCTTCTATGGCCCCACCATTACCAAACCACTGGCACCAATGATCCTGCCGTCCAGTAAAATTCCTTTTGTCCTTCTCAACCCCAATTCCTCTAGATTGTAAACTCCTATGAGCAGGGCCCTCTACACCTCTTGTTTCCATTCTGTGTCCGTTTATCTGTATCTCGTTCCCTTTGGTTATTGTAAAGCGCTGCGGAAACTGTTGGCGCTATATAAATGATGACTATAATAATACTATGCCCCGCTGCCAGGTGCTGCAGCCCTATAGATGATATATGACAAAATCAATAGATAGTAGATACGCAGATCTGGGACATATAGATAACACAAATAGATACAGAGAGATATGGGGTAGATAGATAGATAATATAAAACCAGATGTTGATATAGGACAGATCAATAGATAAATATACTGTAGATATCAGATATGTAGATACACTGATACAGAGAAATATAAGACAGCCAGACAAAGGGAAAATCTATAAACAGATAATGCTATAAGTAGACAGATGCTATATAGTAGAGCAATAACTAATAGATAAATAGATATAGATATCAGATACAGTCAGGTCCATAAATATTGAGACATCGATAAAAGGCCCAGAGTTCATTTCAAGTGTGCTATTTGCATTTGGAATCTGTTGCTGTCAACTCTCAAGATGAGATCCAAAGAGCTGTCACTATCAGTGAAGCAAGCCATCATTAGGCTGAAGAAACAAAACAAACCCATCAGAAAGATAGCAAGAACATTAGGCGTGGCCAAAACAACTGTTTGGAACATTCTCAAAAAGAAGGAATCCACCGGTGAGCTCAGCAACACCAAAAGACCCGGGAGACCACGGAAAACAACTGTGGTGGATGACCGAAGAATTCTTTCCCTGGTGAAGAAAACACCCTTCACAACAGTTGGCCAGATCAAGAACACTCTCCAGGAGGTAGGTGTATGTGTGACAAAGTCAACAATCAAGAGAAGACTTCACCAAAGTGAATACAGAGGGTTCACCACAAGATGTAAACCATTGGTGAGCCTCAAAAACAGGAAGGCCAGATTAGAGTTTGCCAAACAACACCTAACAAAGCCTTCACAGTTCTGGAACAAGATCCTATGGACAGATGAGACCAAGATCAACTTGTACCAGAGTGATGGGAAGAGAAGAGTATGGAGAAGGAAAGGAACTGCTCATGATCCTAAGTATACCACCTCATCAGTGAAGCATGGTGGTGGTAGTGTCATGGCGTGGTCATGTATGGCTGCCAATGGAACTGGTTCTCTTGTATTTATTGATGATGTGACTGCTGACAAAAGCAGCAGGATGAATTCTGAAGTGTTTCGGGCAATATTATCTGCTCACATTCAGCCAAATGCTGCAGAACTCATTGGACGGCGCTTCACAGTGCAGATGGACAATGACCCAAAGCATACTGCAAAAGCAACCAAAGAGTTTTTGAAGGGACAGAAGTGGAATGTTATGCAATGGCCAAGTCAATCACCTGACCTGAATCCCATTGAGCATGCATTTCACTTGCTGAAGACAAAACTGAAGGGAAAATGCCCCAAGAACAAGCAGGAACTGAAGACCGTTGCAGTAGAGGCCTGGCAGAGCATCACCAGGGATGAAACCCAGCGTCTGGTGATGTCTATGCGTTCCAGACTTCAGGCTGTGATTGACTGCAAAGGATTTGCAACCAAGTATTAAGAAGGGAAAGTTTGATTTATGATTATTATTCTGTCCCATTACCTTTGGTCCCTTAACAAGTGGGAGGCACATCTGCAAACTGCTGTAAGTCCTACACCGTTCACCTGAGTTGGATGTACATACCCTCAAATTAAAGCTGACAGTCTGCAGTTAAAGCACATTGTGTTTGTTTCATTCCAACTCCATTGTGGTGGTGTATAGAGCCAAAGATGTTAGAATTGTGTCGATGTCCCAATATTTCTGGACCTGACTGTATGTGGATGATAGACACAGTTACTGGCACAAATATTTATAAAGCACCAACAAGGTCTGTAGTGTTATACAATGGGAGAGACATAATAACAAATCTATATACATATTACACGCACAGAACAGTAGGAGAGACAGATAAATACAGAGAGATAGGAGACAGACATGTGGTATACTGTATATACATCTATAATAATAAAACCGTTTGCGTCCGTCACCGCAGGCAGCTGACGCAATGCGCATGCGCAAGGCTACTTGCGCATTGCGATTACCAGCCGGCGTGCAAAGGCATAACAAAAATCCGTTGGAGAGACGCGCACACAGCGCCTCTCCAATGGATCGGCTTTTTTTTTTGGCCCTCGCGGATCACCTCTGCCCTGAGTCTCCCCCGGCGGCTGATGCAGGGGAGGCTCTGGGCGCCGCATGCCGGAACCAGCGCGGCGAAGACCTGGGGACTTGATCACGGCGCTGGAACAAGCTAAGTATTGGCTTCCCTGCAACTGGGCACCCCACCACCTTGAGCCTGTCCCCATGAGCTTACAATCTAAGGGGTCCCGTGAGTTTACAATCTAAAGTGTCCCATGAGTTTACAATCTAAGGGGTCCCGTGAGCTTACAATCTAGGGGGTCCCATTAGTTTACAATCTAAAAGGTCCCATGAGTTTACAATCTAAGGGGTCCCATGGGTTTACAATCTAAAAGGTCCCACGGTCTTACAATCTAAATGGTCCCATTAGTTTACAATCTAAGGGGTCCCATGAGCTTACAATCTAAAAGGTCCCATGAGTTTACAATCTAAAAGGTCCCATGAGTTTACAATCTAAAAGATCCCATGAGTTTACAATCTAAAGGGTCCCATGAGTTTACAATCTAAAGGGTCCCATGAGCTTACAATCTATCCCATGAGTTTACAATCTAAGGGGTCCCATGGGTTTACAATCTAAAAGGTCCCACGGTTTTACAATCTAAACGGTCCCATGAGTTTACAATCTAAAAGGTCCCATGAGTTTACAATCTAAAAGATCCCATGAGTTTACAATCTAAAAGGTCCCATGAGTTTACAATCTAAAAGGTCCCATGAGTTTACAATCTAAAAGGTCCCATGAGCTTACAATCTAAAAGGTCCCATGAGTTTACAATCTAAAAGATCCCATGAGTTTACAATCTAAAAGGTCCCATGAGTTTACAATCTAAAAGGTCCCATGAGTTTACAATCTAAAAGATCCCATGAGTTTACAATCTAAAGGGTCCCATGAGTTTACAATCTAAAAGGTCCCATGAGTTTACAATCTAAGGGGTCCTGTTCCCATGAGTTTACAATCTATCCCATGATTTTACAATCTAAAAAGTCCCATGATTGTACAATCTAAAAGGTCCCATGACTTTACAATCTAAGGGGTCCCATGACTTTACAATCTATCCCATGAGTTTACAATCTAAGGGGTCCCATGAGTTTACAATCTAAAGGGTCCCATGATTTTACAATCTAAGGGGTCCCATGAGTTTACAATCTAAGGGGTCCCATGAGTTTACAATCTATCGCATGAGTTTAAAATCTAAGGGGTCCTGTTCCCGTGAGTTTACAATCTAAGAGGGGTCCTGTTCCCGTGAGTTTACAATCTAAGAGGGTCCGGTTCCTGTGAGTTTACAATCTAAGAGGGAAGAGGACCCTGCTCTAATATATACAGTTGTGTTCAAAATTATTCAACCCCCAATGCTGTAAAGGGTTTTAGGGAATTTAGTGTATGTTTGTAATTGTATTCAGAATGAAATCCTACAAGGACTTTTTAAAGAACCATATGCAACTAAAATGACATCAATTGGTTTTGTAATACAGTAGTAAATGTTTATTTTGTGAATTCTTCATTGACACAATTATTCAACCCCTTAAAGACTACCACTCTGAAGAACAGAGGTTCATTCAAGTGTTTTCAATCAGGTATTGAAAACACCTGTGGATGTCACGGAGCAGCAATAAAGCATAATAAGCACCAATTAGGCAGCTTTAAAATGACTGTGATACTCAGCTCCTTCTAGACATTTACTGGTGTGGTTACAAACATGGTGAAGTCAAGAGAATGGTCCAGGAAGACAAGAGAAGAGGTGATTACTCTTCACAGGGAGGGCAATGGCTATAAGAAGATTGCAAAGATGTTAAACATACCAAGAGAGACCATAGGAAGCATCATTCGCAAATTCAAGGCAAAGGGCACTGTTGAAACGGTACCTGGTCGTGGCAGAAAGAAGATGCTGACTTCGACTGCTGTGCGCTATCTGAAGCGTAGAGTGGAGATAAGTCCCCGTGTGACTGCTGAGGAACTGAGAAAAGATTTGTCAGATGTGGGTACTGAAGTTTCAGCTCAGACAATACGGCGCACACTGCGTAATGAAGGCCTCCATGCCAGAACTCCCAGGCGTACCACCTTGCTGTCTCCAAAGAATAAGAAGAGTTGACTGCAGTATGCCAAAAGTCATGTGGACAAACCACAGAAGTTTTGGGATAGTGTTCTGTGGACTGATGAAACAAAATTAGAACTGTTTGGGCCCATGGATCAATGCTATGTTTGGAGGAGGAAGAACAAGGCCTATGAAGAAAAGAACACCTTGCCTACTGTGAAGCATGGCGGGGGTCAATCATGCTTTGGGGCTGTTTTGCTTCTGCAGGTACAGGGAAGCTTCAGCGTGTGCAAGGTACCATGAATTCTCTTCAGTACCAGGAGATATTGGATGACAATGTGATGCAGTCCGTCACAAACCTGAGGCTTGGGAGACGTTGGACCTTTCAACAGGACAATGATCCCAAGCATACCTCCAAGTCCACTAGAGCATGGTTGCAGATTAAAGGCTGGAACGTTTTGGAGTGGCCATCGCAGTCACCTGACTTAAATCCGATTGAGAACCTCTGGTGGAACTTAAGGAAAGCAGTTGCAGTGCGCAAGCCTAAGAATGTGACTGAACTGGAGGCTTTTGCCCATGACGAATGGGCGAAGATACCCGTAGATCGCTGCAAGACACTTGTGGCAAGCTATGCTTCACGTTTAAAAGCTGTTATAACTGTAAAAGGATGTTGTACTAAGTACTAAGATTGAATGTCACTTGGGGGTTGAATAAAACTGATAATGATGTGAGCACAGAAAAGACATTTGTGGTTATTTCATTATAAATGTTATGTTATATTTGTCTGACCTACACGTGCCTCTTTGATTTAATTGTAAGCAAGATGACTGAATGATCAAAATCAATGTCAAACTGGCCAAAACACTCAATTTCAGTGGGGGTAATTTTGAACACAACTGTATATGCCTTTGTAATGCGCTGTCAGCTGCGCGCACACCTATCACAGCTGCTCACTTGGCCCTCCTGTTGCGGATGGGATGGTGACGGACGGGTTACACACACATTTATATATGGAGATACTCTCGGATAGGATATTGGAAAAACAAATATGTGGACATGAATTCTGAGTTGACGACAACAACAATATACTGCCCTATGGGCAGGCTTGACAACTAGTATATATATATATATTTATTGTGACAGTGTGATTAGGGGCAGGCTGGTAGACCACAGGTTTATCAGCAGGCGAATGGAGAACTCCCTTTTTCCCCTACAGGGTTAACTCACAGCTGATTCCTGATCAGGACTGCCCTGTCCTTATAGGAGGTGTGGTTCCCTCTAAGAGGGCAGTCTTGGTGCTGAGTGTAGCAGGGAAGGAAGCGCAGTCCTGAGCGCAGAAGGAAAGTAGATTTGATTTTCTGTTCACTGATTGGTAAGCAGCTTAGCCGTCCAATATTTCAGACAGGAATTCTAACAGGTCTATTCAAAGGAAGGTGAAACTCAGGAGAATGACTGGAGAAGAGAAAATTCTAGGTCAAAATAGCCAAACCAGAAAAATTCTCCCATTTATCTCACTTTCCAAATCGGCTATTTGGTCTAGATTGTTCTCTTCTCCTGCCAATTCTCCTGATTGTCACCTTCCTTTGAATAGACCTGCAAATGTCTATTTAGCCTCCGCATAAAGGAGTAGGCGTATATTTGTTTAGTTTCCTGTTCATGATGTACCCTGCACTGATCCCTGTGTCCAGTGGCTATAATCACAATATATATATATTTATATATAAAGATAGATGATATATAATAGATTAACAGATACATAAATCTGTGTGTAACTGAAAGATATGGTATATATGTATTCTAATTAAGTAAAAATGTAATATTTGACGTCTCTTTAGTTCCACTCGGTCGCTTTCAAACAATCCTTGAAAAGTCTAAATAATGTATTTGTTCTCCGCAGCAAATCTGTGAAGAATAACCACCAGCAGATGCAGGAACAGAGTGTTAGAACTTATTTGTAGCAAGGACCAGTGTTTGTGGCACCTGTTGAGATAACCATACGTGCCCTGGGGCAAAGGCAATAATGAGCCGCTCGCATTGCCAGGCAGGCACTATACACACATATATATATATAAAACAACTAGTATGCGCATACAGGAGATCAAACAGGGATTCACAGCAATGACCATTCAAAAAAAACGCTCCATCCTAGTTATATAGGAATATTCCAATCATAACGCACCAATCAGATGTTATGTTAAGGGCGACAGGTCCACGACCAAGAGAAAAAATGTGTAACCCTTTGGGTTACAGAAAGCAGCAGGTTTTGTCATATGATGACCAGGCAGTTAAACGTGCAAATAATCAACTTCCTGCACGCCTGTATGAAAATACTCAATAAAACACGATTAGAAAGCTAGGAGAGAGATACTATGAAACTGAGAGACAGATACCAGGCATTAACCCTTACCTAACCTGTAATAGTAATTTATAACGGAAATGTCACTGTGGGTAGTTCATGTGACGGCTCGTGGTGGTGGACGAGTCGCGCCACGTACTCACAGTTCATGAAAAAAAAAAATATATATATATATATATATATATATATATCTACTGTATATTGTTTTAAAGCATTATATCCTGTCCGTTCATTGTGGCTTTGTATAAAAATAAAGATAAGACACAAAATGCACACCGCAATGAGAATAAAGCTGCACGTACCCCTGACTGTTACTTATAAATGACCAAAGAAACTAATCTACATCTACATACAATTCTTATGCCCATGTTAATGTTCCATTTTTTGGGGGCACTTCCATATATTCAGGGTGTGTGGGTGTCTTTTTAGGGGCTCCTCCTCCATATATTAAGGGTGTGAGGGTGTCATTTTAGGGGCTCCTCCATATATACAGGGTTTGTGGGTGTCTTTTTTTGGGGCTCCTCCACATATTCAGGGTGTATGGGTGTATTTTTAGGGGCTCCTCCATATATATTCAGGGTGTGTGGGTGTCTTTTTAGGGGCTCCTCCATATATTCAGGGTGTATGGGTGTCTTTTTAGGGGCTCCTCCACATATTCAGGGTGTGTGGTTGTATTTTTAGGGGCTCCTCCATATATTCAGGGTGTATGGGTGTCTCTTTAGGGGCTCCTCCATATATATTCAGGGTGCGTGGGTATCTTTTTAGGGGCTCCTCCATATATACAGGGTTTGTGGGTGTCTTTTTAGGGGCTCCTCCATATATTCAGGGTGTGTGGGTGTCTTTTTAGGGGTTCCTCCATATATTCAGGGTGTGCGGGTATCTTTTTAGGGGCTCCTCCATATATTTAGGGTGTGCGGGTGTCTTTTTAGGGGCTCCTCCACATAGTCAGGGTGTGTGGGTGTCTTTTTAGGGGCTCCTCCACATATTCAGGGTGTGTGGGTGTCATTTTAGGGGCTCCTCCATATATATTCAGGGTGTGTGGGTATCTTTTTAGGGGCTCCTCCATATATACCCACACAGACCACTGTATACCCCACACAGACCTCTGTATAGCACACTGCTGGCAGAATGCATTAACAGCATTCCGCTAGCATTCCCCACTGGCTGTCCACATTGCTGCAAACACCAAATAGCCACGTGGTCCTACGAGCAGCTGCCGGCTTGTGACACGCTCTCGCGATATCTTGCGATCCCTGTGAGATCACAGCTGGAGGCCAGCCAGCGCTTGCAGGAAAGCAGACAGCCAGAGGGGAATACTAGCGGATTGCTCTTTATGCATTCTGCTAGCAGACGCTGCACCTCGGATACTGGTAATCGAGCCCAGTGCTGACTTCCGGATATCGGTAGAGGTATAGGGGCATTTGCACGAGTACCAAGTACTCGTGCAAATGCCGGTATCAGCACCAATACCGATACTAGTATCGGTGCATCCCTAGTGGTGTCCTTCTTTGACGGTTTGAAAATATTAGGATGTGGGTGTTTGTGTTATCCCTGCTTGGATTTTTATAGTAATGTGTACTGATTAGGGATGTGCGTTTCGGGTTTCGGAATTTCGGAATTTTCACGAAATTTCCCGATTCGTGTTTTCGGATGCGGCCGAATTTCCGAAAATTTTTAGATCCGAAAATGTCAGATCCGAAACGTTTTCCGAGCCGAAACGAAATATTTTCGGATTTTTCGAATGGACTTGAAATGTGTCAAACGACGTTCCGAAAAAACGAAAATTTTCCGAAAAACGAAAATTTTCTGAAAACGAAAATTTTCCGAAAAAACGAAAAGTCGATACAAAGAACGGGCAAAGTGACACGAAAATATGAAAAATGGTCGATATTCCGAAAAAAAAATGTACCCGAAAAACGAGCCGAACCGAATCGAATCGAAACCGAAATCGGTCGAAACGAGCCGAATAGAAAAGTTTAAAAATCTGAAAAATCAAACCGAATCGAACCGAAAAAAAAATCGATGCACAAGCCTAGTACTGATAGTAACAAAGAATCTTTTGCAACAAAACTGCAGACTGGGCTAAAAAGCAATTGGCTCCGCCTCTTCAAGACATCATGTTCTGGCCCTCTATGGAAAGCCCTAAGTGCTTTTCGGGAGAAAAAGAGAGTTCACCAGCCATGAGTTTTCTCACTTTTTTTTCAGTTTGGTTTCTCAAGGCACAGCCTCATTTTTTTGACATCATACCAATATAATTACATTTCTGCATTTTATCACATTAAGTTATAATACGCAAACAGACACAAATATATATAATTATCACAGTGTGAAGGATATAAGGAACCCGGAGCAATTTTCATTTTTCATCTCTAACTTGTAACAAGTCTTCCGTCTGAGGCTTTGGGAATATAAAACCATGTTTTGTGTTTCATGTATACACGGTAATGAATAATTAGCAAAAAAATTTTTTTTTAAAAAAAGCGAAAAAATAAAAAACTCGTGATTTCCTGTTCTGAAGAGGTATATAGCAATTATCAAAAATGAAGGTGTACAGCAATTACCAGAAATTAAGGTACGCGGCAATTACTAGGAGGGAAGGTAAGTTAAACACTACCTCTAATTACATTTATTGATGTTTTGATTGAAATCACAAATATACTAAATCATTTGCTGGCGAGCGAGCAACTATGGCGTGTTAGAAACGCGCTCATTTATCTGTTTTAGCCTCTAACAGAAGCGGTGGCTTGAAAATTTTTATGCAAATTACATTGCTGATCAGACAGTATCTTCCAGCCTCGGTTGATGCAGACAAAAAAATAAAAATAATATAAAAAAATAATATATATATATATATATATTTTCCCCCCGCTGAGTCAAATTAAATTGTCCGTTACATCTAAAAGGTGTAGAATCTGTTCGACTGACGGTCGTTCTCCGAGCAGCAGAATGGCGTCACACAGATTTACAATCAATCGTTTTATTTCTATCTTTTTTATGTTTTTTCATATATATACTTTTTTTATTAAGAGGTGAGCAAGCACAGGATAGTAGGAGGCCCGACGCGACAGACCACTCGTTCCTTTACTATGTAAATTTTCTAGGTATACAAAGATTCCGCAGCTTTTATTTAAGAAATATGCCCTGGGGCTGCATTGGTAGGCATTCGGGAGATTTTCTGGTTGGGTATTAAATAAATAGTTGTTAAGAGATCACATGAATATGAGCCTCAGAAGATGAAAAGCCGCTTTGGTTTGAATAATTTATTGTGATGCAATATTTTCTAGAAGTCAAATTAAGAAGACAAAAAATGTAGCAGTGTGCAAATGTTTGGTCTAAGAAAGGCATTTATAATGTGGCGTCTTAGAATATGCATGAGGGGAGCGTTCAGGCAAAAGCCATTAACTTGGAGAAAGTTGGAAGGGAAAGTTGAACGGGTTTTCGGAGCGAGCACACGCACATTTTCTCAACCACAAGAAGGCACAAAGTACACTGAAACTACATAGTAGGGATTTCGGAATTTGGGTTTCGGAATTTTGGAATTTTCACGAAATTTCCCGATTCGTGTTTTCGGATGCGGCCGATTTTCCGAAAATTTTTAGATCCGAAAATGGCAGATCTGAAAAGTTTTCCGAGCAGAAACAAAATATTTTCGGAATTTTCGAATGTACTTGCAATGTGTCAAATCGAAATTTATTGCTTTGAAACGAGGAGAACAGACGTTCCGAAAAAACGAAAATTTCCGAACATACGAAAAGTCGATACAAAAAACGAGCAAAGTGACACGAAAATACGAAAAATGGTCGATATTCCGAAAACATGTACAATGTACAATACGAAAGGTCGATACAAAAAACGAGCTAAGTGACACGAAAATACGAAAAATGCTCGAATTTCCGGGAAAAAAATGTACACGAAAAACGAGTCGAGCCGAACCGAATCGAAACAGAAATCGGTCGAAACGAGCCGAATCGAAAAGTTTAAAAATCCGAAAAATCGAATCGAATCGAACTGAAAAAAAAATCGGTGCACAAGCCTACTACATGGTTACGAGTAAGCAGGGATACGTTCCTTGAATTTCCCCACTTGCAAAAACAATGCACATGCACGCACTGTATATATGAAATATACTGTATATCAGGGCTCAAAATTTCAAGTCCCGAGCTACTAACCAGGCCGTAAGAGTTACTCACCACCAGTTGCTCCACCTATGCCCCTAAACACACCCCCTTAAATTATCTTATGAAATTACACTGTTAAAGGTTTATTTAGAATAAAGTTACAAAAATAACATTAATACCCAAACATCAGACCCAAGATACATGTATACCCAGTCATCCAAGCCCAGTGTGAGCAGAGCGAGGAGGCAGGGAAGCTTCTCTCCACCCCCTGCCAGTGACAGAGACAAACTGGGTCAGGTTAGGCAGCTGATCCCTGCCACCATGCAGCCAGGGGAAGGGAGGGCTGCACGGTGGCACCGCCGGAATACGCAGCACAGAATAATTTATTGTGCTGCCTGGGTGTGCATTTCCACTCTCCCTCACTTAATTTCCACTCGCCAAATGCCAGTAGGTGAGTGGAAATTTTGAGCCCTGCTGTTTATATATATATCTACAGACATAATAAAGTTTATTATTGCAGAAGCAATTTACACTAGACATGTGCATTCGTTTTAGTACTAAAATGATTTAGTCCGAATTTTGGGAAAATTTAGTTTTAGTATGCCTCAAGAGAAACGAAACTGCTCAGTACAAAAAACGAAAGAAACTAAAATAAAATGCACTACATTTTAGTTTCAGTTCTTTTTGTGATATTACATTGATGAGTGAAGGAGACCAGCAATGAAGAGCGCAACATCTCAACATCCGAAGTTCTGCACCCTCCACATGCCAATGCAGTAGGATGTTCTATACAGAGAGGGACATTAATTAATTAAGGAAGATGTTCTTTACATTATACAGAGAGGGGTATTAATTAATGCAGGAGGATGTTCTAAACATTATACAGAGAGGAGCCTTTTTTTTTGTAGCCCTTTAAATCCAGTGGCTGTGAGCACTGAGATCGGCTGCTTGTTACATTCTCTCTCAGTACAATGTATCAGGCTCAGTTGTTACAGTAACCGACTGTAACAGCGCTCAGAGTTTCAATAAAACAAGGAAATAATATTGTTATAATCTCTTACATATAAAAATATTATTTACTAGTTTTACTGAAACTCTGAGCGCTGTGATGAGCAGCAGTCAGTTACTGTAACAGCTTTGCCTGACACGGGGCAGTATTACAATGTTGGAGCTAACTTAACCAGAGCTGTTGTAAACTGAAAACCTCCATAGGCTATAATGGCTCTGGGAAGTTTACAACAGCTCTGGTTAAGTTAGCACCAACTATGTAATATGGCCCACATTGTGCTGAGAGTGAGAGATACTGTAACAAGCAGCGATCTCAGTCCTCTGAGGAGCCACTACAATAGTAATTGTATCCACTGGTTTTCGGATGATGAAATTCGTTTCATACTAAAGAACTGAAACGAATTTCTTTAGCAACTAAATAATTGCATTTTAGGACTAATCCATTAGTTCAAAACGAAATTTTGTGCTGTGCACATGTCTAATTTACACATCCCAGCAATTCAGAGAACTGCTACACAGAGCTCATGTGCTACATTCCCCATATGCAGCAAGGAACTCTGGGTAAGACATGCAAATGATGTTTGCATTTTCTCACTTTTTTTGCATCCTGGGTCTGTTTTAACACAGAACCCTCTTATCGGTGCCGTGCCATACTAGATGGCTTTTTTATAGCAAAGGTCAGGTTTATGCAAGAAGTCACAGCCACTCCTGTACAACTGTTTCGGGCTTATTGTGCCCTCATCAGCAGGAGATAGACCGTGATCAGTACATACATGTAAATACACCCTCTGGATGTAACTAAGGCAATAGATATGAGCCTTCCATTGGATAATTACTGCAGTGATTAATATGTTTCAGCATAAAATTAGGTCATGTTACTCCCTGAATACACTGAATGAACAGGTTTTTCCATCAATGGGTTTTTCTCCCCTGATGGCACAGCGGGCATATTCCAAGATGGCAATGCCAGGATTCATCAGGCTCAAATTGTGCAAGAGTGGTTCAGGGAGCATGAGACATAATTTTCACACATGGATTGGTCACCGCACAGGCCAGATCTTAACCCCATTGAGGTTAATCTTTGGGATAATGTGCTGGAGAAGACTTTACACAGCGCCGCGACTCTCCCATCATCAATACAAGATCTTGCCACAAATTAATGCGGCTCTGAACGCCAATAAATGCTGTGACATTGCATGAGCTTATCAACACGATGTCGCAGCGAATGCGTGACGCAATCACAGCAAAAGGCAACACGACCAAATATTACAGTGTGTGACTTTTTAATGGTCAGACAGTCTGTGACAAACTCAGCCATCACTGGGGCAGTTGGAGGAGCCTGGGGGGTAAGCCTCCTTCCTACTGACTATGGGCCAAGGTGCTATCTGGGGTTTAGAGTTTGACAGAGGCACACAGTCGGTGTGCCAGGTGGTCCGTCAAAAGTGTATCTACACAACATTTAAAATTCAGTGGACTCAACCGAAAAACATACATATACAGTGGCAAAAAAAGTATGTGAACCCTTTGGGATTACATGGAGTTTTGCATGATTTGGTCATAAAATGTGCTCTGATCTTCATCTAAGTCACAACAATTTGAAAAACACAGTCTGCTTAAAATAATACAACACAAACATTATATGATTTCATGTGTTTATTGAACAGACCATGTAAACATTCACATTGTAGGGATGTGCGTTTCAGGTTTCGGAATTTCGGAATTTTCACGAAATTTCCCGATTCGTGTCTTCGGATTCGGCCGAATTTCCGAATCGGATCGGACCCGAAAAACCGATAGATCCGAAAAGTTTTCCGAGCCGAAACGAAAATTTTTTGGAATTTTCGAATGGACTTGAAATGTGTCAAATCGAAATTTATTTTTGCTCTATTCATGATTTCGGTTCCATTCGTGATTTCGGTTCCATTTCGGTAATTCTGGAAATCGTATATTTAACTATTATCGGTTATATCGCTGATTCTGTAAATTTTGTATTTGTAAATGCGTATCACTTGTTTCTTGTGGCATTCGGGTCAGTTTAGCGTTTTTTAAATCGTTTTGTTCATTTTTTTGTTCCTTGGCTTTCATACCATTTTAATATGATTAAATAAAGTTGTGAAATGTATATTCAATTATTCATAAGAAAAAAGGGATCTTTATTTAATAAAAAAAAACACGATAGAATCGCCAGAATTATTGTAGACACTTTGAAACGAGGAGAACAGACGTTCTGAAAAAATGAAAATTTCCGAAATTTCCGGAAAGTCGATACAAAAAACGCGCAAAGTGACACGAAAATACGAAAAATGGTCCATATTCCGAAAAAAAATGTACACGAAAAACGATCAGAACTGAACCGAAACAGAAATCGGTCGAAACGAGCCGAATCGAAAAGTTTAAACATCCGAACAAATCGAACCGAAAAAAAAATCGATGCACAAGCCTATTACATTGCAGGGTGGAAAAAGTATGTGAACCCCTAGCCTAATGACTTCTCCAAGAGCTAATTGGAGCCAGGAGTGAGACAACCTTGAGTCCAATCAGTGTGATATTATTGGATGTGTTGCTGAAAGCTGTCCTGCCCTTTTAAAACACACACCAGTTTTGGGTTTACTAGTTTCAAGAAGCACTGCCTGATGTGAACCATGCATCGCAGAAAAGAGATCTCAGAAAACCTACGATCAGTAATTGTTGACTTGCATGAAGCTGAAAAGGGTTACAAAGTATCTCCAAAAGCCTTGATGTTCATGTGTCCACGGTAAGACAGATGAAACCAAAATTGAGTTGTTTGGAAAAAACACACAACACTATGTGTGGAGAAAAAAAGGCACAGCACACCAACATCAAAACCTCATCCCCACTGTAAAACATGGCGGAGGGAGCATCATGGTTTGGGGCTGCTTTGCTGCCTCAGGGCCTGGACGGATTGTTGTCATTGATGGAAAAATGAATTCCAGAGTTTATCAAGACATTTTGTAGGAAAACATAAGACCATCTGTCCGCCAACTGAAGCTCCGCAGAGGATGGGTGATGCAACAGGACAATGACCCAAAGCATACAAGTAATTCAACAAAAGAATGGCTTCAACAAAACAAAACACGCCTTCTGGAGTGGTCCAGTCAGAGTCCTGACCTCAACCCGATTGAAATGCTGTGGCATGACCTTAAGAGAGCGATTCACACCAGACATCCCAAGAATATTGCTACACTGAAACAGTTTTGTGAAGAGGAGTGGTCCAAAATTACTCCAGATCGTTGTGCAGGTCTGATCTGCAACTACAGGAAACGTTTGGTTGAGGTTATTGCCGCCAAAGGAGGGTCAACCAGTTATTAAGTCCAAAGGTTCACATACTTTTTCCACCCTGCACTATGAATGTTTACATGTTCTGTTCAATAAAAACATGAAAACATATAATGTTTGTGTTGTATTATTTTAAGCAAACTGTGTTTTTCAAATTGTTGTGACTTAGATGAAGATCAGAGCACATTTTATGACCAATTCATGCAAAACTCCATGTAATCCCAAAGGGTTCACATAATTTTTCTTGCCACTGTAAAAGGTTAAAACCACCTTTTATAGCAGAAGGGGGCATAGTTAAAAGAGGCTTCCACAATGTCAATGTACCCCCTAAATATGCATATCTAAAGCCTGCTCTTATGAGATTATCTCCCTTATTGAGGGCATCCATCCACACATAACGACAGAAAAGTAAAATCACAAAAACGATAATCAGATCCATAAAGCCTTACATAAAGAGAGATGTAGAAGGACCTTGCTCAGATGAGATAACAATCTAAAAGCATAATGGCTCATCGACCATTCTCAATTATTAGGTAGTTTGGTAGAAATTCCGCGTAACTGGGTAATTTTTCCACATTTATAGTTTTGGGGATAAAAGTTCTCACCCGTTTACTATGGAGCAACCCTACCGTGCTTTGCTCCCAGGCATTTTTCAAGGAGACCTACATTAGTTCTATTAATTAAGCCTATTAAATTATTTTACACAACATTACATCTTAATATGATACATAAGCGAAAATAATTGCTGTGTTAATGTGTCATTTGCATTTGGGATGTTGGTGAACACAGACGTGCTACGATGTGCATCACGAGGCTTGACCTCCTGGACTCACTTCTCATTTTTTTAATTCTTTTGCAGGGGCCACATACATCTTCTTTGGAAATGTACCAATAACATTTAGTATTTAAAGAATGTGCAGGATTATTGTATTCGATTAGCACAGGGATGTCAGTCTCCGGTCCCCAGATTTTAATGACCTACAATTCCCAGGAATCTTTGATTGTAGTAGATGGCCAGAGGATCATGGGAGTCGTAGTTCACCAACCGGCTGGGTGGAGTAGAGGTAACATCAATGCTTTATAATTGTGGAGACCCAGATTGGAAACCCAGCCAGAGCACCTCTCCAGTAAGTGTCCTTGGGCAAGACTCCTAATGGTAGATACTTGCCTACCGCACAATGAGCCCTATTACATTCTTCGCGCAAAAAGTGTGCGTGTGCAAAAACGCATTAACGCGGGGGGCAAAACCCTTTGCGCAGAACGTCGTTTTACAACATTCACGCAAACGCGGCACGTTATCTTTTAACGTGGATGGACCTGCGTGAGCGTGATGAACTGTGCGCCTTCTATACTTAACATTGTGAGCGCAAATGCGTTTGTGCGCTGATACGCGGATGGTATTACAATCGATGCGCATCTTTTTACGAACGACGTTTGCTCGCATAATTTGAACGTCTTTGAAAAGCTGGTGGTAACGGCAAATCTGAACGTCCTGGCCGAACCCAAATACACCAGCAAGAAAAAAAAATACAGCACAGTATAGTTACACATTCTACACATACCCAAACAAAACAATTGTGAATTCGTGCATGATTTTTTTATTGCTCCAGCATGTATACTTTACTTTGACAGGTGCAAAAACGTAAGTGAGTCAATTAAGGTAAATTGATGTCAATTAAGGTTCTTAATTCTGATTGGCTGAATCCCGCGAAAAAAACAGTCCGCACACTGATTTACGTGCGCTACGTTACTGCGCGTGTATTACTCTTCGTTTTGCGCGTTGTTTTTACAAACGTTATTTTTTGACGGATGAGAAAATGCGTTCGGATCGTAATACCACCGTTAATTTTCACGCGATAACGATTAACGCTGCGCGCAAAAAAAATTGCGCTGCGCAGACGAATTTCCGCGGAGAATGTAATAGAGCCCAATATCGGCTGTTGAGTTCAGTGGTAACGACTCTATGCTTCGACCGTGGAGAAGAAAGACAAAATCCCATTCAGCACATCCCTCCAATACAACTGTGGTGAAGTCTCGACTTTACGAGAAGCGGGTTCAACCTAACCACCAGGTCGCTGATCTACAATCATGGAAAGACGACCCGATCCCACTCAGAAGACGCCACCAGCGAGTGTCCTTGGGCAAGACACCTAACGATATGGATGCGCCGAACTCACAAAATACTTGTACATCTCATCGATTGATTTTTCCTTTGGGAACAGGGTCCCCCTGAATCAGGCCGTATCATCCATGTGTGGTATTCCAATGTATCAACCCCTTGTACACTGATCTCATAAAGCACTGCGGAATAAGTAGCGCTATATAAATAAAGGATAATAATAATAATAATAATCTGGGGATCCAGAGAGCGACATTCCTGCATTGCCAGATATATGGGATACATTCATGATCTGATAACCCTTTACCGCCGCTCGGCTCAGAACCTGTTTTTCAGTTTTTTAAAAGATTCTCTTTCAATTTGCCCCACAACAAAAATGTAAAAGGTCATCTTGGCATGTGGCTTTTTTTTTTTTTAGTTTTGGGGGGGGGTGTAGGTGTGCTCCACTTTTCTGTGCCTACAGGCTCCTGAGATGCAAATCCGGCACAGGTTGCGCGAACGAAAAATGTCAGTTTTGTTTTAGCTAAAATCGCGTATTTTCTCACAAAAATACTGTAACGAGTTCCCATTTCTATTATTTTAAAAAAGTGTACCCCATAGAATATATAACCGCAAAGGCTCGGATGATAAAATGTGAATAAATTACTTTACACCCTGTAGATGATTAAAATTTTAATGGAAATTCAATTTTTTTTTTTTAATTCTTTGCTATAGCATTCCGGCAGGACATGACATATACATATAATAAATTAACCTGCCGAGTCTGCCGTAAGACAGGATATGTAATTTGTCTGAGTCGCTTAATAATACATGACTTCAAATCGCGTTTAAACATGATGAGCAAGAAACGGTCAAAATGAACTCAGGACACAGAGGTGGAATGGCTCAGCAGTGAAGGGGTTAAATCAAACTAAATCACAGATATTGTCCAGTCTCAGTGTCCCTTTAGGATCTTACAGGAGCCTTATGAATAATTCATGGTAATGACTGTTGATATGGATTTGAAAAAAATCCAGTTTCATTGCCAGCACGTTGGCAGTTGAACATCGTCTGACAAAGGGCAAAGGAAGCCTCCTAAACACTGGCTGTACTGGTCTCTCGAACCTCAGCATAGTGGCAAATCCAGTAGGTTGGAAGACAAGTACCCTACATTGGAGCACAGGTATGTATCAAAGAAGAATATATTTAAAAGGACATGCATTCTTTGCTATTGAGCTTTTAAAAATGTGCCATGCCTTTTGAATGAGTCAGTAGTTTCATTCAGCAGACATAAAAAGTAAGTAGATATGTTATTTTTTCATATTTACCTGCTTCTCTTTCTTGGCGTTTTCCACGCCCACCTCAGGAGGCACTTTGAGCTAACCAATCAGTGTGTATACCTAGGTATAGATAAAAAACGCACTGAGCATGTGCGACTGAGTTGCTCCTCCTCCCTCCTGCACTGTGAGCTGAGGGGAGAACGGGGCTGAACTTTCACCCCCAGCTACTGTAGAGACAGGGAAGGAAAGAAATCAATAAACACAGAGAGAAAAAGAGACAGCAGAGAGTGGGACAGCTAAAAACCAAAAGAGAGACAGCATGAAAAGGTAAAGAGAGAAATACTTATTATTTTATTTATTGTACTTAAAACCTGGCCATGTTTGATATCATTGGAAAGGCCATGCTCTGGCCTTTCCAATGATACCTCACGTGACCCTGTAGCTTCTATGAAGTTGGAGATACAGGGGTCAAAATCCAGGCATAGCTATCCTTTCTCTGGGCCTATTCTGAGGCATGGGCCTGGAGCTGCTGCATATGTTAATCCATCCCTGCGCGTGTGTGTGTGAGTGTGTATTGCTTTCACAGTTGCAGAGATGCTAATATTCAGTTTCCCCAGTCTGTGGTCCTGAGCGTGCACAGGGTTTCACGTGCACAGCTGGTGCTAGTTCATGTGAAGCTTTGATGGGTGGAGTAATGGGCGGGGAGGAGGCGGGGAATATACAGGAAGTGGGAGCTGAAGAAACACCCCTAGCTGAGGGGCGTGACCAGAGAAGATGAAATGACAGAGTTTAAAGCATGAAAATAAGCATTTTTTACACATTTTTAAAACTTTTATTGATTTATTCTAGTTTGTCTACTAGTATAAAAGTGTTTAAATGTCAATTTAATTTTTTTTTCTAGACATGCATATCCCTTTAAGCTTTATCAGTAAACGTTAGAGTTCACATGATTTCCATAAAAACCAACTTTACTAATTAATTAACCATTCAGTTGATTGGCAACCTTCTGCTTATGCAATCTACATGATTATTTCTTACTTTTTTTCCCTCCGGTACAACAGTCGATTGCTAATATGGGCTCGTCAACGTACCGGCTCGTTATGTGATTGAGAAAAAGAAAAAAGGAGGAAAAAATATGAGAAACTAAGTAGAACTTTTTATGAAAGCGAAGAAAATCACCATGCAGTATGTGCCGTGGACACATTAAGCTGATTTTAGAAATTGTGCAATTTATGTCACTTTCAAGGATTTTGCATTAATTCAGCAATGCCTTTTACAATTTATAATCTTTGCATGGATTCCAAATATAATTGAAATATCAACACTAAGCAAATATGCCTGCAGGTTCCAATGCTATCAAACACTTTCAATTTTACTCGGCCCAGATTTCTCTTGCCCATTAATCTCTCTTTTAGAATAAACTGAAATTAATGGTTTAATGAAAGCTAAAAGAAAAAAAAAAGAAGCTATTTTTAGCAGTAGGCATTAGGTGTCTTCTGTAAATCAAGTGCCAATTCAGAGGATAATGTACAACTAATAGTGAAGGATATGAGACCAAGCTGATCATACTTTGTACCCGTTTGATTTTAATTTGTGCTCCGTGAAACTCTGCATCCTTGTACAAAAAAAAGATACAGCTGTCAGAAAACACAAAACTGCAGTAAAAATGAATAATGTATTTAAAGGGACGCTCTACTCATCCTGACTAGGCTTGTGCACCGATTTTTTTTTCGGTTCGATCCAGTTCGATTTGTTCGGATGTTTAAACTTTTCGATTCGGCTCGTTTCGACCGATTTCTGTTTCGATTCGGTTCAGTTCGGTTCGTTTTTCGTGTACATTTTTTTTCGGAATATCGACCATTTTTCGTATTTTCGTGTCACTTTGCTCGTTTTTTGTATCGACTTTTTGGAAATTTCGGAAATTTTCGTTTTTTCGGAACGTCTGTTCTCCTCGTTTCAAAGTGTCTACGATAATTCTGGCGATTCTATCGTGTTTTTTTTTTACTAAATAAAGATCAAATCATGAATAGAGCAAAAATAAATTTCGATTTGACACATTTCAAGTCCATTCGAAAATTCCGAAAATATTTCGTTTTGGCTCGGAAAACATTTTCGGATCTAAAACTTTTCGGAAAATCGTCCGCATCCGAAAACACGAATTGGGAAATTTCGTGAAAATTCCGAAATTCCGAAACCCGAAACGCACATCCCTAATCCTGACCACTTGATTTTTTAAAGTGCTCAGGACGGGATGTGAGGAGTGCCCCTCCACTTCCCTCCCCTGCCCTGATCAGGTGAAAACGCTGGGTGAGGTGGAGAAGTTTGGTTTAGAGAGTAGTGTGGTGGGATCAGCGCTTCCTTCAACCTGTGTCACCTTAGTCAGATTGGTCACCTCTGCTGTATTTGCATTGGTACCTCAAACAAAGCATAAAGGTACCATAGTGTTGCATGTCAGCGGGAAATCGCAATGAAAAGAAAAAGTCTGCACTCACATTTTTTGGTTTCTCAATCAGACACCAGATGCTCTTACAGCCGGCGACAGTATCGGGAGCACCGGATCTCCCTTCGGCACTTGATCACCTCCTCTGTTTTGCAGTAACCAGAACCAGAGTTCGATAAAATTAATGCTATTTATTTAAATAATACAGAGTAAAATATAAAAAACATACATACAGAAAAAATAGTGTCATGCCTGTACTCACCAGAGTGGCTGCAACAGCCAGGAGTAACAGCTCAGTTCATGGGCTGTTGCAGCCACTCTGGTGAGTACAGGCGCGATGACATTTTTTCTGTATGTATTTATTTATTTATAAAGTATTTTACCAGGAAGGATACATTGATATTTCTCTCGTTTTCAAGTATGTCCTGGGTATATTATGCTGTAACACCAGTTAGTCATTTTTGCTGCTGTTCCTTTTTCCATGTTTTTGTTTTCAACCCCAAATGGGAAGTGCATGGTGCGTGTATAAATAATACCCACCATTTTTCTGCCTCTCCTTAGCTGAAAAGCGGCAGGAGAGCATGCAGTTGCTCAGAGGAGCAGCTTTTGGTACATTGGTTAGGACTCACTCTACTGAAAGGTGCCTTGAAGGGGCGAGTGAGCTTACGCTTCAATGGCCATTTAAGCAAACTAAAACCTCTAACAGAGTTTTGTTGCACATTGAAATATATAGAAATGAGCGCAGATGACATCTTTTTTTTCTTGTTCTGTTTTAAAATGTAAAAAAAGGTTACACCTAAACGCGTTTCTCAATATATTCGCTTCTTCGATAGGTGTGTGATCTTCCTCTTGTTCTTCTACACCTTTAAATAGTTCTCATTGTAAGTATTACTGTAATCCTTGTTCAAAGTGAAAGTGTGGCAGGCTCAGGATGGCGCCAGATAGTGATGCGCATGCGTGTGATGTCATCTTTCCGCATCTTGCGATCCACTCGCAAAATGGTTGTGCGTTCAAATCGCATCAGTGGTGCAGCTGTTATTTTCATTTTCGAATGGAGAATATAACGAGTTCAATTGCTTCGTAGTGATGTCTGTTAATGTTGGTTCCTATCTCACTAATAAAGTTCCGTCGTTACTTATTATTCTCCTAAGTGGAGAAGTTTCCTGCACCCCACTCAGAGTCACCAGCAAAGGGGATTTAGAATTTCCCATCTGCCGTTCACCAGATCAGTCACTAGCGACGTCTGCAAGCAGAGAGCGTGCCGACATCACCCTCTCTGAGACCAATTGTGGTAGCGATTGGTCTCAGAGAGGCAGGCGATGGACTTGATCTCCGCAGGCGCTAAGGAACTTTTGTACGTAACGTGCGCAAGTCCAGTATTGACACGCAATTAAAGTGGAAGTGTCCTATTTGAAGGTTCATTTCTGACCTATATGTACCTTTCTTTTAAGACTTTGTGTGATTTTCAAACTAATATACTAGCATAGTAATGGTACGTATCTGGTGGCGCGATGGTGGTCGCTTTTGGGTAGCTGGTGGTTGCCTTAATTCATTTTGTCCATATGGATCACATAGTGCTTATATAGTGTCTTTAAATTAATAAAATGTCCCCACATGTTCTAAATCTTGTAATTGGCGTAATTAGAACATGTGGGGACATTTTATTAATTTAAAGACACTATATAAGCACTATGTGGAAACCAGCCTGTAAACCAGCTGAGGAAGCCATTATACTTGGCGAAACGCATCCTGCTCATCTGGCTGTGCCAGTAAGATTGTATATTTTGCTTTAATGTTTTAAATACATTTTTATTGAGCTCAAATCCCCAGTGTTCTTAAGTTCGAGGAGGTTTTTTGGACCTAACCTGTGAATAAGTCCATAGGCGCACACACTAAGAGCTTGGTTCAAAGCTCCACCAAATGTGAGTTGGCAATCTACATTATACTATATGATATTGAACCTGTAAAGATCTACACAAGAAAGTCTTCTTGTTTCTCTATATTTTCATGTATACTCCACATGAGAAGAGATTTCCTTTACCATAAGGTGTGGGTCACCTTATAAGTGGAAAAGCAAAGTACCCGAAAGGGTTTACCCACTCAGAGCCAGTGTCCAGGCTCTATATTTGTGAGTGGAAACATTGCATAATAGTTTTGACTAATTGTGTACAAAACACTCTGCACTATTATATTGTTTGCTTCTTTTTATGTGATCCATATGGACAAAATGAATTAAGGGAACCACCAGCTACCCAAAAGCGACCACCATCGCGCCACCAGATACGTACCATTACTATATATTGTTGTTTACACTGGTTTGGGGGAAACCACTGAATTTCTGGTTTGGCATTGGTTGATTGGTGGCGGTACAAGTTTGGGCGCCTGTCCATTCTTCTTTTTTAATATACTAGCATGTTAATCATTGGCAAACACACAGAAGCACTAACAAAGGCACAAAGAAAGACAATAACAGACATGAAATATTAATTTGCTATAATGTTTGTCACTCTCTACACAAAATAAATGGGGGCATCCAACTAAAAAAGCTTTTACAACCTATTGCAGCTCTGATTTCCTTCACCGGATCTTTATTAAAAAAAAAAAAAACAAGAAAAAAAACGCAGAAATTGGAAAGGCCATAGAACTCTTATTTATATTGGTTGTACTACAAAAATTGAAAATGTAGTGGGGGGGGTCCAAATCATGCAAGCGCAGTTTGAAACAATCTTCATTAGTGGTTGGAGCGTTCCTCTGGAACAATGTAAAAAGCGATTTGCATCTGGCTGAAATAAAGTACAACAAATACTCTACCCTCAAGATTCTCAGAAAACGACTTCTATAAATACTTTTTTTTTTCTTTCCTCCGTTTGACATATTTCCATCAATTTTAACTATTCATTGTGAAAGTGCTGATACAACAATGCCGTGTTCCCTTTTCTGTAAAACAGCAGATGCTGCATCACAAAAATGACTCATAGACGGGAGAAGTTTGGTGCCAAAACGACTGATCCGGATGACCGGCCATAGAGTGCTATTAGCAACAAATGTATCACATAAATCAACGCGTTTCTTCCAAATAAAAGGGATGAGATTTCATGGAGTGGAGAAATAGGGATTTTTTTCTCCCCCTTTAACTTTTATTTTTCTTGGTCTCACATATTTCCAAAATGTGCATGAAAGAATGCTCTCCTGGACACTGTACAATCAAGTCTTCATAGGATTATGGTGGGGGTGCACTTTTTTCTTTCAAACCGGTCCAACATGCTACATGTGCAAACTAGCTGTGGACCAAAACAGTGCTAAAAACTGTAACAGTGACTGCGGACTGTCATGCAGAGAATCATTTAAGGCGAACAAAAAAATAGATAATTCTGTGTTTTATATACAGTATATATATATATATACACCCCAAATCTACACTATAATATATAAAATTTGTTCAAATCTGGCACTCCAGGATCTCTCCAAAGTCCTTGCCCGGTGCTGCGCTAGGCTACTGATATATCAGGAAACAAGCTCCACTCTCGGGTCTCACCATATATATCAATTTTGTTGGATCAACGTTTCAGTTTGTTATCCACAATCCTGATGAAAAAGTGACGCTTGTTTCCTGATATATATACAGTATATATCAGATTTTTTTTAAATAGCGTTTTTTTCTGAAACAGACCTTTTACCATTATTCATAGAACCGTATATATTATTTCCAGGCATTTTTGTGCAGCAGTGGTTTTTGCAAACAGCATTTAAAAGTTGCGGTGGGAGGGGGCGTGGCTGGCCTGGCTCGGGAGCAGACGTGCCTTAGCAGAGCTCCATTAGTAATCGCTGAGAAAGACTATTATGCCCAAGATTTGCTTTTGGAATACCCAATACGGGAGTCCCGGCGTGGCTGGTCACCAGGTGAAGCGCTCTGGAGCCTGCTTGGTCCCCCCCTCCAGAGCTTAGAGGAGTTTGCGGCCTGTCTCGTGGCTGAAGTGCCTGACCGGCGGCCATTTTGAGGCCTCTCTTCTGGGTCTGCCCGGACCTGGCCCCCCCTTTACAGTTTCCTGACTCGGGTTGTCGGCTGTTGTGGGATCGGAGGATGGAGGGCCCCCATCTTCAGAGCGCAGCGGCTGGGTGCCTGACGGAACTAGCGGTGGTGCACGTGGCAAGGCGGCTGCCGTTGTGTCCCCCCCTACCAGAGACCTGGGGACTGTTTTGGTGGATCTGGAGGACTGCCTACAGCTGTTGCCGGGAGATGAGGGGAGCCCGCTGACCCGCGGCTCCTGGCGACGCTTGATGGCCTTGCGGCGGGATGGCCAGGGGGCGGATGCGGCGTCCCCGGCTGAGTGTCAACTGGAGAATGCCTTACCTGCCGGACGAGGTGAGAGCTCTTCCGGCACAGAGGAGGATCAATGCGATGGAGACGGGATGGAGGCAGCGGTGATGGGAGATGCGGTGGAGATCCCCGAGCTGGCGGCTGCTGGCACCCGGGAGCATTTTCCGGAGTTGGAGTGGCCGGATGCTGTGTTCGCTGGGGCTCATGTGTCCAGAGCTGGTGTCCGACATCACAATGCCTTATGGAAACTGCGGGAGCTGTGGGACTGGTTCTCCGACATCGGTCCTGCAGAGGTGACATGCCTTGGCAGCGGAGCGTTGCCTGCCGTGGCCACAGTACCGTGTTTGGACACGGGCTGAAGTGATTCGCCCCATATTCTTTAACAGGACTCCTGTCCTCGTTACAGTTAGCACCCCCCCTGTTAGATCTTTCAGATGTGCTCCCCTCTTCTGTCCTATCCACAGATGTCTTTTGGCATTCTCATTTTGATTCCGCTGTGTTTTCCTGTTGTTCCCGCCCCGTTCTGAAGACTTTTTGATTTTTGCTAGTGACTCCCTGCAGACTTGATTGCCCATCTGATGAGCCATCCCCCCTTTTCTTTTGTGTTTTTGCGCAGACCAGAGTTTTGAGATGACTTTAGCAGATGTTTCCTGTAAATGATCTGTCCCCCATTTTATTTTATAGTATCTGACTCTTGCTTATTTACAGATGAAACCCCCACTCAGAACTTGAATAGTTTTCTTATTCCTGCCGACACCCCCCCCCCACACACATGCGTCTTTTTGAGGACTTTTGCTGATTTCTTCCCCCCCTCCTCTCTGGACACTCTTTAGCAGACTTTGCGTCAACTGTCCAGGACGTGGTTTGGCGAGATGATCCGGGCATTTGGCCATGCTTTTATTTTGGCCCCCTCCTTTTTTTTTTGGAGTGCGGGATGATAGGTTGCCCTGGGCGAGCCATTGGAGTGGCTACCATGGCTCTGACCGCTTCCTCGGGCCCTGTGGCCTCCAGTCTCCTTGCGAGGTTGCTGGAGTGAGCCAGGAATACCACTTTTTTCCGGGCTGTCCTCCACCTTTCCCCTTATACCCCTTTTTTTTGTGGTTGCTTTGCCCCATGTATGTTTGATGACTAGACCACCTCCCTGGTCACCTATGTCGAGTGTCCATTCCCTGTCACCCCCCCTTAATGTTGTTAACTTTGTGTCCCTTGCTATTATTGTTCTATGTACCACTGACATTGTTACAAAATAAATATTTTGAATATCAAAAAAAATAAAAATAAAAGTTGCGGTGGTTTTTTTTGGTTATTTTTTACCCGTTCGTCAGCTTGCCAGCTTTTCCCGGCAGCTGGTCATCGCTCTGTTTGGCGGGTCATGGGCTTTTTTCGGATCGATTCGGTATTTTTTGGGTGGGTTTTCAGATCGATTTGGTGTTTTGATGTGTTCCTCGGATGCATTCGGTGGTTTTGCGACGGTTTTTCAGATCGATTCGGCGATTTTTGCGGCGATGTTTTGTACGCTTTCAGTGGCTTGTTCCCTGCACTTCGGGGACCCTGGAGTGAATGCTGAACTCATTACAGGGTCGGGGAATTTGATTCCCTTAAGGGCGAGGAACGATCCGGTGGAATTTCGGTGCTCTTTGAATAACCCTGTATGTGTGACCATGAGCAGAAGATCCTCCAGTCCTCATCTCTCCCACAGGGAACTTGGAAAGCTAAAATGAAACTCTGAGTGGATACTATGCCTAGAGCAGGTTTGTCAAGCTCCAGCACCCCAGATGCATACAATTGACGGATACAATTCCCAGAATTCCTTCAGTGCACTAGATGACCAGGGAATCATGGGAGTTGTAGTTCAGAAACATCTGCAGGGCCGATGATTGACAGCCTTGGCCTAGAGCAGGGGTCAGCAACCTTGGCTCCCTGATGTTTCGGGAACTACATTTCCCTTGTGGCTCAGTCAGCCAAATGGATGTCTGAGCATCATGGGAGATGTAGTTCTAAAACATTTGTAGAGCCAAAGTTGCTGATCCCTGGCCTAGAGTGTCCTCACCTTTTTCTCCTATAAGTGCAGGGGCTTAGCTCCTCCCAGAAGCTCAGATGAGCGAGTCCACCGGGACCAGGTAGCGGGAACCAGTTTTTTCCCACCTTCCTCCCAGCTTTTGGTTTGGCTGGATGATTGCTGTATGTAGCTGCCACTACGAGATGAACTTTGACATCATGCAAGCATGGAACGTCTGGAGGAGTGGAGAACCGGTGTGCGCTGGATGCAAGGTGAGGTTTAAGGGTTAAACCCCTCTGAAAATTAGGAAGAAGCTGCTGAGATGGTGAAGAATGGGATTTTAATACTCTCTCATGCAGATACATTATACAGAAACATTTATAAGCCCCAGAGTAAGGTAAATAGAACATGCTTGAGTAACATCATCTACTAGCTGTAATAACTTCCCCATAATGTTGGAATTATAAGTAGAAGTAAGACGGCTGCAGGAAGGATACATTGTGTTACTTTGAGCATAGGTTATTTAGGATTCATATTTGCCATAAACGTTAACCTAAGCAGACTCATTTCCACGGCTTCTGCTTTCTGTGCTGCCAACTAGACCTGTTGCCAGTCCTGCTGTCTGCTACGTTGATGCCATAACCAGTACAGCAATCATCAACCACTAATCTCTTACCACACAACTGTCTTTTTGTCACAATGTTCTGTACAGAAACACTACCAGTTAATCAGACGTTACCGTTTGTTCACACACTGCCTTTTATCTCCCTCCAAAGGTTCCCACATTCCTTTCACCCCCACATTGCTCCTTGTTCATATTGTCATATAACCCCACAATGCGCCATCATTGCCACAATTTTCTTATTCTCTAATAAACAATGTCCTGTATTCAGAAATGATGACATCAGCATAGTGAGGTTAGTGCTGGGATTACATAATCATCATAAATGACCTAAATCAAGACAAGCTACATCCTAATATGTAGCAGGCGGTGGTGTGTGGTCTAATTTCTAATGGGTGCTTATAAGCCTTTGAGAAGATCTTCTCAATTCCCATTGCCAGGCCCTTTTGTTCCCCGGAAATCCATCTCAATGATTAATTATTGAGGAGGTTGATTCTGAAGAACGCTCATGGAGCACCAGCTTGTAAACTGGGAAGCTCAATGAATTTCGTCCCATTGCTGTGGATCAAGAGTTTGTACATAAGATTCCTGATACTCCTGGAATGGTGGGCTGTCAGATTTGTTGGATAACTTTAATCTAGTCCATTCAGAACTTGTACGATAATTTGTTTTTGCTCATTAGTTTTCCTGTCTGCTGCAACATGACTTGGTATTTGTGACATTCTGGACTTTCTGAGCCCCTGGCGCCCCTGTATTCCAGTTACCAGCCACATTCTGTATTGCCATACAGGTTCCAGGACTTTTTCTGGCTGATCTGCATATCGCCCTGGAACCTCACCTGGACTCTATCTAGGATTTATGAACTGCGCTTAAAAGGAAGCAACACCCTCAAGGCGTTGCTTCCTCATTCATTGCAGTCCTGGCCCTGGTTGAGTGCAGTTCTGATTTCTGGATCTCCTGTCTGTATACCCTTTGTTATTCAGTAGTACTTCTGTTTTTCTAGTTTATTCTTAGTACCCTGCTGTTGCCCTCTTGTCCCCTGTTTAGCATTGACTTCTTGTGTACTAGACCCCTTGCTTAGTTTTGACCATTCTTTTGCTTGTTCCATTTAATACTGTTGGCTGGATACAGTTGTGTTCAAAATTATTCAACCCCCAATGCTGTAAAGGGTTTTAGGGAATTTAGTGTACATTTGTAATTGTATTCAGAATGAAATCCTACAAGGACTTTTTAAAGAACCATATGCAACTAAAATGACATCAATTGGTTTTGTAATACAGTAGTAAATGTTTCTTTTGTGAATTCTTCATTGACACAATTATTCAACCCCTTAAAGACTACCACTCTGAAGAACAGAGGTTCATTCAAGTGTTTTCAATCAGGTATTGAAAACACCTGTGGATGTCACGGAGCAGCAATAAAGCATAATAAGCACCAATTAGGCAGCTTTAAAATGACTGTGATACTCCGCTCCTTCTAGACATTTACTGGTGTGGTTACAAACATGGTGAAGTCAAGAGAATGGTCCAGGAAGACAAGAGAAGAGGTGATTACTCTTCACAGGAAGGGCAATGGCTATAAGAAGATTGCAAAGATGTTAAACATACCAAGAGAGACCATAGGAAGCATCATTCGCAAATTCAAGGCAAAGGGCACTGTTGAAACGCTACCTGGTCGTGGCAGAAAGAAGATGCGGACTTCGACTGCTGTGCGCTACCTGAAGCGTAGAGTGGAGAAAAGTCCCCATGTGACTGCTGAGGAACTGAGAAAAGATTTGTCAGATGTGGGTACTGAAGTTTCAGCTCAGACAATACGGCGCACACTGCGTAATGAAGGCCTCCATGCCAGAACTCCCAGGCGCACCCCCTTGCTGTCTCCAAAGAATAAGAAGAGTCGACTGCAGTATGCCAAAAGTCATGTGGACAACCACAGAAGTTTTGGGATAGTGTTCTGTGGACTGATGAAACAAAATTAGAACTGTTTGGGCCCATGGATCAAAGCTATGTTTGGAGGAGGAAGCACAAGGCCTATGAAGAAAAGAACACCTTGCCTACTGTGAAGCATGGCGGGGGGTCAATCATGCTTTGGGGCTGTTTTGCTTCTGCAGGTACAGGGAAGCTTCAGCGTGTGCAAGGTACCATGAATTCTCTTCAGTACCAGGAGATATTGGATGACAATGTGATGCAGTCTGTCACAAACCTGAGGCTTGGGAGACGTTGGACCTTTCAACAGGACAATGATCCCAAGCATACCTCCAAGTCCACTAGAGCATGGTTGCAGATTAAAGGCTGGAACATTTTGGAGTGGCCATCGCAGTCACCTGACTTAAATCCGATTGAGAACCTCTGGTGGGACTTACAGAAAGCAGTTGCAGTGCGCAAGCCTAAGAATGTGACTGAACTGGAGGCTTTTGCCCATGACGAATGGGCGAAGATACCCGTAGATCGCTGCAAGACACTTGTGTCAAGCTATGCTTCACGTTTAAAAGCTGTTATAACTGTAAAAGGATGTTGTACTAAGTACTAAGATTGAGTGTCACTTGGGGGTTGAATAAAACTGATAATGATGTGAGCACAGAAAAGACATTTGTGGTTATTTCATTATAAATGTTATGTTATATTTGTCTGACCTACACGTGCCTCTTTGATTTAATTGTAAGCAAGATGACTGAATGATCAAAATCAATGTCAAACTGGCCAAAACACTCAATTTCAGTAGGGGTTGAATAATTTTGAACACAACTATATATATAGTGTTTATCTGTTCAGTGTATTTTGTGTATTCAGAGTTTGCCATTGCTGTTTTCTATTTGGTTTCCCTCTATTTGCTTCTCTTGCCCCTTCTAATATCCTGCCCTTTCTCACTTCTACCGCCTTGTTGTTTCTAGTTTCAGTCCCCACAACTACTACTCCCAGCCATCCCTTTCTTGTGTAGCCCCTTTCTGCATCTCTGCTCTGATCTAGCCTGTTCCTTCATTGTTCCCCTTCTGTATCTCTCCTCTGTTCTAGTTTATTCTGTTCTAATGCCTAACCTCCCTCTATTTGGTTTATTCTTGTATTTTGCCTCTAGTTCTTAGGTTTATATTCCTGTGTCTGTTTATGTGCTTTAGTTCTAGTTTGTGGTTTGGGTATTGTGCTTTTGTTCTAGATTCCTGTCGGTTTAGATTCTGTTATTGTGCTATATTCTGTTCTAGTGGTTTGGTTCTAGTCAAGTCTTTTCAATTCATATTGAGCTTGAAATAAATAACCCTGTTTGGTGTTCTTTATACCTGTATCTTGTGTAGCGCTGTGTTAAAATCTTGCTGTGGCAGTACCTATTTTTGGCCACAAGATGGAGACTATCGTGATCAGAGACACTGGACATTGGGACTACAATGCCCGGCATGCTTTGCAAGAAAGACAGGAAGTGGGTGGGGACTGGACACTTACATCCTCTGCCTCGTGGAGAACGCGCCAGAGCACGCCAGGGAACGAGAGAGAGCAGATGCAGTGCCATACTTTGTGAGAGGGCCTAGGGCGGAGAGCAAGTGAGACCTGTCAGTTCTGTTACCGGGTCATTCAGTCGCAAGAGAAGGAGCCCTCCAAGTTCCAGAGTTGCTGCAAAGGGAACCAACCGAAGACCTCGAGTAAAGAGTCACCGCAAGTGGATCGGGTACAGAGAGCAGGCGGTGAGCTGAGGAAAAGTCGTGGACAAGCTACGGGAAGTCAGACAACGGATCCGGCCGCTAGTATCCCCAGTCAAAATCCAGCGGAGAGACGTCCTGGGTCAGCGGAGCCTAAAGCAACCGGCGGATGGGTGAGAGGCCTCCAAGGCCGTTTATAATACAAAGAGCACGCTGCTGTTTTCTCTTTAAAGTCCACAGGGCCCCAACTTGACTAGTCGAAGACATTTCTTAAGTAATTTCACTGGCCAGTTGAACAGTACCCGGGTACCTTACACACATACACACCTTTTACATTCCGGGACTTAACCTGTGCAGGACTCATTTTGTTACGAATCGGAACGGGGGTTAAAGATACGTTCCGAATATATTTTTCTCTTTTCCGCTGCGCGTTTACCGCGATACGAAAGTACTGTAATAATATCTGTGAATACCGTATCTCAACATCTGCCAAATATTTTAGTAAACTATTTAAATGATAAAAAACCCACAACTGTGTTGGAGTATATTTATTCCCTAGTGCGGGGAGACTGACCCGTGGTTCATTTTCAGCGGCTCCTCCGGGAGTGAGCGCTACACTTGTTTCACTGCACAGTAGGCTCAGACCCAACCCTCCTGCATTCATGCCAGGCCCCGCCAATCGTGACAGTATTACTGAGTGATTTTGTACATGATAACTGTACTGTATTGGATGGGAAACATAAGATAATATGTCGTCTGTGACAGTGGTGATTCCTATCTGTTTGGAGCCTATCGCAATCCCTAGTGATGTTTCCCCTGTTGTGTAAAATCCTTATCAAGGGGTCTACAAAGGATTAAAGAATATGGGGGATAATGGACATCCCTGTCTTGCTCCTCTTTCCATAAAGAGGCAGGAGAATCCCAACCACACATTCTCAGTTTTCATAAAGATGACGAATACATTTGATGAGTGGAATAACCAAAGAATCGGTGGTGTTTGACACCTTGCAGCATGTGAAACCCGATCAAATGCTTTATGAGAATTTAAGCTCAAATTTCAAAGTTTCCACAATTTTCTTATATCACATTTTGCTTTTATACTATCCTCCTCATATCCTGCAACGCCTGCCACATTGCCACTTTTTCCAATATTGCCCCGCTTTGCTCCTCATACTCTCATTGAAGCCATATGCCCCTTTTGACACACACACCGGGTACACACCGGCTGACGTCACACTACAAGTCAGTGCAGAGCGCAAGCAAAATCCAGGTAATTTACAGAATAAGAAGAGGAGGATAACACAAAGAAAGATTTCCCCGTACTAAATCTACCAGCATGAAAAGGCCCCCGAGGATTTGAAATGAAACCTGACATCTGAAGGATCAATATCGTCTTTTCTGTGTTAAAATCTGAATTGCCTAATATTGCAATCATACATCGATTTTAAGAGATTTTGAGTGTAATACATAAATATATAATACACACAAATATAAATTTTGTACATTACGGCTAACCACACTCAAGGTGCTACAGGACACAGAACTGACAGCTGATAAACAGATGTTAATATCATCCAACCTAACCGTATTCATTCTATTGACTCGGAAAGATGAAAGGCTGAGTCAGCCCCCTTGGGAATCGAGCCCGCAACCTTGTGCTTCGAACAGGTACTGAAACCAGAGCATTTAGCAACCGAGCAATTCCACAAACCTATAGAGAATGCAAGATTAGCATCATGTTGCAATTCAGGTGGAATAGCATTAACGAAAAGATACAAATAAGCAAAACGGGACAGAGAAAATAAATAGAATGTTGGCCAACTATAACACTATATAACATGGGAGTGTATGACTGGCAGGGATCTCTACGCACGCCAAACAGGCATGTGCTTTATATAGAAACATATAGCTGCTGGTAAAAAGACCTTTAATCAGTAAAGCTCCCAGCGCAGCTTGGGAATCCCCAATAAACATTGAATAAAACTAGTACTAGATAAAAAAAAAAAAATGATGAAAAAGGAAGCTTATGAACACAGTTCACAGGACGGCAGATTACATTGTGGCAGCATATGGTGCCTGGATGAATCAAAATAGATCTTGTATCCAGGTCAAGCAGGATTCCTGATGTTTTTTTAATGTATTTTTTTTTCAGAAATAAAGTAACTTAAATATGTATATCTTTCTGCATGTTATGAATAAGCATGTGGTTTCAGAACACTTTGAAGAAGGAATTATAAACAGCCATTCTTCTACTGATATCTAATCTTTACTATAATGCATTTTGGTTCATTAAACAGACACTTTGGCGCTGCGATACGTTGCATGGTGACTATCCAGGGTGGCTTTTTGTTGATATCGGAGCACACTGTGCCAATATCAAGGCTTAGTGAATCTAGCCCATTGTGTTGCCTCCTGCTTCAGCAGTGTGCCTCACATGTGACTTGCGTAACTCGCCTTCATTGCGGCACAGGTCCAGTGTGTTTCCAAGTCTAACCACCCACTGTGTCATGAGTCCAACTGCCATCGGTTCCAGGCCAGCTCTTGTGTATCTTCTTTTTTTCCAGTACACATTCTGAGCACTTTATATCTTTGAAGTGGTCAGGATGGGATGGGTGCCCCCTCTTCTACCCCCACAGCCCGGGCCAAACTTGTAGAAAATGCTGGGTGCAGTGGAGGTGTTTGCTCCACTCCACCCAAGCCTCTCCAGCAGCCAGGAAATTTGAATTTCCCGGCTGTAGGTTACTAGCTTGGTCACTATCTTGGAGACCAATTGTGTTAGCGATCAGCCTCAGATGCTGCAATGGATCGGAGCTGTGCATGCGCGCAGCTCTGATCACTCGTTCTGCGCAGGCGCTACAGGATCTGCGGACGTAGAATTCAAAGTTCTGTTGCTGTGCACAATTTTCACTTCCTATGCTATACAAGTAGCGCAGGGAGCACAAATTGCGGAAAAAACGCCAGGGACTTCAAGTTCGGGTGTCCCTAAGGCAAAAAGGAGGCGAGTGAGTAAAATCACCCGAAAATAGGAAAATGAAATAAAAATGAATTGGGCAGAGGCTGTCTTGCAGCCTGGTTTCCGTGCTTTATACCATCCTGCAGGAAACTGAGGTTACAATTCGCCAGGCTCTCCAAAACTAGACAACAGAAGACTGGAAAACCATTGCCTGGTCTGAGGAGTCTTGATTGCAGCTGCGATATTCAGATGGTAGGGTTAGAATTTGACATAAACAACATGAAAGCATGGATCGATCCTGCCTTGTATCGACGGTTCCGGCAGGTTGTGGTGTAAGGGTGTGGGGGATATATTCTTGGCACGGTTTGGGCCCTTTAGTACCAATTGAGCATCGTTTAAATGCCACGGCCTACCTGAGTATTGTTCCTAAATAAGTCCACCCTGTTATGACCACAGTGTACCCTTCTGGTGGTTACTTCCAGCAGGATAATGCACCATGTCACAAAGCTCAAATCATCTCAAACTGGTTTCTTGAACATGACAATGAGTTCACTGTGCTCCAGTGGCCTCCACAGTCCCCAGATCCCAATCCAATGGAGCACCTTTGGGATGTGGTGGAACGGGAGATTCGCATCATGGATGTGCAGCCGACAAATCTGCAGCAACTGTGTGATGCCATCATGTCAATATGGATGAAAACCTCTGAGGAATGTTTCCAACACCTGTTGAATCTATGCCACAAAGATTTAAGGTTGTTCTGAACAAAAAAGGGGGTCCAACCCGGTACTAGCAAGGTGTACCTAATAAAGTGGCCGGTGAGTGTACACATACATATAGATAGATATATATTTTAGTATGTGTCAGAGACAAGGCAATCATACAGTACTGTATGAAAATAATGTCGGAATCTGTGTCAGATACATATTTTATATAACATTATTTAACCACTCGACCTGGGGTTTCCCTGATGACTAAGCATTAAGTAGGTGTACAGTCATTGTATGACTTTAAATATTAGACATGTCTTCCTGATATGTTTTTCTTTAAAATACTGCAAGGGAAATCCCCTTTAATGTTGGTTTCCAAAAGCATCAGAACGGAGCGGAATTTGCTTTCCAAATGTTTGCACGTCGAGTTGTTACAGGTCGCATGTGTGGGCCCAAACAAAGCATGTCGATTGATGCTCGTTGCTGAGTCAAGGGCAGAGGATGCTCTCGATAGTTTTATGTACAAAGTTGCGTGTGGCTCGTGGAATATATTTATTGCGCACGTGGGAGTCTAAAGGTTTGCGCCCTTGTTCTTTAGAAAATATTTTTACAACTCTGCGAAATTTAAAGGTAATATAGGCGGCGAGCAAGGTGCTTTTATTGGTTTTCCAAAAAATGCACAGACAAACACTGGTAATTCAGTTTTTCTTAAACATTGTTTAAAAATACATTTATTCTCTAGTTTTGTTTCTGTAGTAGGTTAACCCTCAAGATATAGCATGAAAAATAAGGATCTACGCGTATATCATGGCAACATCAGAACGCTCCACTTTGATGTAGTTTTAAAGGAACACTCTTTTGAAAAATGATGGTCTCTCTATTTTGCCCTTAAATAATTGGGCAGAGGCTCCTGACAACCTCTGTTCAGCTATTTTTTTAATTTGCCCCAATTTACTCACCTTTTCTCCCTTGTCACGAGCAGCTCCTCCTTTTTGGCTCAGGGACTCCCAAACCCGGACGTCCCTGAGGCTTTGCTGCGCAATATTTTTATTATTATACTTTATTTATAAAGCACCAGCATATTCCGCAGCGCTGTACAATGGGCACAGTATAGACAGGGTTACAATACATTGAACAACATTTTGACAAACCAGTACAGGAGGAAACGAGGGCCCTATTACCATGGGAACTCACAATCTAGAAGGGTTGGGGGTGGAAATAGGAGGAGAGGACTGCAAGGTTAGAGTGATGGACTGCAAGGTGAGAGTGATGGACTGCAAGGTGAGAGTGATGGACTGCAAGGTGAGATTGATGGACTACAAAGTGAGATTGATGGACTACAAGGTGAGAGAGTGATGGACTGCAAGGCGAGAGCGTTGGACTGCAAGGTAAGAGTGATGGACTGCAAGGTGAGAGCAATGGACTGCAAGGCGAGAGCGATGGACTGCAAGGCGAGAGCGATGGACTGCAAGGTGAGAGTGATGGAATGCAAGGCGAGAGTGATGGACTGCAAGGCGAGAGTGATGGACTGCAAGGTGAGAGTGATGGAATGCAAAGTGAGAGTGATGGAATGCAAGGTGAGAGTGATGGACTGCGCTCACTGCGTTACTTGCGTAGCGTAGGAAACGCAAATTGTGCAACGCAACGGGATTTGCGGTCAGCAGCCTCTGCCCAAATATTTAAGGGCAAAAAAAAGAGAACTCTAGGAGTTATTCACAAAGCACCGTCATTTCAATGTTTTGCACTTCAATGATTCCGTTTCGCCGACTCTTTGGTAAATTCACTAGTCACCACAGGGTCACCGTAGTGCACAGAAGATGGAGTCACCAGAGATCGCCGAACACCGCCGAACTGGCTTCCGAAGAGCACCGGACTGACCACGAACACTGTCAAACTGCAGCAAACCCCCCCAAAAAAAGAAACATAGAAACATAGAAAAATGTTGGCAGATAAGAACCTTTCGGCCCATCTAGTCTGCCCAATTACATGGATACTTTACCTGGATTTATCTTTTGTTTAGGATAGCCTTATGCCTATCCCATGCCTGCTTAAATTCAATTACTGTTTTAGCCTCTACCACTTCAACTGGAAGACTGTTCCATGTATCCACCACCCTCTCAGTAAAATAATGCTTTCTGATGTTACTTTTAAACCTTTGCCCCTCTAATCTAAGACTATGTCCTCTTGTTTTGCTACTTTGTTTCCTTTTAAATATACTCCCTTCCTCTACCTTGTGGATTCCCTTTACGTATTTAAATGTTTCTATCATATCTCCTCTGTCTCGTCTTTTTTCCAAGCTGTACATGTTAAGATCATTAACCCTTTCACTGCTGAAGACGTGTGGGACACGTCCTCAGTGATGCACGTTGCATGCTGAGGACGTGCCCCACACGTCATCAGCTGTTTGGGACCCCCGGCGGAGATACTCACCTCTCTGTCCGGGGTCCCACGGCGTTCTGACTTCAGCGTCCTCAGACGCTGAAGTCAAGCGCCTCCCGGCGTAAATGACGTCATCGCGCCATGCGCGATGACGTCATTTCCAGGCGACCCCCCGGCAATGCCGGGAGATAGCCTGGAAGGGAGGGGGGGGATCCGTTCGGATCCCTCTCCCTCCTGATCGGGAAGGAGCAGCGGTAAAAGCCAGGCACCGCTTAAAAGGGGAGAGTCTCCCCTTTTAAGCGATGCCTGGCTTTAACCCCTCAAGTGCTGGGTTGCACTTCAGCGCCTTGCGGCGCCGAAGTGCAGCCTATCTCCGGTGGGGGCCGCCATCTTGGATGGCGGCTCCGCCCCCGGGACTCCCCTCGCTGTCTGACGTCATCACGCATAGCGTGATGACATCAGATAGCCGGGGAACCCCTAGCTGCCGGGGATTTCCCAAGGAAATCCCCTGGTGGAGATAGGGGGTTCTTGTGAACTCCGATATCTCCAGAACCGTGGCAGCTAGGGGGTCATGGAGGGTGTCATTCGAAAGGCCTGAGCATGGCCTTTCGAATGATACCCAACATGACTAGGTAAAAAGTAAAAATAAAATAATAAAAAAAAAATAATAATAATAAATAAATTTAAAAAAATAAATAAATAAAAAAAAACATGTTTTTTTTTTGTGTGTTGTTTTTATTAATGCAGCAATATTGTTCACATTTCAATTATAATGTGAACAATGATGCTGCACTAATGATTTTTTTCTATGGGGTGCGTTTGCTAAAAATCACGTAATTCCCCCCAAAAAAAGTAACAAGTCCCCATTTCAAATTTTTTGTACAAGCGCACCCCATAGAAAACATAACCGCAAACGCTCATGTGATAAAATGTGAAAAAAACACTTTACACACTGCAGATGATTAAAAATTCAATTTTTATTGTATTTTTTGTTATAATATACAGGCAGGTCATGACGTATACATATAATAATGACATATTATGAATCTGCATAGTCTGCCGGAAAGAACGATATATAATATGTCTGGGTCATTTATTAAAATGTGGCTTCAAATCGCGTTTAAACATGATGAGCGAAAGCGGTAAAAATGAGCTCAGCACACAGGCGTGAAATGCCTCAGCAGTGAAGGGGTTAAGCCTAAGAACACTCCTATTCTACTAATAGCTGTTTAAACAAATAAAAATACATGAAAATGTGTCTAAATAATAAAAAAGGTCCTTTAAAATATAATAAAAAGGTCTGTTATAGAATAACAAAAAAGCCTTTAAGAAAAAACTGGGAATCAAGAATCTTATCTCAAAAAATACAAAAAAAAGGGTGTTCTAAAAAAAAACAAAAAACTGTTTTTGCTGAAAATGGGAAGAAAAAATGATTGAAACAAATTAAATTATAGAATTATTTTTTACATTGAATCCTAAGGGTTTTGCCTGTTTAAATCTGTCAAACTCTCGTCTGTTTGGTCTTTTGTGTTTCAATGTTTTGTCATTGTGTGGTTTGTTTTTAAATATATACATCTTGACTGAACAGTTTAAAAATTAGGTGATTCCTTTTTTTTCTCAGCTTTTGTAGAGCTTAAGATGTTTTGTTTAGATAATGTTATCTATTATATGTCATGTTTTTTTTTTCTCCGTTTGTTTATTGCATTTTCAGTCAATAAAAGGAAAACAAATTAAAAAAAAAAAAATCTGTCAAACTGAATCATTGAAAATCTGGGCAATTCAACGACACTTCGGTGCAGTTCGGCGTTCTCTGAAAAGATTTACCATTACTTCTCTATGGGCCAATTTCACTGCCGTTGAAGATCGTCGTATTTTGCTGTCAATTCACCATTATTTGGCGAATTGACAATTTAGTGAATAGACGAACTTCCACGAAATTGCACCGTATGGGGAAATTCATGGTTCTGTGTCCTTCGGTGGTAACTTCGGCGCTTTGTGAAAAACCCCTTCTATTTTTCAACAGTGTCCCTTTAATTCCGTTTACTATTGCATATAGAGTAGAGATAAATCTACCTGCTGGGTGCCAGGAATAAAAGGCATATTGCATAAGAATATGGTACACCGGTTGACATCGGGAGAATCAATGCATTGCTCAACTTTTTATACTTGTGATCTGTTTTTTGTTTTTAACGTTGGTATGAAAAGTACCAGACTAGGTCCTGCACTACCTAGGCAGATCACGAGCATACAAAAACATAAAAAAAAAATATTAAAATATCAATGTCAAAAGTCAATGAAAGGCACCTACATGCCGGATGAATTCTGCACCCATCCAGACATGAACGGGTCACATCAGCTTCACAACTCGAGTAAGGTCAGTCATGTAGTCTCTCAGCAGATAAGCATTAAATGCCGAGGCCTCTTCTCACCTCCAGCTCAGCCTAAAATACCCACGACGTGTTTTCATGGCTCTGAAAGCTCTTCAAGTCGAAGCAGGTGATAATAATGACAAGCGACACACGGTCGGCCAATGCTAAAAGCTTCCCTCTTGTACAAAGGGCTATCATACCCTTCAGCAGATACAGTATCGGTTACGGCTAGGTATACATCGCGCACAGTAAATTTGGGTTTTCACAAGTATGTGGTTTGTTGGATTTATCAGACGTAATTGACCCAGTACATTCTAGTCTATAAATGTGTCTTTTGAAATGCATTATTTTGACTCTTCTGAAGGATGGCCCCTCAGTACGTCGTGATGAATATATGTATCCTCTTTTTGTTTTGCATCCATTATTATGATTTATTTGTAATGTATTTTACCAGGAAGGATACTTGGAGATTTCTCTCGTTTTCAAGTATGTCCTGGGTTCAAGAACATAGAATTTTTACAGTAGGGGCAGAAATACAAAGTAATAAAACGCAAAATATTAAAAACAAAAACACAAATATACAGATTAACACTTTAACAGTTTTCATTATTTATATTAGTGACACAAAAATAAACATTAAAAAAGAAAACATATAATTTGTGAATTTGCAGAGTAGTGGGAATCATGTATAAAATGGAAACTAATATGAATCAATGACATCATTCAAACATATGATGACATGTCAATAGATGGAGAGAAGATCAGCCAGTGGTACAGAGATACTAACCACCCGGTCCTTATACAGAAATAAGGGCAGACTAGAGACTTGGACAGTGGACAGATCAGTCTTCGATGGTAACAGGAGGCTCTTTGGAGCCCAGTAATGAGTAAGCATCCATGAGCAAATTGGGGGATTAGATGTTTTAATCTGGACAACCAAGAAGGAACGTATACGTTTCCATTATCCAGTTGAGTCTGCAACACTCTGAGGGTTATTCACTAATGTCCGAATTTGCCACCAAATTGCAGTGAACGGTGCAATTTCGGGGCAAGTATTGTCTTCCCTAAGCTCTCAGTTTTCCAAATACAGATGAATTGACAAGCAAAATACATTGTATTTTTCCGCAATTCGACGGCACCAAAATTGTCCCATAGAGAACTATCAATGGGACAATTTATTCACAGAATGCCGAATTGTACCAATATTGCAGCATGACCTGACTTAGGTGAATTGAATAGGTTTAATGTAATAAATGTAATGTCCTTTTTAAAGACCATTTAATACTTTTTTAAAAGACTTTTGTATTTTTTTAACATTCTTAAAGACATTTTTCTATCTTGTATTTTTTAATAGACTTTTTATTATTTTGTAACAGATCTGTTTTAATATTTGGACACATTTTTATTTATTTAACCTCCTATTAAGAGACTTTTTTTCTACTTCGGTGGAATTTGCCAAGTCACTACACTACACTATGAGCAGGAAAGACACAAGTTCTCCACTGTTGCAGATGGGGGAAATAGCTACAAAAATAATATAAGCCATGTTTACAAACATTTCAAAGTAATTCAAATATTGCGATAAAAATATTTCTCCCTTTTATGACGTGAATGGCTTTGACAGAAAAGGCTACAAGAAAGGTTGACAGAAAAGGCTACAAGAAAGGTGCTAAAGAACCAGCATTATCTCAGGTGTTACTTTATTGATTGTTGAAAGCTCTGAAGCTATTATGAATTTTCTGTATTTTTTTCACCTTTTGAGAATCACAAATAAAACAAATGTACTTGCAATCCATTCAACATTGTGCTACACCTACAGCTATGAGAATAAAGAAAGAGGGCTTATTTACTAAGGGGCACATTGTCCACTTAAATCGAAGAAACAGTCTCTTTCAACTTTAACCTATCTTTTTACTCATATGAGGAATGCTACATAAATTTCTACAATTAATACTGCAATAACAGTATAAAATCCTAATAAAGTTTGAGCATCTCAGTAAGGCTAGGGACAGATGAGCGCATTTTCTGCGGCCACCGTCAAAATGTACGTCGATGCGTGCGCACGCATTTTTTCACGGAATACGCTTAAGTGGTCAGACGATGCGCAATTCTGGACGTATTTCATGACGGTGGGGTAAAAAGAAGTCTAGGGAAATCCGGCTGTTTGAACGTTATGTTGGCCGCACACTAGCAGCGTCTGACGTCTCCTAATCACGCACACACTCTGCTATGCGGCCGCAGCGCACTCTGTACGTCAGTAGCAGCGGTTTCACGTTCTGATAAAAATGCGTTCATTTGCTGGTTGCGTGGTGTCGGCGCACTTTCGTACGCACGTACTGCGTATATTGGCCGTCATTGGCCGTTATGTGCTGCTACTGCCGCCGTGATTTAGTGCGCCTGCACGCGCGTTCCGACTGCCCCACTCTGACCCTAGCCTTAAACCTTAAAGGGCCACTATCATAAAAAAAGAAAATGTCCTTGTTGTGCTTATTTAATGTTGCTGATATGTTACATGTGCTTTGTTTTTCTCTTGTATGTTTAGTTGAGAAAGTATTTTACTTTATACAGTATGTGTCACCAGGAGTATCCATTTTGTGATATATTGTGTTATAAACCGGCCCCCACACAGTATCTTTCCATCACTTGCTCCTCGCTGTGTGGCAATGGCCATGGAATGAGTGAATGGGTCAGGCAAGCGACTCACATCATTATATTGTGCGGGATGTATTCAAAGGACACCACAGGGGGTAGATTAGAAGTCTTTTAGGCTCGGGTCAGACGAGCGCAGTGTTCACGTCCGTGTTGCCGCACATTTTAACGTCTGTGATAGCATACAATTATGATCAATAGAGACCCACACACGAAGTACGTCCGCACAGAAGTGCGGAGGCACAACTGACGCGGCAAACGGATGCAAGTTAGGCAAGAACGTAAAACCGCTAGAACGGACGCGCGGAGTGCGCCACGTCTGCATAGCTTTGTGTGCGAGTGATGGAACGTTGTCAGACGGACTGCATTTATTCAGACTGCATTTTTGACGGACAAAACGTTTTTTCATATTAATTTTATTTCCCATCTACATCAGTCAAAAAAAAAACCTCGGTCACAAAAACGGAACGTGTGGCCACTACCTTGATGTCAGTCAGAAAGTACGTGCGTTGTGCACGGACGCACAGTCCGCACAGAATTCGCTCATCTGATCCTAATCTAAAGATTCCTGTTTTATCTCATTCAGCTGCCAGCTCTTATCTCAGGGAGCCTGGAGAACAACAAACCTCCTGCTGCCTTATCTAAACATTCCCTCCTCCGCCTCATTAACTGTATAATATACAGCACAGCCACAAAGTAAATCTCACTATATGATTTTGGTAAATGTTAAATTTTGGGAAAAATATACAAAGTGGAATCAGGAGATAAAAAAAAACCCTAATTTTATTGTTCCTTTTTTTTTTTACATGCAATTACTTAAGGAAAAAAAACAACAGCATGTGTTTTTCAAAGCGGTTTTGTTTTGTAATGCACAAGTAATCCAGCTACAGAATATGTTAGTGTGCCTTTAATGGAAACGCTGGCCCTGATGTGACTTCAACACTATTCAATATCTTTTGGTGTTTGTTTTTGTGCATTATACTATTGATATTTATATTTGCAGCTTTGACTCAGGTATAGGTAATGCACTATCATATTTGTAATATGGTCTTTAAGTCCCACATCTCACACCTGTGGGATATATTGGTTCACTTGCCCTCTAGTTATAACACTTAAGATACCACCATGTTTTTGGCTCCAATGCGCCGTACATATGCTTTTGTTCTAGTGTTTAGAACTCTGGCGACTATGGAGATGCACCGTATAGTATTAGTGTGCGACTCTTTCATGGACGTGCTTATGCCTTATTTAGTGTTTAGAACTCTGGCGTCTCGACAAAAAAAAAAGACAGTCCCATGTTCTTGTCTCTCTCAGGAAGTGTTATGTTCTTTTCTCTAGTATTTAGATCTCTAGCGTCTATGCATATTATTGACAGTATGGCAGGCAACCATCGTTTTGGAGGTTGTCTTTTTTGTATACATCTCTGTGTCTGCAAGAGGTATGTGATGATGTTAATTTCTTGTTTTTCTATTGGTGCATTTTTGCAGACCATGTGATTGATCAGGAAGTGGTGGATACACAAGGTACCTGCAGCATGTGTTTTGTAAGTGATGTGCATGTTATTCTGTTATTGGGGATAATTATGTATTTTCTCTACAAAAGCATAGCATTATTGAACCATTATATATATATATATATAGTAATCTCTTATTTTTAGCGGATTTTATTAAGACTATCAAGCCAATTTAGCATTTCAGTGTCTTTTATTCTCGGTGCTGCTGCTGTTAACTCAATATTTACACAATGTTGCAAGAAAGCTTTGAGTTGAACACTCCCATGCCAAGTTTTGCTAACACAACAAAGTCACTGCTATATAGGCTTGCATATTATATATATATATAATTTTTTTTATTTTTTTACAGCAGTTATTTATTAACCCCTTCACTGCTGGGCCATGGTAATCTCAGTTGTGCAGGGAAAGCCTAACAGTAGCTTTTTTTTTTTTCTCCCCAAGCTGTCTGTGCAATGTCTTCAACTTGCAACATTGTGTTTAAAAACATTTGTGGCAAGGTGTTCAGCAATCACTGTAATTTAATACGCTTGATTCTTCCATGGGGTGATTTAAAGACTCTAAAATAAGAGATTACTTATATATGGTTCAGTAATGCTTATGTTAGGCTCGAGTAAGGCTCTTTGGGAGTTGAAATGATTCTTAGATTGTAAACTCTGGAGCAGGGTCCTCTCGCCTACTGTGTGTTTTACTTTGTTATTCTGTGTCGCCCATTGTACAGCGCTACAGAACCTTTTAGCGCTTTGTAAATACCTGTAACTGCATTGTTTGGTAACAATAAAGCTGTCCTGGAGAGACTCCAGTGTGACCACGCACTGCGTCAGCATGCTCCGTACCTTGTCTTCTTGCAGAGGGACGCAAGCTCCCTCCGTGAGCACGCATGGCTACCCACAGAACGTTGCCGATCTGATGCCGATTTGAACGTTGCCGATCCGGGGCTTCTATAGCAGGCTGACAACTCTGGCTATAGGACTTCTCCTGCCCACTGACGGTGTTGCACATGAGTGTGATGACATCATGAACTGGGCTTCCCCCATCTGGCAGGGAATTCCCTATACAAGAGATGCGGGAGCCTATTGGTCCCATTTATTTCTGGTACCTATTTCCTACAGTAGGGGTTGGTAACCTTGGCCTTCCAGATCTTTTTGAACAACATTTCCCATGAGGCTCTAAGAACCTAAAGAGCAGCCGAACATCATAGCAGATGTAGTTCCAAAAATATCTGCAGGGCTGAGGTACAGACCCCTTACGTACAGGGTCATATGAGAGCTCATTGCAAAAGCCAGAGTCTGGACGCGGCCATATTGTTTGTATGTCAGAATCCGACCGCCAGGGAGGTTAAACATTTACAGAATATTGGCACCAGATACTGACTATCAGCCAGAAAGGCTGCCGAGAAACGGTATCCGCCCTGAAAAAATTATATCGGTCTAATCCTGTTCTAAGTGTTGTTACTCCTACACGGTGATCATTACTGAGTTTACTGTATCAAACCTATATATAAAAAGTAATAATATTGAACCTGTCATGTGTTCCGTATTTTTACATTGTGTCTTGTTACTATTTATTTAGGATATGGGGAAAATCTAAATAGAAAATCCTAAAATGACAGTCCTTCTGGTCGAGGCTTTTTACGGAGGATCTCACAAGCAGTTGGTGGATCTGCTGAGTCAAGAAATAGAAGGTTGTGTTTTGCACAGTCTACCAGCGAAAAAGTGGCACTGGAGGGCCCGGACGTCCGCCCTGTACTTTATGCAGAATATTCCACCCAGTGATAGCTATAGGTAAGAGATTTACTGTTTTTACAGTGTGTCATTAAAAATGGGCAAGGCTCAGACTAGAACACGGGATCTCAAGCTCCGTCCCTGCCCCAAAGATGTTTCTGGACTACAACTCCCATTATTCTCTGGACAATTATAGCTTTCAAAGAACTCTGGGGATTGTAGGCAATAAACATCTGGGGGGAGGGTGGTCAAAGTTTAAGATCCCTGCTCTAGAATGTTTGCTAATTCTTTTTCCTGTGTTGATGCATGTTTTAAGTCGTTAAAGGGACGTTCAAGGCACTGGAATCACTAATTGTATTTTGAGTAGTCACGGTACCTTGAATGTTCTCACCTCTTTTCCCCCCTCCTGGCTGCGGGGTTCCGGAGGGCTTATACTGCTCAGATGCTGGAGACCAGCTAGCACTGATCTCCGTTTCTTGGGAGTTCCAGGAAGCAGGACCCATTTTGGAAACCAACTCCTGCCAGTGGCAATTAGTTGGCTGGACGATTGCCCAAGTGTCCAGGCCTCCTGCGGTCACATGGCATGCTGTGGATTGCAGGAAAATGGGTAAGTGTGGAGGGAATCAGGAGGAGTTCATGTTTAACCCCTCTGTCCCCCTCCTGTTTTAACCCTCTAATAGCCCTTTAAGCTTTGAGGAAAATATTAAAATATAGTCATGTAGGTAAATGGAGGGAGTAGAGAACCAAAGGAATAATTATTAACCTCTCCTGTGCTCCCAGCCCTCAGCCCTATTCCTGCTGTAAGCACCAAACACTGGTTGTTGTGCCGAATGGCTTGAGCGCGCTAATTTGATGCCTTTCTGTGTATCAAGAGACATTGGCCAATATGCACTGTACAACCTGTTCCAAGATGATTGGAATCCCGGAGGGCTGTCCAACGGGAGGTAATTGACAGCCTTACACATGACGGCCTTGATAAAAGGTAGGGGCAAGTAAGAGATTTGGAGCCAACTAGACATTTTTCGGAGACAGACACGGACTTGTCTGTATATATTCACAGAATAATACAAAATTTTAGGAGATGGAAAGTAAATTTGTAAAAGCCAGTGGTTACCTTTTTTTTTTTTTTGAAATTCTGTATTTTATTAAGTTTTATAATATGACATTACAATCAATACGATGCATAAATCAGAGGAATCAGAGGTGCATTATACTGAGAGCGATATGAAAAATAAAAAAGCAAAACAAAAATTAAAGAAAAACAGAAACAAATAAATAAATAAAAAAAAAAAATAAAGCATATAAACAAGGGAAAAAGAAGAGCGAAAGGGAAAAGAGGGGAGGGGTAAGGGTATAGGAAAGTGTCAGCCTCCACGGGAAGGAATCTATCCCACAATCCCGACCTCTATGGCAGCGCTGGGCATCCAATCCACGCTGCCCAGATCTTCAGGTAAAGGTGTGGCGTATCATGAATCTGAGCCGTCAGTTGCTCCATCATCCGTGCCTCCGTGAACATTCCACTCAGTTCCGGGTAGGAAGGAAGCGTTGGTTGGTTCCAGTGCCTTGCCAAGGCCCTGCGAGCGATTAAGGTGACTCGAGCAATAAGTTTGTTCTCGCATCGCAGTAACCCTTCCACGGGACGAGACAATAGGAATGTCCATGGGTTGATCTCCACCGGTCTTTCAAGGGCCTGATGTAGCCAATCCGCCAGTGTGGCCCAATACGGGCGAAGTTTAGGGCACAACCACCATTGGTGGTAGTATGTCCCGAGTTGACCACAGCCTCTCCAGCATAGTCCTACCCAGCTCCTTTTAATGCAAAGTATTCAGGTCATGAAAAACGTTGGAAATGGAGAAAACAATGGGTTAACATAGACTTAGTGGGTGGGGCTTGTCGCAAGCCACACCTATCATTTGCGTTGGATCAGGATGGGTACAAAGGACGAGTTATTGCTTTGAGCTTTAAAACCAATGCAGTATCCATCTCCTGATTTTCCACTTGTTTAAATGTAAACGTCAAATGATTTTGCGAAAAGAAATCCCTTAACACCGCATTCTCTCAGAAATACTGACTCGAGCTCTGAGCCGATACTAACGACACCTATACAAAGTATAGGAGCCGTTACTATAGGGTAAGGAGGCGCAGCTTTGAGTAGCATGCAAATCATGGAGCTCGATTGGAATAGCGTCTCATGCATTATCCCCAGTATCCCCAGCCAGGTCATTATTGCTGCTGCCTCTTTCTGTGTTTTTAATACCAAGGTGGAATTGTTCCTGGTGAAGGTATAAATATAAACCCACCAGCCTCTCTCGTGGCTAAGAAACAGCATGAGGACATAGAAACCTAGGAAATGTCGGCAGATAAGAACCTTTCGGCCCATCTAGTCTGCCCAATTACATGGATACTTTACCTGGATTTATCTTTTGTTTAGGATAGCCTTATGCCTATCCCTTGCCTGCTTAAATTCAATTACTGTTTTGGCCTCTACCACTTCTACTGGAAGACTGTTCCATGTATCCACCACCCTCTCCGTAAAATAATGCTTCCTGATGTTACTTTTAAACCTTTGCCCCTCTAATCTAAGACTATGTCCTCTTGTTTTGCTACTTTGTTTCCTTTTAAATATACTCCCTTCCTCTACCTTGTGGATTCCCTTTACGTATTTAAATGTTTCTATCATATCTCCTCTGTCTCGTCTTTTTTCCAAGCTGTACATGTTAAGATCATTAAGCCTTTCCTGGTAACTTTTCTCCTTCAAGCCGTACACCATTTTAGTAGCCCTTCTCTGAACTCTCTCTAAGATGTCTATATCCTTCTGGAGATACGGTCTCCAGTACTGCACACAGTACTCCAAGTGAGGTCTCACCAGTGCTCTGTACAGTGGCATGAGCACTTCCCTTTTCCTACTGCTAATACGTCTCCCTACACAACCAAGCATTCTGTTAGCATTTCCTGCTGCTCTATTACATTGACTACTTACCTTTAGATCCTCTGCAATAAGACATGTAGTTGCTTAGAAAGCAGCTCTTGGTTTCATCAGGTTAGGACCCATCTGACCCAGAGGTGACGTGGCGGGTGGGCTTACACTTTAATGGCCATTCAAGTAAACCAAAACCTCCTGTGTTTTGTTTCGCATGGGGCTCTGGGGGGGGGGGTGAGCGCAAATAACAACCTTTTTTTCTTGTGATGTTTTATACATGGAGCAGGCTGGATACTTCTGGTCCACGCAGCCGCCCTGATAGGGAATAGGCGCAAAAACGTTTTTTCTGCATATGTGTCTCATGCATTAAGCTTACAACCATGGAGAGACGGGTTGAACCTCATCACCATGTCGCTGCTCTACAAGAATGGAAGGCAGACTCCGATCCCACTCAGAAGACCTCGCCGGCAAGACACCTAACGATACGGATGCGCCTCCTCACAATTCGTGTCAAATTCTCATATAGATTGTAAAAATGGGCTCAATCAAACCATATCATGCGGGTGTGCTATTCTAATGATCATGTAATCTGCAGTGCTGTATAAATAAAGGATATTAATAACATATTATACAGGGCTAAGGGGACACTCCAGGCTCTGTGATCATTGGTCATAGTGACCTGAGTGTCCTCCTCTCCACTGGGGGGGGGGGGGTGTAAAAGGTTGATTTCAGCCCTACAGCATCCCTTGAAAGATGGCCTCCCCACCCAGATTCCCAGTCGCGCAGTGCCGAGTATGCTGTAATACAGATGGAAACGGTGGTAAAATGACAATAATACGCAAACCCACAGAAGGCATATTTCTCATACTTTCTCATGGCTCATTTTTTCCAAGTGTCATTAAATCATAATATTATGTCGCGCTGGAAAACACCCTTCACTCTCTCTACCTAAATCAGTGTCAGGCTGGAAACTAACACTTGTCTTCTCCCACAAGATGAATTAACACGTAAGCAAGTTATGCCGCCTTCCTTTTTGTCTCCTGACTTGTAGTCGGATGATTTATGCACTCGTGGGCTTTCTCTGCTTCTACAAAATGAATATTTTTACAAGACTTTTCAGCCGTGGGGACTGAAACTCCCCTCTTTCCTAGAAGTTCTCCTTTTCGGGTCATACATATACCTGTTAAGTGGACTATAAGGCTTCTTTTCATCTCCTTGGAGTGGGATTCACTGCAATATACAGAGGGCTCCTCAGCTTTCCATTCATCCCCAAAGTGTTCCCCTAGCTCAGGGGTCAGCAACCTTGGCTCCTTGATATTTTGGGAACTACATCTCCCATGATGCTCAGTCACCCATTAGTCTGACTGAGCCACATGGGAAATGTAGTACCCAAAACAACAGGGCAGTGGCGTAGCGTGGGGGGGGGGGCTCGGGGGCGGTCGCCCCGGGTGCAATTTTCTATGGGGCGCAAAATTTCCAAAGAAATTTGAACCACTAATATTTTCCAGCAGGGATCAGAAAGGTGTCCGCTCACGGCGTCCGTGAGAGGCCCTTGCACGGGCAGCTGGCAGTTTGCGGCACCGGCAGTGACTTTGCACTCAGCGTCCAGAAGGGAGGACCAGGACAGCAAATTCTGTCCTGTCCTGACTTAATGCTGAAACGAGTCACGTGAAGCAGCGCAGCATTATTCAACGGAACACCCTGTTCCACGCTTGTCAGTCCCCCTCGAAGCCCTGTTCCAGCCCCCCGCTGCTGGCAGCCCTGCATCCGCTGAACAGGAAGGAGGGAGGGAGGGACGCACCTGCCCTGCAGCACATTTATAATCCGGTCTCCACTAAGCCCCCTTGACAGCTCCCCCCCCCCCCAGGCCACCAGCAACTCCATGCAGTTAGGCGACACTGTATGACACCAGAGCAATGTGACCACCACACATTGAGGGGGTACAGGGAGAGGGTGACTGGAGGTTCGGGGAGAGGGTGACTGGAGGTTCGGGGAGAGAATGACTGTGGATACTGGGAGAGAGTTACTGGGGGTACTGGGAGAAAGTGGGGGTACTGGGAGAAAGTGGGGGTACTGAGAGTGACGGAGTACTGGGAGAGAGTGGCTGGGGGTACTTGGAGAGAGAGTGACTGTGGTACTGGGGGTTACTGGGAGAGAGTGAATGGGTATAGTTTGAGAGTGGAACTATGCTAGTGTATACTGAGACAGGGTGACTGGTAGCAGTGGCATAGCACGGGGGGGCATGTGTGTTTCATTTTTTTATTATATCAGTATTTTGTTAATATACAATACATGTGCTTGTGGGGTAAGAGGGTCAATACTCTACTGGTAGAAGGGAATCAAGGTGTGTTACTGTGTCCACAGGTTGGGGGGGGGGGCGCACAAATCTTGCCTTGCCCCGGGCGCTGACAACCCACGCTACGCCACTGCATCAGGGAGCCAAGGTTGCTGACCCCCACCATAGCTTATACCATCAGGTCTATTCTCTAAAGGCAGGGCTTGACAAATTTGCTTTGAATCTAGGAGCCAGCTACAAAAGTTAGGAGCCAGGTTTTTCTTCAGACTAACAAGGCTTTACTTTGAACAACTAAAGATACACTGATGTGTTGTTTTTTTTTATTATTTTTAAAAGACACAGTACCGATACTTTTTTTTTTTTCCCCTCCCCTCAGGTACTCACCGATACGTTTATTTACTGTGGACCATAGTACATAGTTGGTGCTAACTTAACCAGAGCTGTTGTAAACTTCCCAGAGCCATTATAGCCTATGGAGGTTTTAAGTTTACAACAGCTCTGGTTAAGTTAGCACCAACTATGTAATATGGGCCCTGTGAGTTTAATTGCTGTGCAGCTCTGTTATACGCTCACACACCGCACATTACTGTATTACAGCTGCACAGCAATAACACTCACCCTCATACAGAGTGCACATTACTGTATCCCAGAGCTCCACGCTAATGTGCGGTGTGTGTGTGTGTGTATCCCAGCGCTCCACAGTAATGTGCGGTGTGTGTGTGTGTGTGTGTGTGAGGGTATCCCAGAGCTCCACGGTAATGTGCACAGTTTATCCCAGAGCTCCACAGTAATGTGTGTGTGTGTATCCCAGAGCTCCATGGTAATGTGTGAGGGTATCCCAGACCTCCACGGTAATGTGAGCGGTGTGTGAGGGTATCCCAGAGCTCCACGGTAATGTGCACAGTGTTTTCCAGAGCTTCACAGTAATGTATTCCAGAGCTCCACTGTAATGTATCCCAGAGCCCCACTGTAATGTGCACAGTAGTGTATCCCAGAGCTCCACAGTAATGTATCCCAGAGCCCCACTGTAATGTGCACAGTAGTGTATCCCAGAGCTCCACAGTAATGTATCCCAGAGCTCCACCCACAGTAATGTATCCCAGAGCCCAACTGTAATGTGCACAGTGTATCCCAGAACTCCACAGTAATGTGCACAGTGTATCCCAGAGCTCCACAGTAGTGTGTGTCTCCAAGAACCAGTACCTGCAGTAGGCCCTCCTAGTACCCCTGACTGGGTTCTCCAGCGCTGGCTGTCCGGTGCCCCCTTCCTCCCCTTTTGGGTGGGCTCACACTGGGGCAGCTGGGGGTGTTCAGGGTCCGCAGGGGGGTGAAGGGACGAATATTGAATTCATCGCAGGGTCTGCGAATTTAACTCGCCAAAGTGCATCGAACAGGAGAGCACCGAAATGTTGGTGCTCTCTGAATAACCCTGAAAGTGGTCCGGATGTGTAGAGGTATTCCTTTTTATTATTTTTTTTTATCATAACGTGAAATTCCCAGAGTTGATAATTCCACTTGGGTTAAACCAGGCTGATTGTAGCAAATTTAAAACACTTTGCCAAGCGAGTAAGTTGTCAGGTTTGTTGTGTTGCTGTTTATTAATGTATTCCTCCCCCCCCCATGACTCCGAGCCAGGCACATTATCTCGGACACGTTTATGGCTGTATCGTGTTGCGTGACTTCTTCAAACGAAGAGAATTGTAGGTTTTGGTTTGTGTGCATCATGTGTATTTTTTTATTCTTTTTAGGGCCGTCTTATACATAAACTTTTAAAAGAAGAGTAAAAAAAGGCTAGGTTCCGCCTTACGCTGTAATCTCTACCACAGGCCGTGTCCTCCAGCGTATCACAAGGTTATCTGAATGTCCAAGGTCGACATCACAAGACATCCTGTGCTAACTGCCATAAACTAATCAGACATCACTCACAGACACACACCCCATTAGTTAAACTTAAATTGCATTGCCCTGACATAATTTAATTGTAATTCATCTGATTACCGACGTTTTACCGAGAGGAGAGATCTCGTGAACTACATAGTATCCCACGTAAAAGCCGACAGAGGAATCTGGTATAGGACAATAAAAGTGGGTCACGCTATAATACAGTTTATTCAATGTGTCTTCTTACGCAACATTGTTACAGAAATCTCCAGGGGGAGAAATAAACGCAGGGGCTATGATTTTAACGTGAATATGTACCGGCTGCCAGGTTCACTCTCGCAGCAGAATCCAATCATAGGGTGGATGTTGTCGCTTTGGTCTTAGACTGGGGTCAGACAAGCGTTTTTAAGAGCGGAAGGAACGTCCTTGAGAGTGGACGTTGCTTCCACTCTGACGCTTGTCTGGCCACCTCGCTGAGCGCGGTTAGTGCGCTCAGTGCTGCAAGGCTCGATCCTCCTATGGACTATCGCGTTTTGCAGTCCCGTTGAACACGCGTTGTAGCACTTCGGGGAGGCTTTCTAGATGTCCGCAGCACGCCCACTGTAGCACGCACAATTCGTGCATGCGCTACAGCGTCTGGCCGGCCACGTCGAAGTGTCACAACGCTACGACAGACACCAGGAGGCACGTCAGTATGGGGGCGCACAGTGCGCTCGTCTGACATGGCCCTTAAAGATCAATGACGGTTATTCAAAGAGCACCGAAATTTCAGTGCTTTCTCGTTCGCACTTCGGTGCGATTCCAGTTCGCCAACCCTGCAGTAAATTCACTATTCAGCCCGAACATGGAGCCGCCTGATTTGCAGAAAAGAATCAGAACTCTGCTATTTTTTTTGAAAGGTGTTTTAAACCAATAAAAATGCATGGAAATAATAAGAAAGATCCTATAAAAAAATAACAAAAAGGTCTATTATAGAATTAAAAAAAAAATCCTGCAATACCGTCACAGGGTGGGGGGGGGGTCCGTCAGTGAGGGTTGATAGTCAAGATGTCGGCTTCCTGTTTAAGAAGCTTCAAATTGGTTCAGATTCTGCGGGACTTTGCGTGTTGCGGCTGCAGTGACGTGGCCAATTATCGGCAGAGAAAAGGCCGTTACCGATATTTATAATTTCCTGAATATCGGCTTCTGATAATTGGCCAAGCTGGTAATGGGTCTATTCCTAATGAGGACACGGCACATTTGGCTTCGGTGGAGGAGAATGTAATGGAATTTGGAAGAGATGGGGAAGGATTTTTATTTATTTAAAGGATTTTACCAGGAAGGATACATTGAGATTTCTCTCGTTTTCATAGTATGTCCAGGGTGGCGAGTATGTACCGTTAGGTGTCTTGCCCAAGGACACTTACTGGAGAGGTGCTCTTGCCTGGATTTGAACCTGTGTCTCCACGGTTATAGAGCAGTGATGTTACCTCTACTCCACCCAGCTGGAATGGAGACTGCACTAATCGTGGAGTGTAGATGTGAATTGCAGGGCTGAGACTCGCACAGAGGAAGAAGAGGGGAGCATAAACTCACATAGGTGACTGATGTCTGAGCCTCATTCATTTGATACATAGGGCCCTATTCTGTACCTTGCGTTAAATCGAGACCATAACGTGGAAAATCTGCACCTGCAGGTTTCCTCGTAGCGTCCCTATTCTAGCACGTTATTCTAGGGCAGGCGCTAGCTGAGCACCTCGGAATGAAGCGCTAACTGCTGGGATACTCGCAGTAACGCGTCCACGACGCTGCAAGTGTCACCCCGTGGAGTCCATAGGACTCCATGGAGGGTTACACTTCTGGCCGCGAGGTGTTCGCGATCTCACAGTGCCGCGGAGTGATCGTGGATGGAGACTGTGAACCATTTGTTTGCAGTCTCACTCTGCTCCTGGCGACTAGAAGCGCGGATCGGGCTGCCGCTCTTTCCACGGGATGAGTGGTGGGTATGGGATTTATTAGGAGGGGGGGGTTTAGGGGGTGCTAAATGATTTGCAGAATCGTTTAGCATCAGCTTTTAGGTGTCGCTAATATTTTGGTTGTCTCGATCACTGCGGTAATTAGCGCCTGCACTTTGTAATACCTTACTTATCGAAACGCTAATTAATGATTGCGCTCCCCGTGTTATAGTATAGGATGCGCAAAGTACAGGAAGCTCGCGGCGCTCAGTGATATCTCTCGGGTTTAGCGTTAGGGATGTGAAATGGGGGCATGCGTTAAAGTCACTTATCCTGGCGGTGACGCTAACACATCCGAACGCTGACGTTAGCTTTCACTAGGGAGCAGAGCACCTTGTATGTTTCATTGTAATATTGCAGAAGAGGGTTTTTTCTGATGTCTGAAATCAATCTAATCCAAATGGACAAAACAAAGTGTGTGTGTGTGTGTGTGTGTGTGTGTGTGTGTGTTTATACATGCTAATTACATGCAGTCTTGTAATGCTGACTGATATAGCGAGTTCCTGCGCGGCCAGCGGACCTGATTGGGAAGCGAGGGCCGACATCACATTGTTAACGTTCAGGTCTATTGAGCGCGGGTCCCTCTGTGCTCTGTTATTTAGCCGAGCAAGGCCACATATTATTAGTAACTGCTGACCTGGCATATAGAGAAGTGTGTGCGCATCGTGGCCTTGTTACAATGTTTTTAAGGGGAAAAAAAGGGTCTTTTTCTCCATTTCTGTTATCACAGGATTATATAATCTGCTCCTAATTAATAATCCCTTTATTTCAGTATAATTGATTTGTTTACGGATCGATATGGTGATGGTATATGATCTTTAGTTGACGTTGCGCTATAGCGCATAGTGTGTTGGTGCTTGCCTTTTTTCTGAGGGTACTGTGCTTCAACGGGACACTCTAGGCACCATAGCCGTTTAAGTCTATCACCCCCCCCCCCACACCTGACCGTCCCGGGTGCTTTTGAAGCCCATCATAGCAGAGGACTTTCCAGCACCCAGAAGACCGTTCACCTGCGGAACAGGCATTAAGGGGTCAGATTCATGTGGGCTCAATGAAGAATCTACGTTGCCTCTCTATGGTTTTAATTGGCTGCGGGTGCAGTCGATGCACACTTACCCCACGCAAACTTGGTTCGCGCCATGCTACTTCCTGCACCAGGTGCCGGCCAGCCAGAAGAGTACCGGGGGACATTTCAGGCTGCTATCGAGATTTATGGACAGTGGTCACCAACATTGGCACCCCAAGGGGTTTCGGGGCTACAACTCCCATTGGACTCTGCAAAACTGAGTGGCTGAGCATCATGGGGGATGTAGTTACCAAATATCTGGAAGGCTGAGGTTGCTGACCCCTGCTCTAGGCTAATAGTAATGGGGGGGGGGGTGTTAAACCCCCAAAACTAGAGTGAGGTAGCAGAGGCCGGTGTCAATAATGTGTCTCTTTATGCACAATACTCTGAGTGTAACATGTATTTTTTATAGTTGAATTATCTTTTTTTGTGATCTAGTGATTCCGTTTTATAATTTACTTAAAGGGACACTACCACATACATAAGCTGTAACTATATTACTTGTGCATTACACACAAAACCACTTTATGAAACACATGCTGCTGTTTTTCTTTTCATTGTTTGAATTAATTGCGCGTAAAAAGGGAAAAAAGCTATTTTTTTTTATCTCCTGTTTCCATTTTGTGGATTTCTCCCACGATGCAGCATTTACCAAAATCTCATGGCAGGTTTTATTTTACAGCTGTGGTTTTTCTTCTACAGTATTTAACAGTCAGTTGGGGTGGAGGAGGGAATGTGTAAATAAGGCAGCAGGGGGTCTATTGTTCTCTAGGCTAAGAGAAGTCAGCTGAATGAGATAAAACAGGGAGCTTAAAAGACTTCAAATCTACCTCTGGTGATGTCCTTTGAAAACATCCCACACAATACAACTCTGTGAGTTGGTGACTGACCCATTCACTCCATTCTATGGCCAAATCGACACAGTGAGGAGCAAGTGATGTAAAGATACTGGGGGGGGGGCAGTTTACAACACACAATGGATGCACCCAGTGACACATATAGAGGAAAATATCACACAATGGATGCACCCAGTGACACATATAGAGGAAAATATCACACAATGGATGCACCCAGTGACACATATAGAGGAAAATATCACACAATGGATGCACCCAGTGACACATATAGAGGAAAATATCACACAATGGATGCACCCAGTGACACATATAGAGGAAAATATCACATGATGGATGCACCCAGTGACACATATAGAGGAAAATATCACACAATGGATGCACCCAGTGACACATATAGAGGAAAATATCACACAATGGATGCACCCAGTGACACATATAGAGGAAAATATCACACAATGGATGCACCCAGTGACAAATATAGAGGAAAATACTTTAACTAAACAAACAAGAGAAAAACAAAGCACATGTAAGATATCAGCAATATCAAATAAACACAATAAGGACATTCAATTTTTTTTGGTTGTGGTGGCCCTTTAAACCAGACCTTGTCCTCCCACCACCATATCTTTTTTTTTATTCCACATTCGATAGCCTCCCTCCTTTTACAGAGACAGAAACATACCCTTATTCTTCAGTAGAAGCGGGGCGTGATAGAACAGGGAGCCCTGCAGCCATTTAGTTATCCTCAGACCTGAGCTGTATTTAAGGACTATGTGTGAGGGCAGATTCTGCTCAGACTCCGACCATCTGTCCTTGATGACCCGGGCCGAGACAGGAAACCCCAATTGGCTTAAATAGTGTTAGACTTGATTGATGCTTCAGTCTTTTGGGAACAGGTGGGAACAACATGCTTCCACATATCAGTTACAGGCCGGCCCGTTTTCAGGTAAAAGCTTACACCGGATGCACGCTTAATGTATCCTTTCATCACCACATGTCGAAAATGTTTCTGTGCATCTATTATGTCTGCTCATTATTTCACAGACTGAACGGAACGCTGCGTGGAATCCCAGAAGTCTGCCATACAGTGTGTTTTGGGAGTACAGCTGTACGTCTCTTTATTTGGAAATTGACATATTTTTCCCATCCAGGTCAATGTTATTTTGTGTCCTGGAATGTCCTTAAAACACCTACACGTGTGCATGTACGTATATACATAAATACATACAGTATAGTATATACATTCACACAGCGTTTCGTTTCGGCTCACTCGGGCAATTCCATTTCGCCCCAAAATATGATGAATTTGCTATTTAGCGAATGGCCACCATGTTTCGCAAAAGCAGTTATCGGATATCGGCGAAAACCGCCACATTGCGTTGATAACCAACGAATTTTGGCGAATTTCCCCAAATTGAAAAAAAAGGAAGTCTCCCATTCTCCTGAAAAGGGTTTCAATCAATAAAAAAATGTAGTAAAAATGCGTCTTAATAAAAAAAAAAGTCCTTTTTAAAAGATAATAAAAAGGTCTGTTACAAAAGTCATTTAAAAAAATAAAAATGTTTAAATAATACAAAAAGTTTTTTTAAAGTAATACAAAATAAAAAAGGGTTTTTGCAAAAAAAGTTATTTTTTTTTCTTTCTTTTTCATTGAAACCTATGGCGTTCGCCTGTTTAAACCTATCGAATCGAACCATCGAAAATCAGGGCATTTTGCCAGATGTTCGGTGAAATTCATCGTTTGGTGACTAGTAGACACGGTAGTGTTCTATGGGACAATTTTGGTGCTGCAAAGTGCACCGTATTACGCTGTCAATTCGCCTGTATTTGGTGAACGGACCGCTTAGTGAATAGATGAATTTCCTGAAATTCACCGTCCAATTCGGGACCAATTCAGAGGTTAGTGAATAACCCCTATAATTTAAAAGTGACTCCTGTCATTTATTGAAGTATTTACATATAGATATTATTGTACTCGTGCAAATGCCCCTGATACTTCTACCGATACCGGAAGCAAGAACTGGGCTGGCTTGCCAGTGTATGTGAGGGCCCACAGACATCATCAAGGCGTTTTCGTCCACACAGCTGCCACTCACTGGATATTTTCTCATTTTCGGACTGTTCTCTGTAAACCCTAGAGATGGTTGTGCGTGAAACCTGTAACATAATAACTATTTCCTACATATTTATTTTCTGGGTTAATCTCTATATTTGTGTTTTTGTTTTTAATATCTTGCATTGTATTACTTTGAAATTTTTACAGTCGTTACAGAAATACAATGTTCTTAAACCCAGGACATACTTGAAAACGAGAGAAATCTCAATGTATCCTTCCTGGTAAATTTACTTTATAAATAAATAAATAAAATCCCAGTAGATAAGTAGTTTGTGAAATACTCAGACCAGCCCGTCAGGCACCAGCAGACATGGCACATTTAAAGTCACTTAAATCCCCTTTCTTACCCATTCTGATGCTCGGTTTAAACTTCAGCAAGTCGTCTCCACTGCGTCTAGATGCCTAAATGCATTGAGTTGCTGCGATGTGATTGGCTGATTAGCAATTTGTGTTAAGCAATTGAAAAGGTGTATCTAATAAAGTGGCTGGTGAGTGTACCTGCATCTGTGGTCCGTTGTTTGGGTATACCTGATCTGAGGTCTGCTGTTTGGGTATACATGTATCTGAGGTCTGGTGTGTGTGTGTGTGTTGTGTGTGTGTGTGTGTATATATATATATATATGAGTTCTGGTGTGTCTATACAGTCATGGCCGAAATTGTTGGCACCACAGACATTATTCCAGAAAATCAAGTATTTCTCACATGTTTTGCTATATAGATGTTTATTCCCTTTGTGTGTATTGGAACAAAACAAAAGGGAGGAAAAAAAGCAAATTGGACATAATGTCACAGAAAACTCCAAAAATAGGCTGGACAAAATTCTTGGCACCCTTTCAAAATTGTGGATAAATAAGATTGTTTCAAGCATGTGATGCTCCTGTAAACTCACCTGGGGCAAGTAACAGGTGTGGGCAATATAAAAATCACACCTGAAAGCAGATAAAAAGGAGAGAAGTTCACTTAGTCTTTGCATTGTGTGTCTGTGTGTGCCACACTAAGCATGGACAACAGAAAGAGGAGAAGAGAACTGTCTGAGGACTTGAGAACCAAAATTGTGGAAAAATATCAACGATCTCAAGGTTACAAGTCCATCTCCAGAGATCTAGATTTGCCTTTGTCCACAGTGCGCAACATTATCAAGAAGTTTGCAACCCATGGCACTGTAGCTAATCTCTCTGGGGCTGGACGGAAGAGAAAAATTGATGAAAGGTTGCAACGCAGGATAGTCCGGATGGTGGATAAGCAGCCCCAAACAAGTTCCAAAGAAATTCAAGCTGTCCTGCAGGCTCAGGGAGCATCAGTGTCAGCGCAAACTATCCATCGACATTTAAATGAAATGAAACACTATGGCAGGAGACCCAGGAGGACCCCACTGCTGACACAGAGACATAAAAAAGCAAGACTACGGTTTGCCAAAATGTACTGTGTATATGTGTATATATATATATATATATATGTGTGTGTGTGTGTATATATCTGAGGTCTGTGTGTTATATATATAATTAGATATAGATATAGATAGATCTGAGATCGGGTGATAGGACATGGAGAATATTGGTGTTTAGCGGATTACCCCCTAGTATAGCTCATTTGCTTAAACTCAAATTTTTACTTTAACCTGACTTCATCCGAAATTAATCTCCTTGCACAATTTTTTTTAATTTGCACATCTGATACTGATTTACCAAAATGCAAGAAATATTGGTTCCAGAAGCGTTTCACTCTGTAATTTTCTTCCCCTTGTGTACAAAGAAAAACCAAAATAAAGTAGTTAAATCGTTTTCTCTCCCCCCCCCCCCACCCATCCCTTTCCCAGGCTTCGGTTACAGTAAAAAAAAAATGCCATCATCTCCTCGGAGCCGTGTTTTGTAAACCCCATGGCACTAGCAAGCTATACATGGCCGCACAACTTTATGCTCCTATTTCTAATAGGTCTGATAGCTTATCTCCTCTAAATAAAAATAGTGTGTAACATTGTATACTGCCCCCCAGGTAACTGTTCACATGGATAAAATATATTATTTCTAACAAACCCTGGCCCTCCAAATAATCCCCAGGGGAAATGTTCAAATGTATTTACTCCCTGAAGCCTGAAAAGTATATTTTAAGGACAGACTGCAAGCTTGTGAAATCACCAACGTCTGCAGAACACAAAGGGATATGTTGCCGAATGGAAACGCCGTGTATAGGTAGATTTTCTCCCTATTTTATTTTTTAAATGCTGTATTTTTTTTCTTTCTATCCTCACAGACTATACCCAAGTTGAATTTTTTTTCGTTATTTATTTTTTTAAAATTTTTATTTTTCACCTGGTAACGTAGTTAGTTTTCGTATCTGAGATATTTGTTGATTGTCTGAATTATATTTTTTATTGCCTCTTGGCATCGGAGTAAACCGGCAGGAAGGCTGAATTGAAAGAATTAATGGATTCGGAAGGATTTCTTTTTTTTTTTTATCTTTTTTTTAAAAAACCAAGGCTATTTTAGTACTAATCACCTAAAACAAACAAAAGAACAACAACACACAAATAAAAAAACAAATCACTTAAATTTAAACACTGGGCTATATCCCGTTCCTGACGCTAACATGGAGACCTGTAAGTAGGTTAATGTGCATGTTAACTTATTCTGTGTGTAGCGCTCACTCCCGGAGGAGCCGCTGAAAATGAACCACGGGTCAGTCTCCCCGCACTAGGGAATAAATATACTCCAACACAGTTGTGAGTTTTTTATATTTATATAGTTTACTAAAATATTTGAGCAGATGTTGAGACACGGTATTCACAAGTATTATTACAGTGTTTTCGTATCCCGGTAAAACGCGTAGCGGAAAAGAAACGAAACACGAGGCTTCGTATTTCGGAAAATAAAATATTCGCAACCGAACATAAAAGCAATGCAATTTCCCGATAGTTCAGAAAAAGGGACACGTAGCCAAACCCCAAACATACAATCCCTTCGTATTACGGCAAACGCGCAGCGGAAAAAGAGAAAAATGTATTTGGAACGTATCTTTGTCTTTAACCCCCGTTCCGATTCGCAAAAGGAAATGAGTCCTGCACAGGTTAAGTCCCAGAATGTGAAAAGTGTATCTGTGTGTGTGTGGTACCCGGGTACTGTTCAACTGGCCAGTGAGTTTATTAAAGGAAGGTCTTCGACTAGTCAGTTGGGGCCCTGTGGACTTTAAAGAGAAAACAGCAGAGCGTCCTTTAATCATAAAACAGCCTTGGAGGCCTCTCACCCATCCGACGATTTCTTTAGGCTCCGCTGACCCAGGACGTCTCTCCACCCGATATTGACTGGGGATACTAGCGGCCTGATCCGTTGTCTGACTCCACACAGCTTTTCCAGCTCACCGCCTGCTCTCCGTTCGATTCCTCCGGTCTGCAGCAATGCCTGGATCCTGGCGGGTCTTCTTCTCCTCAGCTTGGGTGATCCTCTCTGGACTAACAGGTCTCTGTTGGTCTCTGGCCTAGGCCCTCTCGTGATCTCTTCGATGCGTCTGCTCTCTTTCCTTCCCTGGCGCGCTCTGGAACTTTCTCCACGAGGCAGAGGATGTAAGTCTCCAGTCCCCACCCACTTCCTGTCTTCTTGCAAAGCATGCCGGGCATTGTAGTCCCAATATCCAGTATTTCTGATCGCGATAGTCTCCATCTTGTGGCCAAAAATAGGTACTGCCACAGCAAGATTTTACCACAGCGCTACATGTGGAAGGGACATTCCGGGGAATCTCAGCAACTCGCCCCTGAATGCTGCGCTTAACCCCCCCCGATACCTGTAGTAGTGCTTCCGTTTCATCACGATTATCAACTCCTGCAGTCCACAGGACTCCTTGGAGGCTTGTGCCATCTGGGTCGCGAGATTGCGCAGCCCGCGGAGGGAGACTAGGAACTATTTGTTGCCAGTCTCACTCTACTCCCAGAGAGAAGCGGTGGGTCGGCTGTCATCCTGCAGGATTCAGTTCGCAAAGTATGATCATAGTTTGCTTAACCCTTACACAGTCGCCAATGTAGCCCATCGTTGACAGGTCCTATCTAACTTGGCCGAATCTGCATTGGAGTACATTGGCGTTTGTGACAGGCTTAAGCAATCTATGATCATACTTTGTGAACTGAATCCCCATCATTTATTCTCTCAGGTTTTTTGAACATTTTTAAAACTGCTTTTTTTATTTTTTCGCTATAGAATAAGATGGAAGAAGGTGGTCATTAATATGGAGTGCTCTTTCCTTGTATTTTGTATTAAATGTCTTAGATGCACCCGCTGTTGTTGCTAGTCTGGGTTGAGTGCAACCTTCCTGCTCTTTGTGATATACGCACACACTATATTGCCAAAAGTATTCGCTCACCTGCCTTGACTCGCATATGAACTTAAGTGACATCCCATTCCTAATACATAGGGTTCAATATGACGTCGGTCCACCCTTTGCAGCTATAACAGCTTCAACTCTTCTGGGAAGGCTGTCCACAAGGTTTAGGAGTGTGTTTATGGGAATTTTTCACCATTCTTCCAGAAGCGCATTTGTGAGGTCACACACTGATGTTGGACGCGAACGCCTGGCTCTCAGTCTCCGCTCTAATTCATCCCAAAGGTGTTCTATCGGGTTGAGGTCAGGACTCTGTGCAGGCCAGTCAAGTTCATCCACACCAGACTCTGTCATCCATGTCTTTATGGACCTTGCTTTGTGCACTGGTGCACAGTCATGTTGGAAGAGGAATGGGCCAACTCCAAACTGTTCCCACAAAGTTGGGAGCATGGAATTGTCCAAAATGTCTTGGTATGCTGAAGCATTCAGATTTCCTTTCATGGAACTAAAGGACCAAGCCCAGCTCCTGAAAAACAACCCCACACCATAATCCCCCCTCCACCAAACTTTACACTTGGCACAATGCTGTCAGACAAGTACCGTTCTCCTGGCAACCGCCAAACCTAGACTCGTCCATCAGATTGCCAGATGGAGAAGCACGATTCGTCACTCCAGAGAATGCGTCTCCACTGCTCTAGAGTCCAGTGGCGGCGTGCTTTACACCACTGCATCCAACGCTTTGCATTGCACTTGGTGATGTATGGCTTGGATGCAGCTGCTTGGCCATGGAAACCCATTCCATGAAGCTCTCTGCGCACTGTTCTTGAGCTAATCTGAAGGCCACATGAAGTTTGGATTGACTCTGTATAAAGTTGGCGAGCTCTTCACAGCATCCGCTGACCCCGCTCCGTCAGTTTACGTGGCCTACCACTTCGTGGCTGAGTTGCTGTCGATCCCAAACACTTCCACGTTCTTATAATACAGCTGACAGTTGACTGTGGAATATTTAGGAGCGAGGAAATTTCACGACTGGATTTGTTGCACAGGTGGCATCCTATCACAGTTCCACGCTGGAATTCACTGAGCTCCTGAGAGCGACCCATTCTTTCACAAATGTTTGTAAAAACAGTCTGCATGCCTAGGTGCTTGATTTTATATACCTGTGGCCATGGAAGTGATTGGAACACCTGATTCTGATTATTTGGATGGGTGAGCGAATACGTTTGGCAATATAGTGTATGTACACAATGTATTGCGTGGTATCAGCCGCAAGCATGCTTTTTCGGTCTTTTTACCAGACTGCTTCTTATCATGTTATATTTAGCTTTTTTTTGTTACGGTTGACCTGAACTAACAATATTAAAAACAAATAAATAATCCTTGCTGCTTGCTGATATATATGTATTTTTTTTTCCGCATAAAACCACCTGAAGAATCCGATCGAACCCTTAAATACAAACTTGGTAAAGCCCATGCCATGTTGTATTAATGGTGTGATTTAGTTTTGTCTGAGCTTTTAGATACAGAGTTTCTTGGTATGGTTTTGAGGGACTGTGAATCCCACGACTCCCAGTTTGGAATTTTATTTAGATAATGCATGATGTGTGACTATGATTTTACAGAATGTCTATATTAAGTTTCCTTTTTTAAATAAATAACCAACATTCCCTCCCCCTGGTTGACAGATATATTTAGTGTTTATGTGTGTAAGAGGCTACGACTCGGTGTAGATATTTATGTAGGATACGACTGGTGAGTTTGTCTCCTAATACTTGCAAAGACAGAGATAGTAACATACACAGACACTCGAGTCAAAGCTGCTCTTAGAAATCATTTCTGCCCGTCAAGCATCATCGCTTAAATAAACAAACTCAAGTTACGGTGTGAGGTCACTCTATGGTCCCAAAGCTTTATTTTTGGAGGATTTCCCGCACTCGAATATGGAAAGATTTACAGATATCTCCTTCACCTGAGCATGGGTGAACCTGTTAAATTTGTTCAGGTGTTTGTGTCAATGTAATCACATTCAAAGTGCAAAGAAAACGTGCGATGATTTACTCCAGTCTCGTCATGTTTCAGTAAATATTTTCTACATTCAAGAGGTTATTCAGAGAGCACCGATATTTCGGTGCTCTCTCGTTCTCCAAAATTCAGGGAATCAAATTTCCCGACCCTACAGTGAATTCATCATTCACCGCAGGGTCCCCGACGTGCAGGGAAAATCCGCCCAACGCATCCAAAACTCCGCCGCAAAACCACTGCATCAAACTGAAAAGGCACCGAAAAAATACCGCAGGAATCCTAAAAAAAGCCGACCATCCGCTGAAAAAACCCGAACGCATCCGAAAAAAGCCGCGATCTGCCGAACACAGCGCGGCTGACCAGCCGCCGGAAGAAGCCGAGAAGCTAACGAACGGAGTAAAAAAAAAACGATTTTTAAAGTTTCAAATTTGAAACTCTGTTTGCAAAAATACTACTGGACGCAACATATTCGGTCCTATGAATGATAATGAAAAGGTCTGTTACAGAAAAAAACACTATTTAAGTAAAATTAGAAAAATATTTTGACAAATTCTAAAAAAAAATTACAATTAAATAGGCTGTTTGATGCAACTTAAAAGAATAAACAGTCTATTTTTTCACGTTGAAGCCTATGGGATTCACCTGATTAAACCTGTCGCATTAAACCACCAAACGGCAGGGCATTTCACTGACATTTCTCTGCTGGTTTGAATAAATTAAACATTGCTTCTCTATGGGGGATTTCACTGCTTTCGAACAGGCACCATATTTGCTGTCATTTCGCCAAAATTTGGCGAACTGCCTGCTCTCTGAATAGCCGAATGGCCACAAAATTGCGCCGTACGGGGAAATTCACTGTTCTGTGTAATTTCGGGGCCAGATCTGCTTTCTGAATAACCCTGTTAATCGCTGGATCTCTTTTTATTATAGAACTAATATCTTGGTGTCAGTTGTCTGTATTAAATATACACATATAGTATCCACACATCTAATCCTCAGGAATTATAAAGAACAGAAGATTACAGTCTTTTTGATGCTTAAGGCTAGGGTCAGACTGAGGCAGTGCGAACGCGCGTGCAGCCGCACATAATCACGGCCGTGCTAGCAGCAGATGCCGGGCAATGACGGCCAATATACGAAGTACGGTCGCACAAAAGTGCGGCCGCGCAACGCAAGCGGCAAACAAACGCATTTTTTCGAGAACGTGAAACCACTAGTACTGACGTACAGAGTGTGCTGCGTCCGCTAGCGGCGTGTGTGCGTGATTAGGAGACGTCAGACGCTGCTAATTTCCGGCCAACATAACGTCCAGACCCAAAAAGTGTTTTATTGATGATCCGTACAAAATCACGGATGAAACTGCGCATCGTATGACCGCTATTGCGTATTCCGTGAAAAAATACGTCCATTCGTTCGAACGCACTTTTTCACGGACAACGTGAAAAATGCGTTAGTCTGACCCTAGCCTAAAGGTTTACTCAGCCGTTTTTAAACCCCTGTGAAAGGCATCTTTTGTAAAACTTCCAAATCTCTATGTATCGGCCGTGTGGCCAACTGCTAAATCAAACACTTTATTGAAAAATAAGCCTTTCCTTTATTGCCCTTAAATATATGGGCAGATGCTGATGAAAGATTGTCCGATATTTTTTTTTTTTTTTCTTTAGAATTTATTTTTTTTCGTTTGGGGTGATTTTACTCACCTTTTTTCCATTGTGGCGTGTAGCTCCTCCTCTTCGGCTCAAGGACTCCTGAACCTGGATATCCCTTAAGGTTTTCTACGCAATTTGCGTTCCCACGCAGCATGCGTAGTATAGGATCTGCAAATTGTGCACCGCTATGGGACTTGCACACTCTACGTGCGCATGTTCTGTAGCGCCTATGCAGAACGATAGATCGGAGCTGCACACGCAGATCTGATCCATTGGCTGCCTCTCTGAGACCGATTTGTTAACACGACTGGTCTCAAATAGATTGACGTTGGCACGCTCTCTGAGTGCTGATGTCACTGGTGACCAGCAGCCAGAAAATTCAAAATCCGTTCTGCTGGTGTTGCTGCTTGAGGTGGAGAAAACTCCTCTACTTCACCAGCTTTTTAGCCAGATCGGGGAAAAGTCACAAGATGCCCAGGACAGTGAGACTTTTGCACTTTACATACGCAAGTTTCGTAGCTCCTGCGCAGAACCATTGATCGGAGCTGCACGCACATGTGCAGATCCGATCCATCGGCTGCCTCTTCAAAACCGCTCGCTGCAGCAATTGGTTTCCGAGGGTGATGTTGGAGTGCTCTCCGTGTGCTGACATCACCAGTGACCAACCTGGTGACTTGCTGGCAGGATGTTCAAAAATCCCCGCTGCTTGTGACGCTGGGTGGGGTGGAGGCAACTTCTCCACCTCACCCTGTGTTTTCAACAGATAAGTGGGGCAGAAGATGTGTGTGTGTGTGGGGGGGGCACTCCTGACATCCTGACCACTTTATAAATATAATAAGGCCTAGTAGTGTTCTCATTACTCATAAATGCTATCCTACATATGGCCCAATTACGTGAAGAATGGGTTAGATTTTCAGGAATCCTACCAAGCCTTGATTCTCATTCTGCAAATAGTTGTAATTACTTGACACTCCAGGTAGATTGAAGCAGATAGTGGCTGTCCTGCTTCCATGAATAAGGAAGAGTTATGTCCCCAGCACTCATTGATATACATACATGCCTACATACTTATGGTTAGTTGTTCTGAAAACCGATTTTGGATTTTGTATACAAGCAAAAAAAGCATGAAGCTGCTAGAACCTGTGTGTGCAACACGAAAGTATGTCATTAGAAGTTGGGACAACGCTGAACGACTATCCAACTAATTCAAGGCTCCCAATGTGCATTCATTGAGAGCCATTGACTATAGCTAGGAGTGAAAAATGTTCATTCACAAAATTTCCAGGACCTCAGATCATCATTCCCTGGTTTATGATTTCGGGGTGGAGTTAATCTCCAAAATGCATTGGGTGGGTGGATGGACAATGTCAACAGTGACCGAACACCTGGAATGTCCATTTAAGCATTTTGGAATATTCTGCTGAGAACCTGTTGAAAGCAGGCACTTTGGTTTGGTTTTGGCTTGGGCTTGATTAAGGAAATCAATAGCTTACTAGATTTGTTTTGTAACAGGGCATCCACACTCTGAGTACCTCCGTCAGCGGGCTCTCTCCCCTTAAAGCATACCTCACAGCCCACCCAAACTTTAACCGCGGTTGAAAGAAGGATGGAGACCGTTGAGAATTCAAAAGCAAACTGGCTTTATTTTCAGTAACCTAGAGCATTTTAAAACCGTTCACAGGGAGGGGTAAGGCGAACAATAGGGTTACACCTTGGTGCTACTCTGTAATGAGCTCCTTCTGATAACCTCACCTTTATTCAAGCAGTCTATTTCAATTGGGGAAGGGGTGGGCTATGCTATATCCACACTACAAACAGGGACAGGAACCTTCACACAGAAACCGTTTTTAGAACAAGGTTGCGACATATTGAATGGCAACATAGAAACGCAGACCAGAATACACATTGAAACCTAGAGCCCGGCGAAGTGTCCAACCTGGGCTTTCGGTGGAATCATTCGTCACATGTTTCCCCTTCTGTAGAAGTGTTTTTTTTTTTTTTTTTAATATAGCCAATGCTAGCTTTCACCTTCTCAAGGAGGAGAGTGCCCAGTAGACCTTTTATGTCTATGTGCTTAGTTTTCATGTTGGTCGATGGTTGTTTCAGGACATATTCGTGAGCCTTAGCGAGCGCAGACTTGATACATGGAGTGTTGATTAATCTTTTCAATGTGGATTCTTGATGTCGGTCAACTGTATCCGTTGTTGGAGAATGCAAATTGCCTTGCCATCAATCCAACGGGAGGAGGTAGTCAAGCTCACGGAGTATTATGTATAGATTGCAAGACATTACGTTTTTGAGAACTTTAAATGACCATTAAAATCGAGATTGGGATCCATTTGTACCCCCTTGAGTTTAGTGGTAAATTGTCTGACAAAGAAGACCTACCTCCCCCCAATAATATCAGACCTTGCAAGGTATGTGGCCACTGATATGGCCTTAGTTGTGTTAAGCTTGGTCATTAAATATTCCAACCCTGAGGTCAATGGTAACTTTATTCAACATTTTTGGAGTTTCCATAATACGTTTGTCAATAATAAACTCTGTTACTATGTCTGCTCCTGATTCTCGACATGCGATTTTTACAACCCAAACCTATGAAATCATAGGACATCTGCCTTGGATGTCAGGTTGTTCCAGAAAGGAATTGCATGCCATGCAAATTAATTTTTAGAATATTAAAAAAAAAATGCACAAATATTAGCAATGTATTATATTTAAGACATGCCTTTTCTTCTAGGTGTAAACTCTTTCTAAATAGATTGAAATTTGCGTTCTTCCCCTCCTGTAATATTTGCATTTATTATTATTTTCTTTCTTTCTCTGATTTTTAATTAAAATTTTAAGTTGCAGGAAGCATACGCTCCTTTTTTTTTTTTTTTGCAGTCCTTACAGAGAGGATCTTCTGGAAACGTGACATGAGATTGGGCTGTGTCTACTGAGGATGCCATCTGTCTTGGTAAAATTAGCATTAAATGAATGAAATTAGTTGTAGAGGATGTGAGCGGGCAGAGGTGGGGTGCTTTAGGTAAGGCTCGGGTCAGACAAGCGCAGCGATCACGTCCATGTTGCCGCACATTTGTACGTCCGTTATAGCATATAATTATGACCAAAGCAGCCCCACACACAAAGTACGTCTGCACGGAACTGCGGACGCATAACGGACGCGGCAAACAGACGCAGGTTAGGCAAGAACTTAAATCCGCTAGAACGGAGGCACAGTGTGCGCTGCGTCCGTAACGTCCGCATAGCTTTGTGTGTGAGTTATAGAACGTAGTCAGATGGACTGCATTTTTGACGTCCAGCATTTTTGACGGACAAAATGTTTTTCATATTGACCTCCCTGGCGGTATTCCCGAGTGTGACTCGGGGTTAAATTTCGCTACCACGATCGGTAACCCCGAGCCACACTCGGGCTGGATGCATACTCAGCGCATCCTTAGCTCCCTCGCCATCTCCGCAGTCACCGCAGTGTGATCGCGGCAGCCGGCGACTTTGCTTCCTGGTTCTGCTCCCTGCGAGTCACACGACGCAGGGGGGCGGGACCAGGCGGCAAATTCAAAAATGAAAAAAAAAAAATTATTACTGTAAAATAAACTTTGTGCAGTGGGTGCTGGGATTCTTGTTCAGATGTACACTCCTTTGCCAAAGTAATACAGGACTAGGGATGAGCTGTTCGGTTCGATCAGTTCAGAGTTCGATTCGAACATCGGCAGTTCGAAAGTTAGAACTTCGAACTTTTTGGCGTGTTCAGTTCGAGTTCGATATTTTTTTTTTTTATTTTTTTTAAAAAGTATAAAAAATGCTTAAAAAATCTAGAAATAAAGAGACTCTTTACTGCAGAATATTATAAGCAACAGTTTATTAGATATTGAATTAAAAACGAATGTCTAGGTGCAAAGATTCTCACCTCTAAATGACCTGTGTTCTCAAACGGCGTAAACAACCGGTGTTTAATTAGTGTTTGGAAATAACATGTGCTTCTAATTAGTCCGGTCTCATGAATTTGATACATTGTATGCAGACTGGGAGTTCTAGGTCTCATGTGTGGGTCTGTGATGGCGATATTTCCATACATCCTACAAACCTGCCACTTCACGGGCAGGTTATGGGGACCTCCTAGGCACGATATTTGAAGGAATTTTTCGTTTTTATTTTTTACCCTTATTTTATGGAAAACTCACTGTTCCTTTTAACCCTTTCACTGCTGAGGCATTTCACCGCTGTGTGCTGAGCTAATTTTTACCGCTTTGGCTCATCATGTTTAAACGCGATTTGAAGCCACATTTTATTATACGACCCAGACATATTATATATCGTTCTTTCCGGCAGACTCGGCAGATTCATAATATATCATTTTTATATGTATACGTCATGATCTGCCTGTATATTATAACAAAAAATGCAATACAACTTGAATTTTTAATCATCTGCTGCGTGTAAAGTGGTTTTTTTTTTTCACCTTTTATCACATGAACATTTGCGGTTATATTTTCTATGGGGTGCGCTTGTACAAAAATTTGAAACGGGGACTTATTAAATTTTTGGGGGGGAATTATGTGATTTTTAGCAAACTCACACCATAGAAAAAAATCATTAGTGCAGCATTATTGTTCACATTATAATTGAAATGTGAACAATATTGCTGCATTAATAAAAATAACACGCAAAAAAACCATGTTTTTTTAATTTATTTTTTACTTTATACCTGGTCATGTTGGGTATCGTTCGAAAGGTCATGCTCAGGCATTTCGATTGACACCCTCCATGACCCCCTAGCTGGCACGGTTCTAGAGATATCGGGGTTCAAATGAACCCTCTATCTCCACCAGGGGATTCCGGGCAGCTAGGGGTACCCCGGCTATCTGACGTCATCACGCTATGCGTGATGACATCAGGCAGTGAGGGGGCACCCGGAGGGGACACCGGAGCTAGGCCGCACTTCGGCGCCGCAAGGCGCCAAAGTGCGACCCGGTGCCTAAGGGGTTAAAGCCAGGTACCGCTTAAAAGGGGAGACTCTCCCCTTTTAAACGGTGCCTGGCTTCTTTTTGTCCGAACGGATCCCCCCTCCCTTCCAGGCGATCTCCCGGCATTGCCGGGGGGTCGCCTGGAAATGACGTCATGGTGCGATGACGTCATTTACGTCGGGAGGAGCTTGACTTCAGCGTCCTCAGACGCTGAATTCTGAACGCCGTGGGACCCCGGACAGAGAGGTGAGTATCTCCGCCATGGGTCCCGCAAAGCTGATGACGTGTGGGACACGTCCTCCTCAGCATACAGCGGGAGTAACTGAGGACGTGTCCCACACGTCGTCAGCAGTGAAGGGGTTGACCTAATAGTGGCGAATAGGCAGCAACATATGGTGCAATTCGGCAGCACCGAAATGACCCATTGAACACTATCGTGTTTTCTAATCACAGAACACGGAATTGCACCGAAATTCTGGTGAAATGATTTTTGGTGTTTCAATACCACAGGTTTAAACAGGCGCATCCCATAGGATACATTGTAAAATGTAATATCTTTTTTAATTCCTTTTTAAAAAACATTTATTCTTTAAATTTTTTGCAAAAACCTTTTATTTTTTAAAACCACTTTTTAGTGCATTTAGTGCATTTTTAGTGTACATTTTTTAGATGACATTTTTGTTCTTATTTTTTAAAAGACGTTTCTTTTTTGTATCACATACCATTTTTAAAGGACTTTATTATTATTTGGACAGATTTTATTGATTTATACTTTTATTAGGAGAACAGGAGTCTTCTTCGGCACAATTCGGCGGTTTTCGCCAACGTCCAATAACTGCTTCGGCAACTCCCATTTCCGGCAAAATACGGCCACCATTCACTAAATAGTGAATGCTCACTGTAGTTTCAGCGAAATGGAATAGCTGAAATGCGCAAATTGTGGCGAATCACACAAAGCACCGAAATTGCACACAAGGGATGAGTGGCATCAGTGATGTGGCACGCTAATCTGAAGAGATGGATTTTGAGGCATTTCTTGAAGGCTTGAAGATTAGAGTTTGATAGGGCAAGGTCAGTTCCACAGGACCGGAGCTGCCCTTGAGAAGTCTTGGAGGCGAGAGTTGGCAGTGTGGGTGTAGACAGATGAAAGGCGGAGATCGCCCGCCGACTGGAGTTGTCTGTTACGTACCGCGCTATGGTCACCCGGCGCCTGGCAGCATTGTGTTCGCTGGCCGGGCGCTGAGTGAAGAGGGGAGGTCGGGTGGCGGAGCCAGGCGTGATGGCGCAGACCCGCCGGGTTTAAAACCACGGGCAATGCATTCATACAATGCCCTATCGTGATTTAACATCCCTTTTCTGCTGCTCCTGTTGATATTGGTCTTTCTTGGTATTCTGACCCCTGACAGTGGCTTACGATATTCTCTGGCGTACTGACCCCTGGCAACGGCTTACGATATTCTCTGGCGTACTGACCCCTGGCAACTGCTTACGATATTCTCTGGCATTTCTGGTTTGGCTATATGTTCTCACGCTTGGCTTCTTCAGTGTCAGCCTAGGGATATATATATATATATCTATCCGACCATTCTAAGGATCGGAGGAAAAGGATAGGTGCTGCGTACAAGGATCATATTCTCCTCCTGGTGGGGATTGTAACATTACGATAGGACCATGGATCCTATAGACATATCCTCCCAATTAGCCAAGATCTCTGCAAGGCAAGAGGAACAGGATCATAGAATGGATCAAATCGCTCAGGCTTTGCATGCTCTGTTAAACCAGCCAGGTAGAGCACTGCCCTCACCATCTCTGCCAGTTCCTGAGGCTACTGTATCCGCTGCTGTTGTACCGCCTAATCATCTGTAGCGATGTGTTAAAGTTTACTGTGGCAGTACCCATTTTTGGCCACAAGATGGAGACTATCACGATTTAAGACCCTGGACACTTGAACTACATATCCATGCATGCTTTGCGAAGAAACAGGAAGTGGGTGGGTTTGTGGAGAGCCTGTACATCCTGCACCTCGTGGAGAACAGGCAGAGCGCGCCAGGGAGCTGAGGAGAGCGGATGCACAGAGACACACACACAGAAGGAAAGATCAAGAGCTAGGCCGGAGCGCAGACAGAGTGGATTGGGCCTCACAATCGGGCCACCCAGCCTTGCGGGAGAGAGACATCACCAGCTGTATTCCGGGTGCAGTGCTGAGGAGAGAAGACCCCTCGAGTAAGGAGTACCGCGGTCGATGGAAGCGGGGAGCAGGCGGTAAGCTGGCTGAGTTGCGACTGACCGACAGAAGGCCAGACAACAGACCCGGTGGTCGGCGTCCCCAGTCAATATCGAGCGGAGAGACGTCCTGGGTCAGCGGAACCTCAAGCTTGCGCTGGATGGGTGAGAGGCCCCCAAGGCCGTGTGTAAATTTAAGCGTACACTGCTGTTTCCTTCTAAAACCCACAGGGCCCCAACTGACTAGTCGAAGACATCGTTAAAGTAAGCTCACTGGCCAGTAGAAAAGTACCCGGGTACCCTACATATATAAATATATATCACTTCAAGTTCTGGGACTTAACCTGTGCAGGACTCTGTTTTCCTTTTTCAAAATCCATACAAGGGGGCAAAGAAAAAGCTACATTCTGAACGATTTTTCCTTTTTTTGTTCCCGCTGCGCGTCTATCGTAATACGAGAACTGTGTATTTTATTGTGTCCCGCTACGCGGTTTTTTCCTCGAATTTCGTATCTTTTAATTTTCTGCTCGGTCGGGGTTTTTTCCGAAAATACGAAGCCCTCGTGTTTTCGTTTCTTTTACCGCTACGCATTTATCGTGTTACGAAAGTACTGTAAATCTTCCTGCATATACCGTGTCTTAAGAGCTGCAAACCTTTTAGTAAACCTTTTAAATTATAAAACTGTTCAGCGTGTTGGAGTATATTTATTCCCTAGTGCGGGGAGACTGACCCGTGGTTCATTTTCAGCGGCTCCTCCGGGAGTGAGCGCTACACATCACATACATATGACAACACCGATGCACTTTGACGGTACCCCTGGTGATTTTCAAGGATTTTTGATTCAGGTGGGGATTCATTTTGACCTCAACCCGGGTATGTGTCTGTCTGATAAGTCTAAGGTGGGGTTTCTTATTAACCATCTCTCTGATAAGGCTCTAGAATGGGCTACACCTCTATGGGAGAATAAGAGACCGATTGTAAAGGACTATGAGATGTTTGTGTCAGAACTACGCCATACATTCAATTCCACTCGTAGATCTCAGACGGCAGGTAGGGCGCATTTCCGCATCAGACAAGGCAACCGGAAGGTTTCCGATTTATTCCATTGAATTTAAAACACTTGCTTCTGAGGTTACATGGACCAACAAAGCTCTTGTATTGGCCTTCACAGAGGGCCTGTCTGACTCTCTTATGCATGAACTCGCACCAATGAAATTACCTGATGTGTTGGAAGAGTTAATTGATTTTTGTATCGCCCTGGATGACCAGATCTGTGACAGACGGGGTCACAGAGAAAGAGTACGTAGGGTATTGCCACCTATTCCCAATGTTGCTCCTCCTATTCCCGTGCAACCCGCAGCCGAACCCCATCCTCCTGAACCCATGCAAATCGGCAACACCGGTATATCTCAGGAAGAGAGAGGGGTTATGCTTCTACTGTACTGGCAGGGGGCATTTCAGGAATCAATGTACCAGGAGACCCAGAGGCTTAAGTGTCACGGTTCCCGGATCCCACCACGCAGTCGTTAAAGCCCAATACTCCACAGAGCCAAGAAGCTACAAACCGGGTAGCCATAGAAAAATCCCTAACTGTCTGGTCCTTAAAAATTGGCCAGGTATATATGTACTAGCTAGACAGAAAGGGTTAATCAAAGACAATGTCGTAATACAAAACCAGGTCAGCAACACGGGGGTAGTCAGACGAGCCAGAATCAGGAATACACAGTATAGAATAGTCAAATGGAATAGCCGGGTCGATATCAGTGCAGTAGTGTAGTTCAAGGAAAATAGTCTAGGGCAACGGAAGGTAGAATGGTCAGAAAACAAGCAGAGGTCAATAACAGGTTAGAATTCAGGTACAGGGAGCTCAGGTATGGATAACCACGATCTGGCACTGTTTAGAAGGAACTGTAGGTTTTTAAAAGGCCTTCACCAAACAGCACCCCCCTCTCAAGCCACGCCTCATGCAGCCACCTCCCTGCCTGTCTCTATTTAAACCGGGCGTTGGTCAGCGAGCAGCATCAGACATGCTGCCTTCAAGCATACCGGAGAGGCTGGAAGCCCCCAACGTTACACTAAGGTCTTACAGGAGACAAACCTTGGGCTTGACTGATGTGTCTCCTATAATGAAAAATAAAACGTGCATGGTTATGCCTGAGTAATACTGTTGCATTTCTTGACTCTGGGGCGGCAGGGAATTTCGTGGATCAGGAGTTTGCTTGTACCCATGCTATCCCTTTGGTTGAGAGAGATACGCCATTGTTTGTAGAGGCCACATGACACTGCAGTTCTATGTCTTACTACAGGGGTTCTTCAGCATGAACAAATAACATTTCAGGTTATTGAGTCACCTTTGTGTCCCGTGGTGTTGGGTTTCCCCTGGTTGGTGCGACACAATACATCCCTGGATTGGGAACACGGTGAGATTAAGTCATGGAATTCTCGTTGTTGGGCACAGTGTTTACAGATTGTCACCACTATAGAGAGCCTTAATTTGCCAACCGCTCCTCCTTTATCCACAGAGGTACCTGAGTGGTACCAGGATCTGAGAGAAGTTTTTGAAAAGGGAAATTGTGATGTATTACCTCCTCAAAGACCATATGACTGTGCTATTTATTTGCTTTCTGGTACCATGCCACCTAAAGGTCATGTCTATCCTCTATCTCAAAAAGAGAATGAGATTATGGAGGAGTACATAAAGGAAAATCTAGCTAAAGGCTTTATAGGAAGTTCTTTTTCCCCGGCCGGGGCAGGCTTCTTCTTCGTATCCAAGGAAGAGGGAGACCTTCGACCTTGTATTGATTACCGGGGGTTGAATCGCATCAGTATTCGAAATGTATATCCCATACCGCTCACTTCCGAACGGTTTGATGGAGTACACTTTGGCGCCTTGTAATCTAAGTTGGATCTCAGCGGTGCCTACAATTTAGTTAGGGTTAAGGAAAATCGTCAGTGGAAAACCACCTTTAATACCCGCAGTGGGCACTACGAGTATCTGGTGATGCCCTTTGGGTTATGTAACGCGCCGGCAGTGTTTCAGGACCTCATAAATGATGTACTCAGAGACTTCTTGCAGATATTTGTCATTGTTTATTTAGATGACATCTTGCTTTATTCGCCTGATATCGAAACACATCATGAACACGTTCTGTCCGTGCTAAAGAGGTTGTTAGACAATGGTCTGTATTGCAAACTCGAAAAATGTATGTTTGATTTAAACAAGGTACATTTCCTGGGTTACGTGATTACCCCTGAAGGTTTTCAAATGGACCCATCCAAACTGTCCTCTATTTTGGATTGGCCGTTACCTCAGGGTCTGAAGGCCATTCAGAGGTTTTACCAATTATTATGGACGGTTCATAAAAAAACTTCTCCTCCTTGGTTGCCCCACTAACTGCCATGACTAAGAAGGGTTCACAAAATCAAAAATGGTCTCCATGTGCGAGACAAGCATTTCAAACACTTAAAACCGCATTTACTTCTGCCCCGGTTCTGAGACATCCAGACCCTTGATTACCATTCCAGGTAGAGGTCGATGCTTCTATCTCAAAAGAGAAGCACCAGATAAACCGTTGCATCCCTGTGGGTTCTTTTCTCGTAAATTGTCTCCAGCTGAAATAGAAACATAGAAACATAGAAAGATGTCGGCAGATAAGAACCTTTCGGCCATCTAGTCTGCCCAATTACATGGATACTTTACCTGGATTTATCTTTTGTTTAGGATAGCCTTATGCCTATCCCATGCCTGCTTAAATTCAATTACTGTTTTAGCCTCTACCATTTCAACTGGAAGACTGTTCCATGTATCCACCACCCTCTCAGTAAAATAATGCTTTCTGATGTTACTTTTAAACCTTTGCCCCTCTAATCTAAGACTATGTCCTCTTGTTTTGCTACTTTGTTTCCTTTTAAATATACTCCCTTCCTCTACCTTGTGGATTCCCTTTACGTATTTAAATGTTTCTATCATATCTCCTCTGTCTCGTCTTTTTTCCAAGCTGTACATGTTAAGATCATTAAGCCTTTCCTGGTAACTTTTCTCCTTCAAGCCGTACACCATTTTAGTAGCCCTTCTCTGAACTCTCTCTAAGATGTCTATATCCTTCTGGAGATACGGTCTCCAGTACTGCACACAGTACTCCAAGTGAGGTCTCACCAGTGCTCTGTACAGTGGCATGAGCACTTCCCTTTTCCTACTGCTAATACCTCTCCCTACACAACCAAGCATTCTGCTAGCATTTCCTGCTGCTCTATTACATTGACTACTTACCTTTAGATCCTCTGAAATAATAACCCCTAAATCCCTTTCCTCAGATGTTGAGGTTAGGACTGTATCAAATATTCTATATTCAGCCCTTGGGTTTTTACGTCCCAGGTGCATTATCTTGCACTTATCCACATGAAAACTCAATTGCCACAACTCCGACCATTTTTTTAGTTTACCTAAATCATTTGTCATTTGGCTGATCCCTCCAGGAACGTCAACCCTGTTGCAAATCTTTGTGTACAAATGAACTATGATATAGGGAATCGAGAATTATTAGCGGTTGTGTCTGCCTTATCCGAATGGCGACACCTGCTTGAAGGGTCATCCACACCCGTCGTGATAATCAAAGATCATAAAAATCTTACGTATATAGGGGATGCAAAAATATTAAATGGCAGGCCAGATGGTCACTGTTCTTGTCCAGTTTCAATTTCCTCTTGACATATCGACCTGGTTCAAAAAATATCAAGGCAGATGCCTTCAATTCAATTCGACCCCTATGAGCTAACAAACCCATCGTTCCCAAGGAGTGTATTGCTTCGGCTACCACTGTCCCTGTCTCTTCTCCTCTGCTCGAATGTCTTCAGGTAGCTCAGAAACTCGTCCCTGAGGGCGAACCTCCCGACAAGCTCTTTGTACCTGCGAACCAAAGAGAAAACTTGATAAGATTGCATCATGACACCAAACCGTCTGGTCCTATGGGGATATCTAAACCAATGTCCAGTCTTAAAAGGCCGTTTTGGTGGCCTGCCCTACATCAGGACGTAAAACAGTTGGTTTCTGTTTGTGATGTATGTGCCAGAAACAAAAGTCAAAGGAACTTACCAGTGGGATTGTTGCAACCCTTACTCATTCCTGATAGACCCTGGTCTCACATTTCCATGGACTTCATAGTCGATCTACCCGCATCCAAGGGTAACACGGTGATCCTCACCATTGTTGACCGCTTTTCTAGAATGGCTCACTTCGTTCCCCTCCCCAAATTACCCTCTGCCTTGGATTTGGTGCCTGTCTTCATCAACAATGTTGTGAAACTTCATGGTATACCTGTTGAAATTGTTTCAGATAGAGGTACACAATTTGTATCCCAGTTTTGGAGGGGTTTTTGCAACAGTAAGGGGGTGAAGTTGGCTTTTTCATCCGCTTATCACCCACAAACAAATGGGGCATCCAAAAGAGCCAATCAAGGGCTCAAACAATATCTCTGTTGTTTCATATCCCAGCAGCAAAACTCATGGTCTGATTATTTGCCATGGGCTGAATATGCTAGAAACAATTGTGACCATGAAACGACTAATCATTCTCCTATGACTTCCATCCCCCGACGCTACCATTTCACTTTCCCACCTCCAATTTGCTCGCTTTAGAGAAGCACCTACATACACTTCAGCACACTTGGGTAAAAATCAAAGCGATATCTGAACGGAACGTGGTAAATCAAAAAGGTAAAGCTCACAAAAGTAGACGTATGTCACCGGCTTATCAAGTAGGGGATCAGGTTTGTTTATCAACCCATCATATCAGGTTACAGGTACCTACGATGAAATTGGCACCACGCTTCATAGGCCCTTACAGGGTCCTGCGTCGTATCAACCCTGTATCATACAAATTGGCTTTGCCTCCAGCCCTTCGAATCCGTAATGTGTTTCACGTGAGTCTATTGAAACCTTTGCTATGTAACCGCTTTACTAGAGTCACTGTCCCTCCTCCACCTGTTGAAGTTGAAGGTGAGGAGTATGAGGTCAAAGCTGTGTTGGCTTCCAAACTTTGTAGGGGATCTCTTCAGTATCTGATTGGAAGGGTTATGGACCAGAGGACCATTCCTGGTTGCCTGCTTGTGATGTCCATGCTCCACGGTTGTTTCATGCGTTTCACAGGGCTCATCCTTAGGCACCGGGTGGACGTTCGGTGCCCTCCCGTAGAGAGGGGGTACTGTTACTTACCGCGCTATGGTCACCCGGCGCATCGTCCTCGCTGCTCGCTGGCCGGGCGCCGAGTGAAGATGGGAGGCCGGGCGGTCACGTGAGACTCCAGGGGGCGGAGCCAGATGTGATCCCGCCAAGTTTAAAACCACGTGCAATGCTTTCATACATTGCCCTATCGTGGTTTAACATCCCTTAGAGCTGCTCCTGTTGATATTGGTATTTCTTGGTATTCTGACCTCTGGCAACGGCTTACGATATTCTCTGGCGTACTGACCCCTGGCAACGGCTTACGATATTTTCTGGTGTACTGACCCCTGGCAAACGGCTTACGATATTCTCTGGCATTTCTGGTTTGGCTATATGTTCTCACGCTTGGCTTCTTCAGTGTCAGCCTAGGGATATATATATATATATCGACCATTCTAAGGATCGGAGGGAAAGGATAGGTGCTGCGTACAAGGATCATATTCTCCTCCTGGTGGGGATCGTAACATTGTCTAGACGGGACATGCAATAAAGCTGTTAAATCACAAGCGCATGATCCAGCACTGGCAATGTTTTTGAGTTGATAATCTGATTTGGTCACTGTCTGGACGTGGGGAGAAAAAGTTAGGTCGGAATCAAAAGTGACACCAAGGCAGAGGCATTGACTCATGGCAGTTTCCCCACCTCCTTCTGAGTAATAGAAGAGACCGGGAAGACCCTGTGAGCCTCTCGGTTAGACTCCGGGTGCCTCTGCTTTCCCTTGTGGCATCTCCCCCGCCTGTCCCATGAAATCAGAGGCCACTGGGTGTGTGCTGTTGGATCAGGACGGACTCCTTATCAGCTACTTCTGAATACAGCACGACCCGGACCGGTGGCCCAGAATAGCGATCGGGACATCCCATAAAAATATGGTATCAAATTCCGTTCAGGCTTTGTATATAAATAGTATATGAAACGCAACTTAAAGGAACACTCTAGGCTAAAAATTCCCCCCCTTTTTTTTTTTTTTTACATTAAAATATACCTATTCCCTACCTAGTTATTCAGTGTATATATATATATATATATTATTTTTTTAATGTAATACTTGCGCTAAAAGCGCGATGACGTCAGGGGCGGATCCAGGGGGGCAACGGGGCAATTGCCCCCCCCCCCGAGATTTGAGCCGGGGACCCAGATGCCGGGCAGCGCGGGAGTGCCTGCCCGGTCCTTTAGAGTCCGTCCTGTTAAAGGGATGCGGCTGCGTGCAGGCGCAGCCGGTCACGTGGTCCGGCTAATCAGGCGGTACTGAGTCTCTGTACCACCTGACTGGCCGGACCGCGTGAGCTGCGCACGCACGCCACGCAGCCGCCAGCCGCATCACCTTCAACAGGACGGACTCTTCAGGACCGGGCAGGCACTCCGCGCTGCCCGGCATCTGGGTCCCCTCAACCCCTGAACACCGGAGCTGGAGGCCTGGAGCAATATCCAGGTGAGAGGGAGCTGGGCAAATCCATGTGTAAGCTGGGCAAATCCATGTGTAAGCTAGGGACAAATCCATGAGCTGGGCAAATCCATGAGCTGGGGGCAAATCCATGACCTGGGGCAAATCCATGACCGGGGGCAAATCCATGACCTGGGGGCAAATCCATGACCTGGGGGCAAATCCATGACCTGGGGGCAAATCCATGAGCTGGGGGCAAATCCATGAGCTGAGGGCAAATCCATGAGCTGAGGGCAAATCCATGAGCTGGGGGCAAATCCATGAGCTGGGGGCAAATCCATGAGCTGGGGGCAAATCCATGTGTGAGCTGGGGCAAATCCATGTGTGAGCTGGGGCAAATCCATGAGCTGGGGCAAATCCATGTGTGAGCTGGGGGCAAATCCATGTGTGAGCTGGGGCAAATCCATGAGCTGGGGGCAAATCCATGTGTGAGCTGGGGCTCTCTGCTCCTCTAGATTGTAAAATCCGGGGTGCCTCTGCTCCTCTAGATTGTAAGCTCCTGGGTGTCCTCTGCTCCTCTAGATTGTAAGCTCCTGGATGTCCTCTGCTCCTCTAGATTGTAAGCTCCTGGGTGCCCTCTGCTCCTCTAGATTGTAAGCTCCTGGGTGCCCTCTGCTCCTCTAGATTGTAAGCTCCTGGGTGCCCTCTGCTCCTCTAGATTGTAAACTCCTGGGTGCCCTCTGCTCCTCTAGATTGTAAACTCCTGGGTGCCCTCTGCTCCTCTAGATTGTAAGCTCCTGTGAGCCGGACCCTCTGCTCCTCTAGATTGTAAGCTCCTGTGAGCCGGGCCCTCTGTAAATTCTCGTGAGTCGGGCTCTCTGCTAAAACACCTTATTTTCTGTCAGTGCCTCTCCCGAGACTAGTCTCTGGATCCGCCCCTGGATGACGTCTCCTACTCGGCAATAGTCGGCAGAAGCGGGAAATATGAATCCCGCTCTGCTGACTGACAGCTGGGAGGGCGGAGTAAAGTCCTCCGCGTCTCTCAGCTGTTTTAGCCGATCGGCTGAGCGGAGGGAGGTGGGAAAGGCGAGGGCATACTCAGGCCATCATGACCACCTAAAAAAGCTTAGGTGGTCATGTTGCCTAGAGTATCCCTTTAATTGTGTGTTTAGACTTGGGTCCCATCTTCAAGATATTCCAAAATCTGAAAAAAATCCGACATTTGAAACAACTCCCAAACGTAGCATAGCACATGGGATTTATAGGGTAGTGTTAAAACCTTGGATATGACAATTCACGGACACTGCTTTTGTCATGCGGCTGAATCCCTTTAATGCGTACCCGATGCCACGTCTTCCTTCACAACATTGTGCAATTTAATAAGAATTAATAAGAAATTCTGTGCCTTGACATGGCTGTTTACTCTGACGCTCCCTCGTCTTAAAGGGGCATTACACGTCTCCTTTCCACGACAACAAGAACGGAACTTGTGATGTTTGCAGAGAATATTATCTCATGCGCTCTCCGAGGCCCCATAAATTAAGTTGCGGTTCAGCCTCGGTGTCAGTCATGTGCTAAAGCGAAAATTAAAGGTAATCTGGCATATGGGCTCCAGGTCCCAGAGAGCAGAGGAATCCAAATATCGGCGTGCATCCGTATATGCTAATGCATCACAGAGTAGAGTAAACAAGGTGTGATGCTGTTGGTGTGATGGTACCAAATAAGCCACTGAACTCCTAGGAAAAGGTGCAAAGATCAACATGTCAGGAAGAGGTGACGAGGTGAAAATGACACACCATGGAGTTGTTACAACAGACAGTGATGTGCATATTAGTTTTTTTTTTGTTGTTGTTATTGCTAATAGAAGGTCGAAACGAAATGTGTATTTATGCTGATGTCAAATTCGAAGCGCCGTGTGGATGAGCATCATGTGATTTGTGTGGTTCAGGAACGTTGGTGGCGGCCAAGGTTTTGTAACTTTCTTTAAGAACAGATTCAATATCGAGGTGAATGGGTGGACTTAGGCTGGGGTCAGACGAGCGCACTGACTGCACACAGTAACGGATGTACTTTTTAACTGCTGAGATTGTGGTTACATTGTATCAGTTAATTTTGACTGATGTTGAGAAAAAAAAAACTGTATGCAGGGGATTCTCTATGTCCATCTATCTTTTTCACGTTGATGCCATTTTGGCGTCCATTGCAACATGCGTTGCGCACGCGTGAAAAGGTGCACACGTGCTTATTGTGTTGTTCTCTATTGACTCCTTTAAAAAGCTACAACGGACAACAAACAGTGCGGTCAGACGGACGCAGAAAGTGTGCTCGTTTGACACGGGCCTTAGAGGTCAGAGCTTCGGTGATCAAGTTATAAGTGGTTTTCTCGTAAGAGTTTTGACATTCAGTCGGTCTCTGTATCTTGTAATGTTAAGGATAAACTTTTCATAATCAACGTCGGGGGGGGGGAGAAAAAGACAAACCATGAAAATATTGTTTAGATTCCTTAAGAGAGAAGGATGAGCGATGGAGCTGCATGTGATGGCACGGAGATCGAAAAGTAGCTATTGTCATTGACATTGAACGAAACAATTTAATATTTTGGGTCCAAGTCCCCCTCTCCCCTTTTTTAAATTTTTTAATTTTCTGTTGTTGAGCACATTACATTAGTTTTTTTTAAAGCACTAAAATATTTTGCAGCGCTTTACAAATTGAAAGTTATGAACAGAAGACATACCGATACAGAGGGAAAAGAGTCCTGGATCAATCGACGTTTAAAGCACGCGTGCTAGTGCTTTGCCAACATAAAGATCATAAAGGGACATGCAATGAAAGGGAGCATGGGTATTGCGAAGATGGTGGCCATAGGCAGCATGAGCGAGCTGAATATACTGCTTAGGCTGAGAAAGAGGTAGTGGGGTGTATGGAGGGTTGAAAACGTCTGAAGGTTGGCAGCATAAGAGTAAACCAGGGTGGCTGGCCAGAGCAACAGTTACTGTGAGGAGTGAATGGATTGCACGTAACACACATGCTTAGTTTTGGTTATACAGGTGGAGCACCCCTTATCTGGAATGCTCTGGACCCGGGACTTTTCTGGATTTCAGAATTTGGGACAATCTGATGTTTGAGTGGAAGATTACGTCAGAAGAGCTGCGATCCACTTCCTGCTGCTGCCACCAGTGTGTACACACTGTGGGAGCGCTGTGCAGTGTTTCTCAGTGGACTTGTTGCTCAGACACAGCGTTATTCAACGTAGCATGTCACATGCTGGGGCTGTCCAGAGGCTCCCCGCGTATGCCGCGCTCTGCTGCAGAGATCGGGAAGCCGGTTCTCGAGCGACAGGTTCCATCCAGAGCATCCTTAATGCGGAATTACTAAAATACGTAGGTCCCTATTACATTCTTCGCGCAATTGGTTTTGCGTGCGCAAATGCACGTTTGCGCGAGGGGCAAAAATCTTTGCGCTGAACGTCGTATTACAACGTTCGCGCAAATGATGTGCGTTATCGTTTAACGCGGCTGGACCTGCGCGAGCGTGATGAACTGTGCGCCTTCTATACTTAACATTGTGAGCGCAAATTAGTTTGTGCGCTGGTACGCGGATGGTGTTACAATCGATGCGCATATTTTTACGAACGACGTTTGCGCGCATTATTTTAATGTCTTTGAAAAGCTGGTGGTAACTGCAAATCTGAACGTTCCGGCCGAAACGAAAAACACCAGCTCTAAAAAATAAATAAAATACAGCACAGTATAGTTACATATTCTACACATATCCAAACAATAAAATATAGAAGTTGTGCGTGTTTCTATTATTGCTGCAGCATATATACTCAGATTTACTTTGACGGGCGCAAAAACTTAAGTGAATCAATTAAGGAAAATTGATGTCAATTAAGGTTCTTCATTCTGATTGGCTGAATCCGGCAAAAAAAACAGTCCGCACACGGATTTACGTACGCTACGTTACTGCGCGCTTATTACTCTCCATTTTGCGTGTCATTTTTACGAACGGGATATTCGGACGGATGAGAAAATGTGTTCAGATCGGAATACTCCGTTAAGTTTTGAGCGATAACGCCGGACAATGCGCGCAAAACAATTTGCGCTGCGCAAAGGAAATTGGGTGAAGAATGTAATAGGGGCCGTAAGGTTTTGAAAATTCAGTTTTCGGAGTCTTCTGGATTCTAGAATTCCAGATACGTGGTGCTCAGCCTATAATTGTTTTACCTGAGAACGCGTTATTTATGTTGACATTTAGACACTTTAAATACAAAATCTGCTAATATCCATCCATAAAAGATTCAGACATGATACGGATTCAGACATGATACTGATTCAGACATGATACTGATTCAGACATGGCACTGATTCAGACATGGCACTGATTCAGACATGGTACTGACAGTTTTGCTTGATATTTTTAGATGAAAGAAGCAAAATATTATATATATATATATATATATATATATTTGTGTTCAAAGTTACTCAACCCCTAATGCTGTAAAGGGTTTTAGGGAATGTAGTGTACATTTGTAATTGTATTCAGAATGAAATCCTACAAGGACTTTTTAAAGAACCATATGCAACTAAAATGACATCAATTGGTTTTGTAATATAGTAGTAATTGTTTGTTTCTTTTGTGAATTCTTCGACCCCTTAAAGACTACCACTCTGAAGAACAGAGGTTCATTCAAGTGTTTTCAATCAGGTATTGAAAACACCTGTGGATGTCACGGAGCAGCAATAAAGCATAATAAGCACCAATTAGGCAGCTTTAAAATGACTGTGATACTCAGCTCCTTCTAGACATTTACTGGTGTGGTTACAAACATGGTGAAGTCAAGAGAATGGTCCAGGAAGACAAGAGAAGAGGTGATTACTCTTCACAGGAAGGGCAATGGCTATAAGAAGATTGCAAAGATGTTAAACATACCAAGAGAGACCATAGGAAGCATCATTCGCAAATTCAAGGCAATGGGCACTGTTGAAACGCTACCTGGTCGTGGCAGAAAGAAGATGCTGACTTCGACTGCTGTGCGCTACCTGAAGCGTAGAGTGGAGAAAAGTCCCCCGTGTGACTGCTGAGGAACTAAGAAAAGATTTGTCAGATGTGGGTACTGAAGTTTCAGCTCAGACAATACGGCGCACGCTGCGTAATGAAGGCCTCCATGCCAGAACTCCCAGGCGCACCCCCTTGCTGTCTCCAAAGAATAAGAAGAGTCGACTGCAGTATGCCAAAAGTCATGTGGACAAACCACAGAAGTTTTGGGATAGTGTTCTGTGGACTGATGAAACAAAATTAGAACTGTTTGGGCCCATGGATCAACGCTATGTTTGGAGAAGGAAGAACAAGGCCTATGAAGAAAAGAACACCTTGCCTACTGTGAAGCATGGCGGGGGGTCAATCATGCTTTGGGGCTGTTTTGCTTCTGCAGGTACAGGGAAGCTTCAGCGTGTGCAAGGTACCATGAATTCTCTTCAGTACCAGGAGATATTGGATGACAATGTGATGCAGTCCGTCACAAACCTGAGGCTTGGGAGACGTTGGACCATTCAACAGGACAATGATCCCAAGCATACCTCCAAGTCCACTAGAGCAGGGTTGCAGATTAAAGGCTGGAACATTTTGGAGTGGCCATCGCAGTCACCTGACTTAAATCCGATTGAGAACCTCTGGTGGGACTTAAAGAAAGCAGTTGCAGTGCGCAAGCCTAAGAATGTGACTGAACTGGAGGCTTTTGTCCATGACGAATGGGCGAAGATACCCGTAGATCGCTGCAAGACACTTGTGTCAAGCTATGCTTCACGTTTAAAAGCTGTTAGTACAACATCCTTTTACAGTTATAAGATTGAAGGTCACTTGGGGGTTGAATAAAACTGATAATGATGTGAGCACAGAAAAGACATTTGTGGTTATTTCATTATAAATGTTATGTTCTATTTGTCTGACCTACACGTGCCTCTTTGATTTAATTGTAAGCAAGATGACTGAATGATCAAAATCAATGTCAAACTGGCCAAAACACTCAATTTCAGTGGGGGTTGAATAATTTTGAACACAACTGTACATACATACATACCTTGTGCTTTAAAATACAAAATCTGATTGCAACACAAAAACCCCTATCTGAAAATATGACATTTCTGTAGATATTTCGGGCTATGCTGGGGAAAATAAACCTTCCATTATAACAGATGAACTGCTCCTCTCCGCTCTCCTAGATTCAGATGAAGTTTAGCCACGATAAATGAACCTATTTCTTGCCGATCTTGGTGGTTTTGGTCATATTCCTACTAGTCAGGGAGGGCTGCAGGCTAATCCCAGCCCCCGTGGCTCTATCAAGCCAGTGCAGCATCTTCCGACTTGTGACAGCATTGCTGTAAGTGACTGTGTTAACGTCGGGATCATGCGTACTGACAGATCTACGTTATGAGCCTCAGGAGCAGAACGGAATTATTTTAAACTCTGCATATGCAGAAACTTCTTAGTAATCAATTTTGTTAGAGGAGGGGAAAAAAAGTAATGATTCAGACTGCGCGGCAATCGTAGTCAGATAAATTAACATTAATGTATACCTAAGAGCCATGTTGAAAAGGCTTGGAAAATTACTTTTTTTCCCTCTTTTCCTTTTATTTCAACCAAATTACAATCAAAACGTAATAAAATCTACTTGTTATATGCAAGAGGTACGTAGGAGGTAAAAAAAGAAAAAGGTTGATGTGGTGGACACTTTATGGGGAATATTGATAGTTTAGATGAAAAAAATGGAATTCCTTGAACTGATATATACCTGACTGTGCTGGCATTTATTTATATTTCACCTATTCTATTATTTTTTATTATATTTTTGAAGCCTGTCATTGGGCGTGGAATATAAAATTAAATAAGTGAATGCTATACTTCATTGCCTCCTCCGCTTCTTGTGTCTATGGAAATGGCTTCCAGTTGGAAGTTAGAGCACCTGGAGCCGGTTCTTAGACTCCAGAGGGGTGAGTGTATTCCCGGTTATTCCATCAAATTGTTTTAATTATTACCATCTATTGCTCTCTTTCCTTTGAGAATACAGCAATGTTGTTGGAGCGGGGGTGATGGGTGTGCCCAAAGAAATACCCAAAAGCGAATAAACTTGAGCAGGATACCTCAAGAAGATGTGAGTGGCTAGTTATCTAATCGTACCTTTTAGACTCAATAATGTCTGCGGAGTCTCGCTATGTATTGTATGTTCTTTTCTATTTGCATCTAATCCTGAGTAAACCTGGTGCTTTTGCGGATCGATACTGCGTAAATTGACAACTTAAACGTTTCTTTATATCCGGTTACTAACGTAAGCCGTTTCGTGTGGTTTTGCACAAATTTGGTGTATTGACAAGGGAGCGCTACACTGTTTGTTTGTTTTTTTGGTTTCCTTGAGATTTTCATAGTGGTTTTTGGGAATAACCACTTTAATTTGAGTGTAATAGCAATCGGTGTCACTTGGGTTACATCTATTGTAAGCGCCACTGGAGTATTGTCTTTTGTTCTCTATATTCACGCTCTTACAACGTTCTGAGCTCAGGCAATGAACATTTTGACCTCTGGTTTCCCACATGGCCTTTGTAGGTTGGATATTTCAAAACCTTAACACTGCCTGGCCAAAAACAGTCACCACCTCCCGTGCAAGCCTGTTATGATCTGGGGTTGCTTCAGTTGGTTAAGTCTATGTTTAGCAACGTTATGTGTCCAAATAATTAGGTCATATGACTCCTTGAATATACTGAATGAGCAGATTTCTCCACCAATGGATTTTTTTTCTTCCCCCTTGATGGCGCGGCAATATGAAAGGATGGCAATGCCAGGATTCATCGGGCTCAAATTGTGGGAGAGTTGGTCAGGGAGCATTTTCCCACATGGATTGGCCACCACACAGTCCAGACCTTAATAACATTGAGAATCTATTCTATGGGACGTGTTGAAGACTTTACGCAGCGCTGCGACTCTCCCAGCATCAATACAGGATCACGACGCCAACTCTGGATGGGAATAAATGTGACATTACATGAGCTTAGGGAAATGATGTCACGGCGACTAGTGCCGGAATCACAGAAAAAGGCGGCCCAACTAAATATTAGTGTTTGACTTTTTTGGGCTACAGTGTATTTGCTAGAGAACACTCTTGCAAACTATATCCAGTCCACATAGGTGTGCATGACGATCCCTACATTAACATTTCAAACTTTTATATTTTTAAGCACAAATGAAGGATTATACCATTTGCATGCCAATATCTGTGGGGTTTTTCAATGGTTACACAAGAAACATACTTCAAAGGTACGACAACACACATTATCATCATTTAAGCTGGTTTCCAATGATAAACATTGGTGTTGACAAATCATTCACCTCCAGGGCCTGTTTTTGGAAAATTATATCATCACCCCCTTCACGCTGATCACACATCGATGAACGTACTTTCAAGGTCTGCTTTGCCTGGTGGGAATTCTTTTTTTATTTGTAAATTTCTTCTTCAGAATTGAAAGGACATTGACGTGTGTCAAAAACTAATAAACACTAATAGTTTTTTTTTAAATGTTTGCCTAAAATGCTGGATGAATATCCTTTTTGAATTCACTATACTCCCAAATATTGCCCATCTCGTGCTTAATCAAGTTAGGCAAAAGAAATTATCTTCAACATAAAAAGAAAATAAGACCTTGAACGCCTTTTCAAGAAGGGTTGTATGGTAGTTTCCCTTTTTGTCTTGACACACCTCCTCTTACACTCGGCAGATACATTTCTTCCACATAGCAAATGGTATACTGCACCCTTCATCAAAAGCCAAATTTCCACAAAAAGTAAGGTCAACATTTCTAATCGTGTTCCAGTCAAACAGAAATGGCAGAAATGTTTGACCATTTTACATGCTAAAACACAACCAGTTTGTTGGTTTCAAGCTGGTGACTGACTTTGATTAAGCGCGGAGTCCTTGGTTGCATTTTGGGTGCCTTTTCCTCCCTTATGAATTGCCATTGTGCCAGAAAGGTTTTTTTGGCCAACAGTCCGACCATTGACTTCACTCTCCAATCCAAAAGTAGCTGAGTATTTGTTTAGCTGAGGGCCCATATTCTGTTCAACCGAAATGCAACCAAACAAGTACAACTTGGCCATAGTATGATCCGTAACTTACTGAAAATGCCCCAGTTGGTTTTGATGGATAGAAGAAGGCTAACGCTATTTTTCTTTTTTGTGGTATTAAATGTTTTTAATAATTGCACCAATCAGTAAATCTTTAGTAATTGCAATCCCAGAGTGGGATCTTGATGAGTTTGAGTTCCACCCAGTGACGTTATGGGAAAGCATCTCAAATTGCTGCTATCGAGCCACAAACTCATTTGATTTCACTGTACACACTTACATCCTAGACGCAGAACAAGAATAATGATTTATATGAGATATCACGGAGCATACCTTGAAGAATTAATGGACCTGAAAATAGAACACATTTTTTTGGGACATCAATCCATCAGGCCGAGAGATACACAATTAAGCCTGGTTAAATGAATAACTTATAATAGAATAAACATAGCGATGTCGTCTCCGCCACTTGTCATGGTTTAATACATGCTCACTCTCTGACAGCACCTCTTTATTTACGACCTGAAGACAAACATATTGCTGGCCTCTGACCATGAAGTTCAATTTTAATGATGAAATTTACCTTCGGAGATAATGTAATTGTGGTTTCAATTTCTTAGAAAGGAGTGTTGTCACCTAAAACCATCCTTGGGCCAGTTCACAAAGCTTGACTGATGGAAACCAGTGTATATTTTGCACATTAGGTCATCATTTCGTGGCTGCTTTTACTCTCTGCTTGTGTTTTTTTTAAAGATATAGTTTAAAAAATTAGTTTTTCGTTAGTGCACATACCCAATTAGAAAAGTTGTTTTGGTGTTACTTTGTGGCAGAAGAGTGTATGGGTTTAGCTCTTTCCAGAAACTGAGACCAACAAAAAAGTATTTGGGACTTAAGTCTCTCCAGTGGCTCTCATTGCGCTTGCACTCGATTTGAAAGCCATTGGATATTTTGTACACCAATACATTATCCATTTATTTGCCATTCAAGTTTTTATTGCAAGAGTGTTTGAAGAAAAGAAAGCCCAAAACCTAAACGATCCAATTAAATATCAGTGGCAATAGTCATCTCGTTATATTAAGATCCCAAACATGGCAAGAAAAAAAATCTGAGCAGATGGCAAGAGCGTTTGAAGACGGGTCCAAATCGAGGGTCAAGTCGAGCAGGAATTCATGGGAGCATAGTTACTTCACCATTTTTGCAACAGGAATGGAGTTCCCATTTTTCCCACAAACTGAAAGGCTTTTTGTTTTCTATTTAAGGTATAGTTATATCTGTTCTTTTAAGAATAAATTTGATGTATATGATAATTTTCCTGAAACCCAGACTAACTCTAGTTTTAATGTCCATATAAAATTTTAGACTATGCTGAAGGCAAGGTAGGAATTATTTCTTGTGGTGGTAGGGCTGGTCAACAGTATTGGTGAGTTCCCACCCTTCTTTCTCTTAGACATGACCCTTGGTCAAAATATGAGGGTGTGAAGGGGAACAATGGAGGGAAAAGCACACACAAATAACGCTCTTTTTTTCGTACATTTTATACACTGTCAAAACCATATCAATAAAAATAGTAACCATAAACACCTAAGGCCAGGGTCAGACGAGTGTTTTTGAGAGCTGAAGGAACGTCGGTGAAAGTGGATGGTGGATGTTCCTTCCACTCTGATGCCCATCTAGCCACCTCGCTGAGCATAGAAAGTGCGCTCAGCACTACAAGGCTCGATCCTCCTATTGAGGATTGCGCTTTGCAGCCCTGTTTAATGCGCGTCTAGTGTTCGACAGGGAGGCTTTCAGCATGTCCATTTGTAGCACGCGCAATTTGCGAGCTACTAGGGATGTGCATGGCTGAAAAATTTGTTTAGTTTCGTTTCATTTAGTTTTTAAATAATTTTTTTTGGTATTTCGGAACTAATTTCGTTTCGAATCGATTTTTGAAATTTCGAATCTATTCGAATTTCATATCAATTCGATAGTTGATATCAATTCTAATTTTGGATCACTAGATAAATCCCCAATTAATCTAATTTTGCTGTTATAAGAAAATCTAGGGTTAAATTTTAAGCTGTGTCACAGATTTAGTATTTGAGTTAAACAGTGAAACAAAATTTAGTTTGTTTCATAAAGTCCTTTGTAGGGATGCACCGATACCACTTTTTTAAGACCGAGTACCGATACTTTTTAAAAGTACTCACCGATACCGAGTACCGATACTTTTCTTTAATGTCATGTGACGCTTTCCAATAAGAACAGACCATATAAAAATGCCCCCAGCTCACATGTATATATCCCCCAGCTCATGGATATGCACCCAGCTCATGGATATGCACCCAGCTCATGGATATGCCCCCAGGTCACACATGGATATGCCCCAGGTCACACATGGATATGCCCCAGCTCACACATGGATATGCTCCATCTCACACATGGATATGCTCCAGCTCACACATGGATATGCTCCAGCTCACACATGGATATGCCCCAGCTCACACATGGATATGCCCCAGCTCACACATGGATATGCCCCAGCTCACTCATGGATTTGCCCCAGCTCACTCATGGATATGCCCCAGCTCGCACATGGATATGCCCCAGCTCGCACATGGATATGCCCCAGCTCGCACATGGATATGCCCCAGCTCGCACATGGATATGCCCCAGCTCGCACATGGATATGCCCCAGCTCGCACATGGATATGCCCCAGCTCGCACATGGATATGCCCCAGCTCGCACATGGATATGCCCCAGCTCGCACATGGATATGCCCCCCAGCTCGCACATGGATATGCCCCCCAGCTCACTCATGGATATGCCCCAGCTCACTCATGGATATGCCCCAGCTCATGGATATGCCCCAGCTCACTCATGGATATGCCCCAGCTCACTCATGGATATGCCCCAGCTCACTCATGGATATGCCCCAGCTCACTCATGGATATGCCCCAGCTCACTTATGGATATGCCCCAGCTCATGCATATGCCCCAGCTCATGGATATGCCCCAGCTCATGGATATGCCCCAGCTCACACATGGATATGCCCCCCAGCTCATGGATTTGCCCCAGCTCACACATGGATATGCCCCCCAGTTTATGGATATGCCCCCACAGCTCACACATGGGTATGCCCCCCAGCTCATGGATCCCCCCGACGATACTTACCTTCCTGAGCGACGCCAGGAATGTCTCCGCGCGTGCGCTCGTTGGAAGGACCCCAGCCGCGACCACGTGGGACCATGTGATCACAGCTGGGGTCCTTCCAACGAGCGCGCGCGGGGAAACTTTCCCAGCATCGCCCTGGAAGGTAAGTATCGTCGCGGAGAGCAGCTGCAGGGCTTGTCCGAATGCTCTATCTGCATTCGGACAGGCCCTGCAGCTGCTCACTGTGTTCATACTTACCTTCCTGGGCGCCGCCGGGAAAGTTTCCGTGCGCGCTCGTTGGAAGGACCCCAGCCGTGATCACATGGTCCCACGTGGTCGCGGCTGGGGTCCTTCCAACGAGCGCACGCGAGGAGACATTCCCGGCGGCGCCCAGGAAGGTAAGTATTGTGTGAGCAGCTCCAGGGGCGGCTGTCCAAATGCCGATAGAGCATTCGGACAGCCACCGCAGCCCCTCGGATGCCGGCAAGCCGGCTCAATGCCGGCTTCCGGTATCGGGAAAAATATCGGGTGGTACTGCACGAGTACCAAGTACTCCTGCAGTACCCAGTATCGGCCCCGATACCGATACTAGTATCGGTATCGGTGCAACCCTAGTCCTTTGCTGACTATTACTTGGATTGCAAGTTAAGATCAATTTGATAGTTCATTTCAAATTCGATAGTTGATACCAGTTATTCAAATTTTTCTTTTATGACGATGTGTAAAACAAAATAAATTCGTTATATACGGTTTCGTTTCGAATTCGTATTGTATCGATTTGTTATTCGGAAGTACTGCCGAATACGAATTATCAAATTTCGTTCCAAATTCGGAATTTTTCCGAAACAAATGCACATTTCTACACGCTACAGTGTGTGGCCGGCCCCGTTGAGGCGTCACAACACTGCAACAGACGCCGGGAGGCACGTCAGTATAGGCACGCATAGTGCGCTCGTCCGACCCCGGCCTAAACACGCACGTAAATCTTTGGGCTTTGTATCTTCTGTGTCATTCTCCAATCAGGATTCACTGGTATCTGTCAGCAATTCTCAGCTTCCCTGTGAGGCTAGACTACAAATCCCAGCATACCGTGCTAAGCAGCCTTGGCAGGAGGAACATGTAGCTTTCTACTCTGAAGAATATATAAATGGGGGGTGACCTCAGAGGTAAGGACAGAGGAGGTCTCCTCATATCTTGACCATGGAAGAAATATAAACCGTTGCTGATTTTGAGGTGCACCTTTCCCTTTTTCATTCCACGGTTTGCATTTTTCTCCCTAGATCTCTACTCCAATAAGTTTGTGAGACCCTGAGATCCATCAGCCTCACATCTGTCTACAAGGAAGGAACTTTTTCCCCGGTTCATCTGCACAGATATGTTGTATATCTAAAATATCACAATGTGCTGCCACAGATAGAAATGAATAAGAATTGATAAAGAAGATGCAGATTGCTCCCCCCCCCTCTCTCCGCGTCTCGTAAAAACCCTTCTTTTCTTCCAGGAAGCATCAGACGTGGATGTAATCCCAGTTTTAGCATAATTATACAATAATTTACTCAGCACGTACCTGTGGCCTTGAATGTCCTCGGTAAAGTATCTTTAAGACTGCTGTAGGGCACAAGTGATGGACGCTGATTAGCTGGTAGAGTGTAATCAGCTGAGCTGGCATGAAGTACTAAACTAAATAGCTAATGACTGGCAGGGACTAGATAATACTATAGAAAGATTTATTTTTTATTTTTTTGATGTTACATTTGAGTGCGACAAAGTAAAAAATAATAATGTGTTTATGTCTACATGATCCGTATACAAAAATGCAGATAGAACGGCGCTCAAGCTTTGCGACAGCTCGGTATCTTTTATATTCAGCCGGATGAGCTAGGAAAATTTTTAACTTGAGTTGGGTTTTTTTTTTGGTTGTTTCCCAAACTGTGCACAGTTTCCAAGGTATTGGAGTAGGAGAGATTTTCATGATTGCGTTGGTAGAATATCAGTTTTACGTCCCCTTTGCTTTGATTGGCTGATTTAGCTGTCAACCGAGGTCATCACAAAATGGCTAGTTTGATGGAACGTTCGTAAAAGGAATTACGAATTTTAGGGCTAAATAGTCAAGTTGGGTAAACTTTCAGTTTCAGCTGTTTTGACCCAAAATGTGCAATTCTCCGCCAGATTTACCATTTTTGCGTAACCACTATGTATAGTTTTTGAGCACAACATAGACGAGCAATGTAATTAAGATTTATATGGCCTTAACGGGCCTTGGGCAGCCACTGGAAAGAAGGGTCATAGGGTAAAGTCGCTGTTCGTTTAAGAAAAACTATTTTATATACTAATTAAACATTAATAAGAGCACTTATAGCAAGATATAGAACTCTAAGATGCCATTGCCTGGCTGTCAAGACTGGCAAATTAAATGTTTTGAAAGGACACTCGGGGTTGAAATGGGTGTGGGGAAAGTGAGGGGTTAAACATTAAACCCTTTTGACCCACCCTCTAATTTCAACTCTAGAACAAATTGATGACTCGCTTTAAATACAATGCCGAGGACCGCCGACACTGTTTTCGAATTAGTGTCTACTGAATCCGCAGCAGTCACATGACCGGTGGGGAAAGTTGGACGGTCGTGCGAGCCTCGAGCCAATCAAATAGCTCTGAATACAAACCTATATTGGGGCTGTTTAGTGCGACCTATGAACCAACAAATTATAGTCAAACTTTTAAATCCTCTGTATAATCTCCTGATTGAACCTTCTTTATTATAACATGAGCTTTATGGATTATATGGGGAAAAAAGGCTGGGATAAGTATATAACAATGAGCAGTGCCATAAAGAAGCTGGAAATAAGCTTCCAGGGACTATATTTACTAATTGTTGCACCCGCAATGTGATTTGGAAAAAGTATTTTTCATTGATTTCTCTCCTTTTCAAGTATGTCCTGGGTGGTGAGAATGTACCGTTAGGTGTCTTGCCCAAGGACACTTACTGGAGAGGTGCTCCTGCTGGGATCGAACCCGTGTCTCAACGGTTATAGAGCAGTGATGCTACCTCTACTCCAATTAACCCAGTCTTTAGGGGTTAACAGACAGCACATCTAGATAAAATCATATATTACTTATATACGGGAGGCCCCGGACACGCAGCGACATGGCCCCAGATGAACCATTCGTCGTGAAGTGTGGACCGCATATTTGTAACGACTGATTTTCATTTCAGAGATCCAGTGGATATCGCCCATTTATTTTTACTTTTTTATATCAAATGTTTTTTCCAGGATTTCCTGGAGCCTCTCTGTATTAATGTTATCATTATTTTAACCTATAATAGAAAGTCATCTGGTTTGAGTCAAATCATCGCGTTGCTTGGCGGTGGTTCTCTTCAGACGTGCTGCCTTTAGAAGTCATTGAAGCTCAAACAGCAGAGGAAATGCAAATCATCCTCACACTGATGATGTACAGTGGCGTGATTGTGTAGCCGTACGTATGGCTCGTGGATTGACCACATGAAAGGAGTCATTTACAGACCAGATGAGCCGGAGTTGGGTTAACTTAGAAAATGTGTGTGAGCTTCAAAGCTCTAAAAACGCATTGCCTTCCCTTACTACTTCAAATATTTAAAATGTGAAGTCTTCCTATTTCCCTTTATTAGCAGTATTGTTTCTCTTTTGCCTGTGAGACTATTCATCTTACTGTGTGTGTATATTTTTATATATATACTTTTTATGTACATTTTAAGTGCAAAATGAATCCCTATTATAACTATAAAATAAACTATTAGCTACAAGAATCAAACACATTTTCAAAAAGTATTATTTTTCATATATACATACTTAGCAAGATTATTTTCTCTTTTTTTCTTTTGAAAACAAATCTGAGTTTGGGTCAAATGATCAAGTTTTCTATCGAGACATATATAAATATTTAATTCTAGCTCATCCACAAATCAAAATGCAACGTGTTGTCGTTACCGCTCCTTTACCTGGACTTGGTGTGGTGGCTTGCTTCTTGATGGCACATCACAAGAACTCTATGCCATCGTTATTATAAATGCTCTTTGATGCCCTCAGGTATGCAATGATTTAGACTGGGGCCACACATGAGCAGAAAGTACTTCTGTTGTAACGGATATACTTATAGACACCACATGATGCGTGTGAATTTTGAAGTGGAAGATGGAAAGAAATTCCAGAAATATGGAACCTGAAGAAGACGTTGTGCGTTGAAGTCTCCGTTTCCGACACACGTGACTGATCTCAAATGGGTGCTCGTTTGATATCCTGTCTATGCTCCTGCCTATAGAAAGCATCACGTCCGTAGACCTGTGTCAACCAAAAATCTGCATCTACTATAATGTGCATTATCGTGTGCTGTCCCTATATGATCCATCAAAATTCTATGACAGATGCAATAATTTGAGTTACAGCAGACACATTGAGTGTGTTAGTGTGTCCCCAGCCTTTAGATGTGTACTCTTCCCTGTTTCATTAACATGCACGTGTAGTGTTCACCTAGAGCTGGTTCTGTTAGCTTTCAGGACGGAAGCCATTGCAGAACAGAAGAGTTACTCAAGTTAGAATGACAGAGGACTCAGAGAGACGTTATGACACCAGACCAGGAGGGAGAGGGACGAGAGAACATGGGAGGGGTGGAAAATAACAGAGAAGAGATGCTACCAGACTAAAACACAGCATTCACTTCCAGATCTTCCAGAGGACCAGGCAATTCACTTTTGGCTTGAGAGCATGGCTTAAATAGCTAAACCACCAAGCCCATTGTTTAATATACTTGTCTGGCATGTAATAGAGAGTTGAGCCTCTAGAAAACCTCCATTTGCCTGAAATCCTCAACGCTCGAAACCCATCATCTCCAAGTCAGGGCTTCTGTGATTTCTCATGGGACTGGGATGAATGATTTAACATTGTGAGCAAAATGTCTACTTAAGGCTCTTTTATATACACTATATTGCCAAACGTTTTCGCTCACCTGCCTTGACTCGCATATGAACTTAAGTGACATCCCATTCCTAATCCATAGGGTTCAATATGACGTCGGTCCACCCTTTGCAGCTATAACAGCTTCAACTCTTCTGGGAAGGCTGTCCACAAGGTTTAGGAGTGTGTTTATGGGAATTTTTGACCATTCTTCCAGAAGCGCATTTGTGAGGTCACACACTGATGTTGGACGAGAAGGCCTGGCTCTCAGTCTCCGCTCTAATTCATCCCAAAGGTGTTTTATCGGGTTCAGGTCAGAACTCTGTGCAGGCCAGTCAAGTTCATCCACACCAGACTCTGTCATCCATGTCTTTATGGACCTTGCTTTGTGCACTGGTGCACAGTCATGTTGGAAGAGGAAGGGGCCAGCTCCAAACTGTTCCCACAAAGCATGGGAGCATGGAATTGTCCAAAATGTCTTGGTATGCTGAAGCATTCAGGAGTTCCTTTCACTGGACCTAAGGGGCCAAGCCCAGCTCCTGAAAAACAACCCAACACCATAATCCCCCTCCACCAAACTTTACACTTGGCACAATGCAGTCAGATAAGTACCGTTCTCCTGGCAACCGCCAAACCCAGACTCGTCCATCAGATTGCCAGATGGAGAAGCACGATTCGTCACTCCAGAGAATGCGTCTCCACTGCTCTAGAGTCCAGTGGCGGCGTGCTTTACACCACTGCATCCAACGCTTTGCATTGCACTTTGTGATGTATGGCTTGGATGCAGCTGCTCAGCCATGGAAACCCATTCCATGAAGCTCTCTGCGCACTGTTCTTGAGCTAATCTGAAGGCCACATGTAGTTTGGAGGTCTGTAGCGATTGACTCTGCAGAAAGTTGGCGACCTCTTCGCACTATGCGCCTCAGCATCCACTGACCCCACTCCGTCAGTTTACGTGGCCTACCACTTTGTGGCTGAGTTGCTGTCGTTCCCAAACACTTCCACGTTCTTATAATACAGCTGACAGTTGACTGTGGAATATTTAGGAGTGAGGAAATTTCACGACTGGATTTGTTGTACAGGTGGCATCCTACAGTTGTGTTCAAAATTATTCAACCCCCACTGAAATTGAGTGTTTTGGCCAGTTTGACATTGATTTTGATCATTCAGTCATCTTGCTTACAATTAAATCAAAGAGGCACGTGTAGGTCAGACAAATATAACATAACATTTATAATGAAATAACCACAAATGTCTTTTCTGTGCTCACATCATTATCAGTTTTATTCAACCCCCAAGTGACATTCAATCTTAGTACTTAGTACAACATCCTTTTACAGTTATAACAGCTTTTAAACGTGAAGCATAGCTTGACACAAGTGTCTTGCAGCGATCTACGGGTATCTTCGCCCATTTGTCATGGGCAAAAGCCTCCAGTTCAGTCACATTCTTAGGCTTGCGCACTGCAACTGCTTTCTTTAAGTCCCACCAGAGGTTCTCAATCGGATTTAAGTCAGGTGACTGCGATGGCCACTCCAAAATGTTCCAGCCTTTAATCTGCAACCATGCTCTAGAGAACTTGGAGGTATGCTTGGGATCATTGTCCTGTTGAAAGGTCCAACGTCTCCCAAGCCTCAGGTTTGTGACAGACTGCATCACATTGTCATCCAATATCTCCTGGTACTGAAGAGAATTCATGGTACCTTGCACACGCTGAAGCTTCCCTGTACCTGCAGAAGCAAAACAGCCCCAAAGCATGATTGACCCCCCCGCCATGCTTCACAGTAGGCAAGGTGTTCTTTTCTTCATAGGCCTTGTTCTTCCTCCTCCAAACATAGCGTTGATCCATGGGCCCAAACAGTTCTAATTTTGTTTCATCAGTCCACAGAACACTATCCCAAACCTTCTGTGGTTTGTCCACATGACTTTTGGCATACTGCAGTCGACTCTTCTTATTCTTTGGAGACAGCAAGGGGGTGCGCCTGGGAGTTCTGGCATGGAGGCCTTCATTACGCAGTGTGCGCCGTATTGTCTGAGCTGAGACTTCAGTACCCGCATCTGACAAATCTTTTCTCCGTTCCTCAGCAGTCACATGGGGACTTTTCTCCACTCTACGCTTCAGGTAGCGCACAGCAGTTGAAGTCAGCATCTTCTTTCTGCCACGACCAGGTAGCGTTTCAACAGTGCCCTTTGCCTTGAATTTGCGAATGATGCTTCCTATGGTCTCTCTTGGTATGTTTAACATCTTTGCAATCTTCTTATAGCCATTGCCCTTCCTGTGAAGAGTAATCACCTCTTCTCTTGTCTTCCTGGACCATTCTCTTGACTTCATCATGTTTGTAACCACACCAGTAAATGTCTAGAAGGAGCTGAGTATCAGTCATTTTAAAGCCTAATTGGTGCTTATTATGCTTTATTGCTGCTCCGTGACATCCACAGGTGTTTTCAATACCTGATTGAAAACACTTGAATGAACCTCTGTTCTTCAGAGTGGTAGTCTTTAAGGGGTTGAATAATTGTGTCAATGAAGAATTCACAAAAGAAACATTTACTACTGTATTACAAAACCAATTGATGTCATTGTAGTTGCATATGGTTCTTTAAAAAGTCCTTGTAGGATTTCATTCTGAATACAATAACAAATGTACACTAAATTTCCTAAAACCCTTTACGGCATTGGGGGTTGAATAAGTTTGAACACAACTGTATCACAGTTCCACGTTGGAATTCACGGAGCTCCTGAGAGCGACCCATTTTTTCACAAATGTTTGTAAAAAACAGTCTGCATGCCTAGGTGATTGATTTTATACACCTGTGGCAAAGGAAGTGATTGGAACACCGGATTCTGATTATTTGGATGGGTGAGCGAATACTTTTGGCAATATAGTGTATGTTTTTATGGATGCGGACGTGATGTGTTAGGCCCGTGTCAGACGAAGGCAGTGATCTCGTCCATGTTGCCGCACAGTTTAACGTCCGTCGTAGCATAGAATCATGAGCAATAGAGACCCACACACGAAGTGCGTCCTCCCCACACAACGCATTTGGCAAACGGACGCAAGTTAGGCAAGAACGTAAAACCACTAGAATGGACGCGCGGAGTGCGCGACGTCCGCGTAGTGTTCTGTGTGAGTGAAGAGATGTCAGACGCAGCGCATTTGCGACAACCAGCACCTTGACGCACACAATGGCTTTTCATATCCTTTTCATAGTTTTATCATTTTTCATATAAATTTTATTTCCCATAGTTACCTTTTTTTTTTCTACGTCCGTCAAGAAAAATGGATCGTGTGGTGTCTACAGTATCTTCCATCAGTACGTCCGTCCGTTGTACATGGACGCACAGTGCGCTCAGAATGTGCTCGTCTGACATTAGCCTAAAATGTAGTCAATGTACTAGAGCAGCAGGAAATGCTAGCAGAATGCTTGGTTGTGTAGGGAGAGGTATTAGCAGTAGGAAAAGGGAAGTGCTCATGCCACTGTACAGAGCACTGGTGAGACCTCACTTGGAGTACTGTGTGCAGTACTGGAGACCGTATCTCCAGAAGGATATAGACATCTTAGAGAGAGTTCAGAGAAGGACTACTAAAATGGTGTACGGCTTGAAGGAGAAAAGTTACCAGGAAAGGCTTAATGATCTTAACATGTACAGCTTGGAAAAAAGACGAGGCAGAGGAGATATGATAGAAACATTTAAATACGTAAAGGAATCCACAAGGTAGAGGAAGGGAGTATATTTAAAAGGAAACAAAGTAGCAAAACAAGAGGACATAGTCTTAGATTAGAGGGGCAAAGGTTTAAAAGTAACATCAGAAAGCATTATTTTACTGAGAGGGTGGTGGATACATGGAACAGCCTTCCAGTTGAAGTGGTAGAGGCCAAAACAGTAATTGAATTTAAGCAGGCATGGGATAGGCATAAGGCTATCCTAAACAAAAGATAAATCCAGGTAAAGTATCCATGTAATTGGGCAGACTAGATGGGCCGAAAGGTTCTTATCTGCCGACATTTTTCTATGTTTCTATGAGACGGTTGAAAATGTGCCTGTCATCTCATCCAAAGTATCAATGTTTTAAAATCAAATTATATGAAAATGAGTGCAGTCCCACCACCTTACCCACCCTCTTTTAATGAAGTCAAGGCCATGCCGCTATTCTTTTCTGAAAAAAGGTTAAATTTGCTGACACTGACAAGTCTCTGCTATAAAACCCTACATAGATTTGGGCTCTAACTTGTTGGATACGCAGTCATCTGAGCCCAAGTTAGGCCTTAGACTTGCCACCCAAGAGGTCGGACAGCAAACCATGATAAAGTCTTTGTTGCCTGTAACTCCTACTACTACACCGTATATCTATATTGAACAGTTCCACCTCATGTTTTGGACCTATTCCAGGCTTTTCCGAACCAGTGGCTTATTCGAACATCAAGTTGCTGGCATGGAAGAAAATCTGGACCTTGTAAAATGAACGAGTTGGTGGCCACTTGGAATGACTACATTGAGTTGGATGAGAATGTCCTTCAAAGAGTTTCTTAGCATATTAAATGCCAGGATATGAAAGAGATCAAAGTTGTCCTCAAAGCCAAATGTAATGTTGGTCGTTACTGAAGACACCAATGTTGTGCTTGTGGTACTAGGGCAAACCCCAGGCTACAATATTGTAGTCCATTAGGTTATGACCTCAGACATATTTAAAAGCACAGTTTGTAATGAGATGTGTGAACTATATTTTGCCCATTACTTACCCAATATTTGTAAAATGCCTACCGACCACTAGTCAATACCCAAAATGCCTGCTAGATCATTGGTTCCCAACTCTGGTTGTCAAGTCTACCTAACAGGTCAGGTTTTCAGGATATCTGAAGCACAGCACGGATGATATACAGTCAGGTCCAGAAATATTGGGACATCGACACAATTCTAACATCTTTGGCTCTATACACCACCACAATGGAGTTGGAATGAAACCAACACAATGTGCTTTAACTGCAGACTGTCAGCTTTAATTTGAGGGTATGTACATCCAACTCAGGTGAACGGTGTAGGACTTACAGACGTTTGCAGATGTGCCTCCCACTTGTTAAGGGACCAAAGGTAATGGGACAATTGGCTTCTCAGCTGTTCCATGGCCAGGTGTGTGATATTCCCTCATTACCCCAATTACAATGTGCAGATAAAAGGCCCAGAGTTCATTTCAAGTGTGCTATTTGCATTTGGAGTCTGTTGCTGTCAACTCTTAAGATGAGATCCAAAGAGCTGTCACTATCAGTGAAGCAAGCCATCATTAAGCTGAAGAAACAAAACAAACCCATCAGAGAGATAGCAAGAACATTAGGCGAGGCCAAAACAACTGTTTGGAACATTCTCAGAGAAGGAACACACCGGTGAGCTCAGCAACACCAAAAGACCCGGGAGACCACGGAAAACAACTGTGGTGGATGACCGAAGAATTCTTTCCCTGGTGAAGAAAACACCCTTCACAACAGTTGGCCAGATCAAGAACACTCTCCAGGAGGTAGGTGTATGTGTGTCAAAGTCAACAATCAAGAGAAGACTTCACCAGAGTGAATACAGAGGGTTCACCACAAGATGTAAACCATTGGTGAGCCTCAAAAACAGGAAGGCCATATTAGAGTTTTCCAAACAACACCTAACCAAGCCTTCACAGTCCTGGAACAAGATCCTATGGACAGATGAGACCAAGATCAACTTGTACCAGAGTGATGGGAAAAGAAGAGTATGGAGAAGGAAAGGAACTGCTCATGATCCTAAGCATACCACCTCATCAGTGAAGCATGGTGGTGGCAGTGTCATGACGTGGGCATGTATGGCTGCCAATGGAACTGGTTCTCTTGTATTTATTAATGATGTGACTGCTGACAAAAGCAGCAGGATGAATTCTGAAGTGTTTCGGGCAATATTATCTGCTCACATTCAGCCAAATGCTGCAGAACTCCTTGGACAGCGCTTCACAGTGCAGATGGACAATGACCCAAAGCATACTGCAAAAGCAACCAAAGCGTTTTTGAAGGGACAGAAGTGGAATGTTATGCAAGGGCCAAGTCAATCACCTGACCTGAATCTCATTGAGCATGCATTTCACTTGCTGAAGACAAAACTGAAGGGAAAATGCCCCAAGAATCAGCAGGAACTGAAGACCGTTGCAGTAGAGGCCTGACAGAGCATCACCAGGGATGAAACCCAGCGTCTGGTGATGTCTATGCATTCCAGACTTCAGGCTGTGATTGCCTGCAAAGGATTTGGAACCAAGTATTAAGAAGGGAAAGTTTGACTTATGATTATTATTCTCTCCCATTACTTTTGGTCCCTTAACAAGTGGGAGGCACATCTGCAAACTGCTATAAGTCCTACACCGTTCACCTGAGTTGGATGTACATACCCTCAAATTAAAGCTGACAGTCTGCAGTTACAGCACATTGTGTTTGTTTCATTCAAACTCCATTGTGGTGGTGTATAGAGCCAAAGATGTTAGAATTGTGTCGATGTCCCAATATTTCTGGACCTGACTGTATTGCAGGATTCAGTCTGCATTTCCCCAAGGTAATCCTTCAAATTTGGCCTGGTAGGGGACTTGAGAACCAGGGTTGTGATACATATTTCTATGTCATCAGTCAACACTTCCACCTTAATACTCAGTGATTGCACTTTTGCAGAATCATTTAGCACCCCCTAAACCCCCCTAATAAGTCCAATACTCCTTATCCTGCGTCGAGAACAGTGGCCTGATCCGCCGCCGCTGCTTCTTCTGACCGCGAGCAGATTGAGACTGGGAGCAAATAGTCCCCAGTCTCCCTCTGCGGCGCTGTGCTATCTTGCGGGAGCGAGATTACGCAGGGCTCGCGGCCCAGCAGCGCATCCCTTCATTGAGTCCTATTGACTCCAGGACGTCATACTCACGGTGGCGCAGAAGCGCTAACGCGATATCACTGAGGGTAGCGCTTCTTCCCGGGGCAAGGACCCAAAGTAGCGCCTTCCCTGGAATCTGTCGCTAAAATGGGGACGCTACGGGGAAACCTACAGGCGCTGGTTTTCCCAGTTAGCGTCCTCATTTTAGCGTTCGCTTGGGAATACGGCCCTGAGATTTTCCTCCGTGCAGAGCATTGTTACATGGATGCTTTTTGTGTGTGTACATTTATTTTATTATTATTCTAGGAACATTACATTCTTTTACGTTCTTTTGTTTTTACTGTGATTATTTTATATGATCTATATATTTCGCTTCATAAAATAGAGTATTCCAAAATGAAATGTTGCCATTTGAAACCATTTCAACTCTTTACTTTTTTTTTTTTGTTTTGTTCCCATAGTCGCTCGATTCCCCCGAAGGGTTTAATATATTTTTCCGAAATTGTAAACATAAAATATTGTGGCCTTGCCGGGGCAAAGTGTTCATTTAAACAAGTGCTGATGCAGGAGCTGTCAGGAGTTATCATGCTCTCCCTATTTCTCCTCATTACTTAGGGTCTTTCTTTGCAGGGGAAAAAATAAGGCCTGTGGCTTCTTAAACCTCACCTTGTTTCAATTGCTTAAATAGTGTCTTGAGGGGGAAAATTAATGTCGGTGTCAAACACAATAACTCCTGACATATATTTCTGTCACGAGTTACATTGTAATAAACTTTTATATCTCGCTTGTTCTTAGTGCTAGGTGTTAAATGAAAGGGCGGAATAGTTTTGAGTCCCTCGAAATCATCCATTAGCCACATCGACATCCCCTTTGTGGACATTGTGAGATTAAAGGGCTGATATTGAGCGACTCTGTACGAGCTGTCAGAGGGAGCAGGGATGCTCGATCTTTATCTTTCAGAGAAAATCTTTACAAATGACTCTTCGTCTGTAGAAATGGTCTAATTCATCCAGTGCTTTCCTTGGTTTTGCAAAGATACAGGATTCCAAAGGGCCAAAGAGGGGCATCGCATTTTGGGGGGCTGCCACAAGAGAGGTGGCCTGAGATGAGGCTGTTCCTGGATTTTTATATTATGTGGCGACCTATTGGGGACATTTACCAAACTAAAAATGTCATTCTGAACAAGATCGAAGTATTTAATTTATATTGAGCGCTATTTAACATTTATTATAGTTTATAGCTTCATTGCTGGGAGTTTTATTGCTTTACAGATCTATTATACACCCCAAAATACACGGAGGAGCCCTTAAAAACAATCCCGCACAGTGCATATATTGCAGATGTGCAGGTGTCTTTTTAGGGGTGTAGCGCTCACTCCCAGAGGAGCCGCTGAATTTAACCTCGGGTCAGTCTGCCCCGCACTAAGGAATAAATATACACCAGCACTGCTGTGGATTTTATAAGTTACAGTGGCAAGAAAAAGTATGTGAACCCTTTGGGATTACGTGGAGTTTTGCATGAATTGGTCATAAAATGTACTCTGATCTTCATCTAAGTCACAACAATTTGAAAAACACAGTCTGCTTAAAATAATACAACACAAACATTCTATGTTTTCATGTTGTTATTGAACAGAACATGTAAACATTCACAGTGCAGGGTGGAAAAAGTATGTGAACCTTTGGACTTAATAACTGGTTGACCCTCCTTTGGCAGCAATAACCTCAACCAAACGTTTCCTGTAGTTGCAGATCAGACCTGCACAACGATCTGGAGTAATTTTGGACCACTCCTCTTCACAAAACTGTTTCAGTGTAGCAATATTCTTGGGATGTCTGGTGTGAATCGCTCTCTTAAGGTCATGCCACGGTATTTCAATCGGGTTGAGGTCAGGACTCTGACTGGGCCACTCCAGAAGGCGTATTTTGTTTTGTTGAAGCCATTCTTTTGTTGAATTACTGGTATGCTTTGGGTCATTGTCCTGTTGCATCACCCATCCTCTGCGGAGCTTCAGTTGGCGGACAGATGGTCTTACGTTTTCCTGCAAAATGTCTTGATAAACTCTGGAATTCATTTTTCCATCAATGACAACAATCCGTCCAGGCCCTGAGGCAGCAAAGAAGCCCCAAACCATGATGCTCCCTCCGCCATGTTTTACAGTGGGGATGAGGTTTTGTTGTTGATGTGCTGTGCCTTTTTTTCTCCACACATAGTGTTGTGTGTTTTTTCCAAACAACTAAATTTTGGTTTCATCTGTCTACAGAATATTTTGCCAGTAGTGCTGTGGAACATCCAGGTGCTCTTTTGCAAACTTCAAACGTGCTGCAATATTCTTTTTGGACAGCAATGGCTTCCTCCGTGGTGTCATCCTATGTACTCCATTCTTGTTTAATGTTTTCCTTATTGTAGATGTGTCAACAAAAATGTTAGCATGTGCCAGAGATTTCTGTAAGTGTTTAGCTGACACTCTAGGATTCTTCTTTACCTCATTAAGCATTCTGCGCTGTGCTCTTGCAGTCATCTTTACAGGATGACCACGCCTAGGGAGAGTAGCAACAGTGCTGAACTTTCTCCATTTGTAGACCGTCTGTCTTACCGTGGACACATGAACATCAAGGCTTTTGGAGATACTTTTGTAACCCTTTCCAGCGTCATGCAAGTCAACAATTCTTGATCGTAGGTCTTCTGAGAGCTCTTTTCTGCGAGGCATGGTTCACATCAGGCAGTGCAAATTGAAACCAGTAAACCCAAAACTGGTTTGTGTTTTTAAAGGGCAGGACAGCTTTCAGCAACACGTCCAATAATATCACACTGATTTGGACTCAAGGTTGGCTCACTCCTGGCTCCAACTAGCTCTTGGAGAAGTCAGTAGGCTAAGGGTTCACATACTTTTTCCACCCTGCACTGTGAATGTTTACATGTTCTGTTCAATAAAAACATGAAAACATATAATGTTTGTGTTGTATTATTTTAAGCAGACTGTGTTTTTAAAATTGTTGTGACTTAGATGAAGATCAGAGCACATTTTATGACCAATTCATCCAAAACTCCACGTAATCCCAAAGGGTTCACATACTTTTTCTTGCCACTGTATATAGTTTACTGGACTCAAATAAACTGGCATATATAAAGCAGCAGGGTATACATATATATTTATAGGAATTCGTAATGCGAGAAACGCGCAGCGGAAAAGAAAAGGAATTTTAACCCCTTCGTTGCCGGGGTGTGAGTCCCGTACAGGTTGTGTCCCAAGAAGCTGTGCGTGTATGCGTGTGTTGGTACCCGGGTACTAGATTCAACTGGCCAGTGAATGAATTCAATGTGTCTTCGACTAGTCACGTTGGGGCCCTGTAGATTTAGACAAACTGCAGCGTGCTTTATTACTGTACTGTGGCCTGGAAGGCCTCTCACCCATCCTCCAGATACTCTGCACCCTGCTCGACCCAGAACGTCTCTCCGCTCGATTTGGCTGGGACTCTGTGCCACCGGATCCGCTTGTCTTGCTTGTCCGTCTCTGCCACAAGATTCTCAGTTCACCGCCTGTACTCCCATTAGATCATCGCGGTCTCCTAACTCGGGGTCCAATCTGCAGCACTGTATCTGTGTAAACCTCTCAGCGGTGGATTACTAGGTCTCTGGCAAGTCACTGAAACCGATCTCCAGCGTCCGCAAGGCAGCACCTGCGCTCCGGCTTGGTCACAATCGCTCCTTGTCTCACGTGCGTCTTGCTCTGTTCACCCCTTGGTGCGCACTGGCTCTCCTCCGCGCGAGGTTGCGGATGTCTCCCCGTTCTCTCCACCCACTTCTTGTCCCTGCCCCAAAGCATGCTGGAAAACGTAGTCCAAAAATGTCCAGTATGGTTTACATTGCGCTCGTCTCCCCCTGATGGCCAGAAACGAGTAATTACGGCAGCAGAATTAACCCAGCGCTACAGGGGCATCTCCATATATTCAGGGCGCACACCCTGCATACCTGGAGGAACCCCTAAAAAGACACCCGCACATCCTGAATCTATGGAGGAGCCTGTAAAAAGACTCCCTCAAACCCGTAATATATGGAGGAGCCCCTAACGAGACACCCGCACACCCTGAATATATGGAGGAGCCCCTAACCAGACACCCGCACACCCTGAATATATGGAGGAACTCCTAAAAAAAAAAAACACACACCCTGAATATATGGAGGAGCTCCTAAAAAGACACCCGCTCACCCTGAATATATGGAGGAGCCCCTAAAAAAGGCACCCGCTCACCCTGAATATATGGAGGAGCCCCTAAAAAAGGCACCCGCTCACCCTGAATATATGGAGGAGCCCCTAAAAAAAGGCACCCGCTCACCCTGAATATATGGAGGAGCCCCTAAAAAGACACCCGCACATCCTGAATATATGGAGGAGCCCCAAAAATATACCTACACACCCTGAATATATGGAGTAGTCCCAGAAATATACATACACACCCTGAATATGTGGAGGAGCCCCTAAGGCTAGGGTCAGACGAACGTATTTTTCGCGTCGTCCGTGAAAAAGTGCGTTCGAACGAATGGATGTATTTTTTCACGGAATACACAATAGCGGTCATATGATGCGCATTTTCGTCCGTGATTTTGTACGGATCATCAATAAAACCCTTTTTGCGTCTGGACGTTATGTTGGCCGGACATAAGCAGCATCTGACGTCTCCTAATCACGCACACACGCCGCTAGCGGACGCAGCGCACTCTGTACGTCAGTACTAGCGGTATCACGTTCTCGAAAAAATGCGTTAGTTTGCCACTTGCGTTGCGCGGCCGACCTTTTGTGCGGCCGTACTCCGTATATTGGCCATCATTTGCTGCTACTACGGCCGTGATAAAGTGCGGCTGCACGTGCGTTCGCACTGCGTTCATCTGACCCTACCCTAAAATGACACTCGCACACACTGAATATATGGAGGAGCCCCTAAAAAAACCTGCACATTGGGAATATAAGGAGGAACCCCAAAAAGAAGGCCATTAGGAGACAAATGACAGATTGCGAGATTTGGTTTAAAACTTTGTCTTCCAGTCAGAAAAGGGACAAAATAGCAGGGCTTTTATTCAGGGGGTACTCGGAGGTACGCAGTACCGGCACCTCACCACCAGCCAGAACTAACAGAGAGCATGATGCTCCTTCCTCCTCCTGCAGTGCAGGCAGAGAATTGGAAGCGCTCGGCAGCTCATGTTGCTCCTGAACGCTTCCGTTTGTCAGGAGTGTATGTAGGGACTGATAACCCCACTCCCCAGTAAGTGATAAGGGAGGGCTGCTCCCCCTCTCTCTGCAGCCGCTGAAACTTTGAACATCATGGGGAGCGGGGGTGCAGCATGTTTACACCCATCTGCCAGAGCTGCGCATTGTCAGGCATGCGGTGTGATCGAAGGAGCTGGCACTGTAAGGTGGTAGTGAGTTTTATTGCTTTGGAGCTCATACACACTGCGCATTACTGTGAGTGTCATTGCTTTGGAGCTCATACACATTGCGCATTACTGTGAGTTTTATTGCTGTGGAGCTCATACATACTCAGCAAAACTGTGAGTTTCATTGCTGTGGTGCTCACAAATGCTAGGGGATTATCCACTCAGTGCCATTGTTGCAACCCCCCCCCCCAAAAAAAAACGCTAACTGCCCTGCAATACAGATTTTTCTTGCAACAGAGGCACTTAGTGGATAACCCCCATAGGGTTACAACAATAGTTGTAGTTCATTTAAAGGAACACAGTATTAAAAAATATGGTTCCCTTTTATAGTGTCTTCCTTTAAGTGACCTACAACTATTGTTTATGAGGACATGAAAATAGTCATAATAATCAGTTTCTCCCCAGGCGTGAGAGAACCCCCACCTATTTTTCCAGAAAAAAAGCACTGCAAAATAGGGGATAGTTTTATTAATTAGGCAGAGCAGCATTCAGTCTGAAAGTTATCGGATAACATGTATGAGCGCTCTTAACAGATTCTGCACATTCTGAAGCCAAAATCTCATATTTTAAAGGAGGTTCATTTCAGAGTTGATGATCTCACATTCACCTTCTAGTTAAACTTACAGGACGCCCCATTGCATTCTCAAAGAACTTTATTAACTGCCTGTAACGGCGGAGCATATTTTCCAACTTAAGAAAAAGAAAAGGAGATTAATTACTATTACTTGGTTTCCAGTGCTACATACATACATACATATATACATACATATATATATATATGTTTTTATGCTTAGAATTTTCCTCCCCTTCTCACACATCTAGTTAAAGCCATCATGTCTTTATCTTGCTGCGTTGTAGTAAATATTGGAATGGCCCAGGAGTCTTTTTGACGGGCCTAAGACTAATTAACGTAGCAGCTCTACATTAGAGCACTTTGGGAAGCAAGTCAATCTAAAGGACACTCCACTGTAACCCACCCTCTTGTCCCTGTCTTCACGAATGCAGATCTTACAAAAACACATTTATAAACCTCTCTGCTCCTCCTTGATGTCAAAGACACTTGACTTTTCCCTCTATGCCAGTGCATCGAGTGGCAAGTGTCAGCCGCATCTCCCCAAGAAGGTTCTGTGAAAGATCCCATGGGTTATACACAGCCTTCATAGAACAGACTCAGTGTTTCCTGATTGGCTGAGCCACTTCCTGGTCTGACGAGAATCCTACTGCTTTTTGTAAAGGCTGGAGATACAAAGTCACCGTAGAAACATTATTTTACATGTTTTTAGGGTGTTTTTTGGGCAGTCCGTATATTTCTTGCATTTTTAAATGATGCATCGTTTAACATACCATCCATATAATATGGAATAACCTCCCAGACGCCGTCAAATCTTCCCCCAGTCTAAAGTCCCTTAAGAGCTCCCTATTAACATACCTCAATACAAAATGCACCTGTAAACATGTAACATAATGACTACATTTCCTCCATATTTATTTTTCTGTTAATCTGTATATTTGGTCCTGTGTTAATATCTTGCATTTTACTATTTTGTATTTCTGTAACCACTCAATGTTCTCGAACCCAGGACATACTTGAAAACGAGAGAAATCTCAATGTATCCTTCCTGGTAAAATCCTTTATAAATAAATAAATAAATAAATAATGTACTAAAAAAGCGGTGGGTCGCTTCCCTTTTAATAGCCTCTTAATATTGAATTGCTGAATGCTCTGCAGAATTAAGATGCTAAAATATGGACATGGTTGAAATTAAGAACTTGAGCAATTTTAGTAATTTGGTAAAAATAATAATATATATATATATATATATATATATATCATTTTGGGCCCTATTACATTTACACATTCTTAACGCAAAAACGCACGCTAAACGCGTGTTTTTTTTTGCACGTATCGTTAAACGTTAACGCACGAAAATCACAGCTGGAATTACATTCCTTGTGCATTTTTTCATCCGTCGGGAAATTGCGCTCGTAAAACCGACGAGCTAAAATGCGCGCAAAGTACAGTTGCAGAAATCAGTGAGCGCAATGTAATTTTTAACGCAAGTCCGTCATTTTGTGCGGACTGCGCACAACAGACGTACGTTCTGATGGAAGACAAGGTAGTGGCCGTCATTTTTGACGGATCTAGTAAAAAAAAAAAAACGTGTGCATCGACGTTCTCCGTTGTGAATCCGCAGTTTGGTACGGTCAGGTTGTTACAATTTGCCGTTACCACCAGCTTTTCAAAGACGTTAAAATTATGCGCGCTAACGTTGTCCGTTAAAATTTGCGCTAAGATTGTAAAACCATGCACGTACCAGCGCACAAACGCATTTACGTTCACAATGTTAAGTATAGGATGCGCGCACTAAATTGCGTTCGCACAGGGTCACTCGCGTTAGACGTTAATGCGCATTTTGTGCACAAATGTTGTAATACGACGTTCAGCGCAAAGGGTTTTGCCTCTCGCTTTAATGCGTTTTTGCGTGCGCGCGGAATGTGATAGGGCCCTTTATGTATTTGTGTTTATATTATATGGTAAAATGATGGTTTACATGCGTGTTATGTTAATTGTGCATATATTTGCTTGCTTTACACAGCCTAATATAATTCTGATTAAAAAATATATAATTGTAGCCTGATCCATAAGGATCGAGTGAATGCAGAGCTTGCAGTGTAAATCTTACAAAGCATATATATAGATTATGTTTGCTCTATAAAGTGGGATTAAGTAAAAATAATTGTAACGATTTTTTTTTTTTTTTTTTACTTCCTTTTCAGGGTTCTCTTCACAAGCTCAGTTTTAAACTTGGCTGAGTTGGTCGCCCTTCGTCCAGACCTTGGGAAGCTCCACAAGATCCTTTACTTCCATGAAAACCAACTGGTTTATCCTGTGCGAAAAAGCCAGGAAAGGGATTTCCAATATGGATACAATCAGATCCTGTCTTGGTAGGTCAATTTGTGTCATTGTCGTCGTGCTTTCGCTAAGAGCAGAGATTTAAGTCTGAATTTGGTGCTGACTTTGCCGGACACACACACACTCTTCAGAAGCTACAAAAGAAGGGTCAGAATGTGTTGCTTGAAAATAGAGCGTAACTCTAAAGGGGTTATTCATAGAGCACCGAAATTCCGATGCTCTTTTATTCGGCGCACTTCGGCGATCTCAATTCGTCTGAATTCAGCATTCACTGCAGGGTCCGCCAAGTGTGCCGAATCAATCCGCCGAACGCCGCCGAGAAACTGGCGAACGCATCCTCAAACCGCCGAATCGATCCGATACACTGTCGAATGCATTCAACGTTCTGCTGAACAGACCCCTGAACACCTCCGAAAAAAGCCGACCAGCCGCCAAACAGGTGTAAAGAAATAAAATAATAAAAATATGCAATTTTTTAAAAAAAACAAAAAAAACTAGGGCTTGAAAATCCCTGGAAATATTCTATAAAGTTCCTATGAATATCAATAAAAGGTCTGTTACGAAATAGAAAAAAAGCACCATGTAAAAAAATATTGGAATCCAAAATTTTCCCAGAAAAATGCCTAAAGATATTCTAAAAAACAAATTAAATTAAAAGAGACCTTTTGCCACAAATGAAAAAATAAGCGGTTGAATAAATATTTTGGGGAATTTTTTAACATTGAAACCTATGGGATTCGCCTGATTAAACCTGTCGAATGAAAATTAGGGCATTTCGACAACTTTTCTCTGCTCCGGTGATCTCTGAATAGATTAGCCATTACTTCTCCTATGGGGGATTTCACTGTCGCCATATTGCATCGTATTTTTCTGGCAATTCGCCAATATTTGCCATGAAATTGCAGCTTACGGGGAAATTCACTGTTTGGTGCAGTTCAGTGGCAAGTTTGGCTCTCTTTCAATAACCCCTTAAATGTAATCCTAACCGTAAAACAGGCACAAATAGTACCCTTACTCTAATTTCTATCCCTAACCCTAACCCTCGAAAATCATAATCCAGTTTGGACGTCACCGAATTGAAGCAGGAGTCCAAAATATGCAAAACAAGACCCTCTAATTCATCTGCAGATTTTTTTTCACCTGATACTTTTGGCTTTTTTTTCTTTCTTTCTTCGTGTGGCCAAAAATAAAATTTTCAGGCAAAAGGATTACCGCATCCCTATTACTCGTAGGCGACATTTTTAATTTGCCATTATACATTAGCTTCTGCGTTTTTGCTCCCATATATCCACTCCAAACGAAAGCAGTGGTTTTTAGTTTATTTATACAAAATTTATCTATTTCATTTATATTAAAAATTTGTTTTTTCAGTCTGAGGGTTGGTTTTTTTTTTTTTTTTTTAAATGTATTTTATATTTTTAAGGGACATTTTTGGATGAATTGATTTCCAATGAATCAGCCGATAGTTTGGTGGAAAGATAACTTTTTTTATTTTTAAAAACTGCTTATCTAATTAAATCAAGCTCACTTTTGGGCACTATTCCCTAGTAAACTGTATTTTACAGAAAAAGCATAAAAATCATTTGAGGAGGAAAAGAAGAAAATAAATCTCCAGCCCGTCCTTCTCAAAAAATCTCATCAGAGATGGGAATCGTGTATTCAATAGACATAGAGGGTCCACTGCCAGGATACACACTCCCTATAATACTATGCAAAAGTGCATGTAATCAATAGGTTTTTTTAATTTTATTAATATTTTTACCGGTTTTCATCAAACTGTAATGAAAAAAAGAACTCCTGAATTCCTGGTTTAAGCTATCTTAGGCTGGGGTCAGATTAACGCATTTTTAACGTGCGTTCTGGCGCACTTAATCACGGCCGCAGTAGCAGCAAATGACGCGCAATGACGGCCAATATACGAAGTACGGTCGCACGAAAGTCCGGCCGTGCAACGCAAGTGGAAAATGAACGCATTTTTTCGAGAACGCAGAACCGCTAGTACTGACGTACAGAGTGCGCTGCGTCCGCTAGCGGCGTGTTTGCGTGATTAGGAGACGTCAGACGCTGCTAATGTCCAGCCAACATAACGTCCAGACGCAAAAAGGGTTTTATTGACGATCCGTAAAAAAATCACGCACATAACTGCGCGTCGTCTGACCGTTTTCGCGCATTCCGTGAAAAATACGTCAATGCGTTCAGATGCACTTTTTGACGGTCGCTGCTAATAATGCGTTCGTTTGACCCTAACCTTAGGGATTTAATATTTTAATTCCGGTCGGCTTTGCTATTTGTTTGTATTTCTCCCTTAATTCTGCTCGTTTTTCTATTTTCTATCCTGCTCTGAAATTCCCTTTTTTTTATGTTGCTTTATGCACACAGACGCCGGGATTGCTTCAGCGGGTGCAAAATAGAAAATTAGAGGTCAGCTTCCTTTATCTTGTATAATGGAGTGAAAGGGAGCAATTTGATAAATTCCCGAATAAAAGACCATCTCCTTTGCTCCATTACACCCAATGAAGCGCAGAAAGATCCGTTTAACAGTCATAGCTCCGGACGGAGTTTAACTAATGCGTTAGACCTTTCGCAGGGTAGTAACTACATTTTCACAAACTGCTTAGCTATCGATCAGAGCTCACCCCCTTCCTCCCCCTGATAAGGCTCATTCGGCGGCTGGGTACGTTACCCCCCCCCCCCTCCTGCAGGACTGAAACGAGTCACAATCCAAACAAAATAACCTGGGAATTCGCTGATCCACACACAAGTGGTTTATTTGACCTTAACCATTATCTGTAACGTGGTACAGTGTCTTATGGCATAAAACGAGCCTCGTGGTATGCATGGGTTAAGTCATTTAAAGCTCTGTTTCTCAACTCCAGTCCTCAAGTTCCCCCCCTAACAGGTCAGGTTTGCGGGATATCTGAAGCATGGCTCAGGTGATTTGATTTGCTGCTCAGTGATTGCAGGATTAAGGCCGGAAGTCACCTGAGCACACCAAGGGCGTCCATAGTAACCCCTGCTCCCAGGGTCCGTCGCAGCGTTATGACTAGGGATGTGCATGGCTGAAAATTTTGTTTCATTTAGCTTTTAAATCATTTCGTTTTCAGAATTTCGGAACTAATTTCATTTAGTTTCGTATCGATTTGAAATTTCAAATCGATTCGAATGTCATATATCAATTCGATAGTTGATATCAATTCGAATTTTGGATCACTAGATAAAAACCCAATTAACCAAATTTTGCTGTTAAAAGAAAAGCTAGGGTTAAATTTTAAGCTGTGTCACAGATTTAGTATTTGAGTCAAATTAAACAGTGAAACAAAATTAAATTAGCACCAGCTTAGCCTAATATCGGCTGTGGAGTCCAGTGGTAACATCTCTACCCTTCGACCCTGGAGAACCAAGTCAAGGTCCCGTTTGGCACATCCCTCCAGTACAACTGTGGAGTTGTCTCGACTTTACGAGAAGCGGGTTCAACCTAACCACCAGGTCGCTGATCATCACTACAATCATGGAAAGACGACCCAATCCCACTCAGACGCCACCAGCGAGTGTCCTTGGGCAAGACACTTAACGATATGGATGCGCCTACCTCACAAAAATACTTGTACCTCTCATAGATTGTAAGTTCCCTTGGGAACAGGGTCCCCTGAATCAGGTCATATCATCCATGTGTGGTATTCTAATGTATCAATCCTTGTACACTGATCTTGTAAAGCGCTGCGGAATATGTGGCGCTATATAAATAAAGGATGATAATAATAATAAAGTCCTTTGATTATCAGTTATTCAAATTTTTCTTTTATGATAACCGTGTAAAATGAAATAAATTCGTTATATACCGTTTCATTTAGAATTCGTATCGTATCGATTTCGCTATTCGGAAGTACTTCCGAACAGTGGCGTCACTAGGGTTGGTGTCACCCGGTGCGGTAACTTATGGTGTCACCCCCCCCCCCCCCGAGCTTTACATGGGTTTTTTTTAACTACTTTTACTCGTAAATTAGTACTCCCATATAACACTGAATGCTCATAATACACGGCGCACATTACTGTGAGGTTTATTGCTAGAGCTCTGTGATATGCTCATACACAAGTTTTGGCAAACTGACAGCAAGTACGGTGCCTGTTCGAAGGCAGTGAAAGTCCTCATAGAGAAGTAATGGTTAATCTGTTCAGAGACACCGAACAGCAAAGAAATGTCCTGATGTCCTGATGTCCGGTGATTTCATTTGGCAGGTTTATTCAGGGCGAATGAACACCATAGGTTTCAATGTTAAAAATATTCCTGTTTTTATCAAATATCTAATAAACCGTTTATCCCTTTAATCCATAGTAAAAAAAATCTTTATTTATTGATTTTATTTTTTTTGTATCTTTTTAGGCATTTTTCAAAAAAAAAAAAAAACATTTTCTTTTTCTAATAGCAATTTTTCTTTTTTTTCTGTAACAGACCTTTTTATTATCATTCATCAGAACTTACAGATGAAACTCTAAAAATTAGAATATGGTGCAAAAGTTCATTTATTTCAGTAATGCAACTTAAAAGGTGAAACTAATATGAGACTCAATTCATGCGGTGATTTGTCATTATTGTGGTGATTATGGGTTACAGCTCATGAAAACCCCAAATCCACAATCTCAGAAAATGAGAATATTACCTGCAATCAATAAAACAAGGATTGTACATAGAACAATATGGGACCTCTGAAAAGTATAAGCTGCATATGGACTCAGCTTCCATGCCACATTGCCGCATTGAGGCAGTGATTGCTATCAGCCTGCGGCACTGCTGAGGTGTTATGGAAGACCAGGATGCATAAAATAGCGGCCTTCAGCTCTTCTGCATTGTTCGGTCTCATGTCTCTCATCCTTCTCTTGGCAATGCCCCATAGATTCTCCAAGAGGTTCAGGTCAGGTGAGTTTGCTGGCCAATCGAGCACAGTAATGGCAGTGTGGGCAGGTGCCAAGTCCTGCTGGAAAATGAAGTCAGCATCCCCATAAAGCTGGTCTGCGGAAGGAAGCATGAAGTGCTCCAAAATCTCCTGGTAAACGGCTGCGTTGACCCTGGACTTAATGAAGCACAGTGGACCAACACCAGCAGATGACATGGCTCCCCAAATCAACACAGACTGTGGAAACGTCACACTGGACTTCAAGCATCTTGCAGTATGTGCCTCTCCATTCTTCCTCCATACTCTGGGTCCTTGGTTTCCAAATGAGATGCAAAAGTTGCTCTCATCAGAAAAGAGGACTTTGGAGCCGCTGAGCACCAGACCAGGTCTGTTTTTCTTTAGCCCAGGTAAGACACTTCTGATGTTGTTTGTTGTTCAGGAGCAGATTGACAAGAGGAATATGACATTTGAAGCCCATGTCCAGGATCCGTCTGTGTGTGGTGGCTCTTAATGCACTGACTCCAGCCTCAGTCCACTCCTTGTGAAAGTCCAATATTTCTGAATGGCCTTTTCCTGACAATCCTCTCCAGGCTGCAGTCTTCCCTGCTGCCTGTGCCCCTTTTTCTTCCACACTTTTCCCTTCCACATAACTTCCTATTAATGTGCTTTGATACAGCACTTTGGGAACATCTAACTTCTTTTGCAATGACCTTTTGAGGCTTTCCCTCCTTATGGACGGTGTCAATGATGGTTTTCTGCACAACAGTCAGGTCAGCAGTCTTTCCCAAGATTGTGATTCCTACTGAACCAGACTGAGAGACCATTTAAAGGCTCAGGAACCCTTTGCAGGTGTTATGGCTTAATTAACTGATTAGAGTGGGACACTTTGAGCCTAGAATATATTGCACCTTTTCACAATATTCTAATTTTCTGAGATTGTGGATTTGGGGTTTTCATGAACTGTAAGTCATAATCATCACAATAACAAATCACGGCTTGAACTATCTCATATATTAGTTTCACCTTTTAAGTTGCATTACTGAAATAAATGAACTTTTGCACGATATTCAAATTTTTCGAGTTTCACCTGTATATGTTAATTCCAGATATTTTCATTCAGTAGTTCTTTTTAAAACAACAGGCGACAGGTTTGCAGCAGCATTCGGTGGCTGATTCCCTGCACTTCAGGGACCCTGTGGTGAATTCACTGGGGAAATTTGATTCCCCAAAGTGCGGGGAACAACAGAACACTGAAATGTCTGCGCCATTTCGGTGCTCTGTGAATATCCGCTTTGTGGTGTGTTTTTTGCCACCCCATGGAAAGTGCCAGCCTAGGCCTTTCCTACCCAGGACATACTTGAAAATGAGAGAATTCTCAATCTATCCTTCCTGGTAAAATATTTTTGTGTTTAAAATTCTTTTATTTTTTTATTAAGGGTGTCACCCTAGGGGTGGTGTCACCTGGTGCGGGCCACACCCCCCTAACAACGCCCCTGCTTCCGAATACAAATTATCAATACCCTCCATAGGGCGTGCATACTTTGTAGGGCTGAGCGCACTAGCGTGCACTCAGCGAGGTGGTCACACGGGCATCCGAACGGAAAGAACTTCTGTTCTTACAGATGTTCCCTCTGTGCACGTGTGACCCCGGTCTCCGTCTGTACTTTCCCAAGGTCATCCTTAAAATCTGGCCTGTTAGGGGACTTGAGGACCAGGGTTGAGAAACCCTGACCGGTAATCCCGAGTGTGGCTCGAGGTTAACTTTTCGTACCGAAAGCGGTATCCCCGAGCCACACTCGGGCTGATACTTACATGTCCTGCGCTCCCTCGCTGATCCTGCAGTCTCCTCCAGCCGCTCGCAAAGTCACACTGCCTGGTTCTGAAACCAGGAAGTGTGACATCGCGAGCGGCTGCAGTGTGACTGCGGGGACAGCGAGGGAGCGCAGGACATGTAAGTATCAGCCCGAGTGTGGCTCGGGGATACCGCTTTCAGTATTGAAAGTTAACCCCGAGCCACACTCATACCGCTAGGGGGGCAAAATAAATAGGACCGATTCTGACTTATAAAATATGTGAGAATCGGACCGCCAGGGAGGTTAAAGGGTTATTGTGTAAGCTGTGAAAAAATGAGGGATTGCAAAATTTTGGGCTAAAAACAGCTGAATTTGGAAAAAATAAATCAAACTCTGGTGTTTTCTTTTTAGCTTTTTGTTTTTGTTTTGGCCTAAAAGTTGCCATTCTCATGTAGCTCTCCATTAATTCCCGGCTATGTGAATAACATACCTGGACCATGGGGGGGCCTATTCACTAACCATCATTCTTCCATTGAAAGCGGTGGTTTCACTTCGGTGGATCAAGTATGGTGATACTACAATGAATTCACTGTTTTGAGAATTGCCCCCATGCTTAGCCGTACTTTCCACCTGAGTTTCTGCTGATGTTTTCTAACATAGTTCTTGGTGTAGATTTCTACTCGTGTTTCCGCTTTTGTTACTGTCGTTGTTAATTAGCGCAGATTTCACCGTAGTTTCAGTTGATGTTGACTAGTGTTGTTTTCACTGTTCGTTTTAATGTTCAGTGGAATTTAATCAACAATTCAATCAACAATTTAAAATTGTGAAGTGTATTCACCAGTGCTTCAAACAATGGAACTACGTTGAATGGAGAATCGATTCAGAGTTTACTCAGTTTGTGGTCAATAATGGTGGTACTGTTGTTCAACGCTATTGGCTGTTGAATGCAGAAACTAGATCTAACAGTTTTAGAGTCTCCTTCTGTGGAAAACCAATATTCAACGTATTTGCAACAGTGTTTGGCTTGCTAACTGCTACTCTTGCGCAGGATTGAGTGCTGCTGCGGAGTGTTGTTCTGTCAGGGACCAGCTAACCCAGGGGGGCGAGGGAAGGGAACCAGGAAGCAGGATGCCACGATCGTTCGGAGGTGACTGCGGGAGGACGTCGAGGGAACGCAGGGACAGGTATGTATCAGCCAGAGTGTGGCTCGGGGTTACCGTTTTCAGTATTGAAATTTAGCCCCGAGCCACACTTGGGAATACTGACAGGGGGCTGAATAAATGTACCGATTTTAACACATAAAATATGGCGGAATCGGACCACCGGGGAGGTTAATGTGGCCAGGATGTGAGGCATGCCACCTTTTCTGCCCGGATCGATTTGGTGGTGGTGTCAGTTTAAAACAATCCTGGTATCAGTTTAAAAGATAGAGGTAAATACGGTACATAGAGCTTTTCGTGTGCTAAGACACAGCTATTAAACCAAACAGTGGTCCCACTGACCTCAATTGGAGCCGCTTATAAGCTCTTTAGATGCGATTATGGACAATTCACTGGCCAACCGGCCGCCTCTCCTGGGATTCACTAAACCAAGTTTGGCCTCTATTCAAAAGCATTTGCTATAGCACATACTGTAGCATAGACCATATATACACGAGTCTGTCGTCTGTTGGTCACAAAGTTGTTCGCTGCCCCAGGAGCTGGTATTTGGTCATCTTTTGGATAAAAGTTTAAAAAAAAACAGAATCCTCCATTTCTGCAAAAGAAAATTCAAGGATGACCTTAAACTTGATTTGATCCAGAAAATCAAAAAAAAATCGTCTAGCCATACCCTCGCGTCAATGTTGTTTTAATAGTAACCCTACATGTACATTACCCATGTGACACATGCCTTTTGTACTTCTATGTCAAAGTTACAGACAGATTCTATTATTTTTTGTTTCATTATGTCTTTTTCTTTCTTTTCATTTTCTAAGAATACATTTTAGCAAACGAGACGCAGGTATAATGCCTTTAAACCCATCCCGCACAGGAAATTAGCTAATGGGTTGCTTTGAAACGCGCCGCACATCTGTTACGCTAATGCCGGTGTGATGCTTTGTGTACATGTGTATATACACCCGGTACAGTATGCGAGGAGTTACGCTCTCCTGGTTTGTATTATCCTAGGGCAAATCACCGTCTGCTCCAAGCAACTAAACACTACATCGTAAGACCCTTCATATCAGGTCTCCGGAAATGCGGTGCCATGTTTTATTATTTAGTGGAACGAGACGCACGACAGTACAAACGAATTATCATTATTACTGCAGAAGGGACTTTTGAAGACTTTGATGTTACAGTCTCCATACGTTTGCATTACGAGTTCATTTGTCACGCTTCGACGGTGAGCTTAATTTGATTCATAGAAACCTCCAAAAAAAGTGTACGATACACTTCCAGGGTCTTTAAACGGTGATGCTGTACATCGATAAAGAGCTATGAGGCTGTGGGCTTCAGGGGATTGGTCGCCGAGGCCCTCAAAAAATTAGCTAAATGAGTCTGAAAGAAAAGTCATCAGGTCTCATTGGAATTATATTGTATTGCACCATTAGCCTACTATAATGTGATTGAGTAATCCTGCATCTGTACATGTTTAATTGTTTATTATTTTCTAGAAGAACGTTAGTCCTGCATAGGTGAATGTTACTGTATATATCTAAATGTGTATTAATGTATAAGGGACCAAGTATTCGAAGTACAAATCCTACCAGAACTGAAGTCATGTTTTGTGTGTGTTGCAGAAAACGTTTAAATAAAAGCACTTCTGGTTTCACCCAGCCCGCTCCCTTCGTACATTGGAATTAATGACCATATTTCAGCATATGTGCAACACTCGCACTGAAAAGCGCAAGATCCGAAACGCTAATGTTTTTTTTTTAGCATTCGGATTGTAATATGTTGCGCCCGCTCTAGGGCAACCAGAGCTAATGTTAACGCTCACATAGGTGAACCCTAACATTGGCATTAACTATGTAATATGGCCCTATAATGGCTCGGGTAAGTTTACAATAGCTCAGGTTAAGTTAGCACCAGCTTTGTAATGTGGCCCCAGATGTTTGAAATCTCCTTACTTGAAAATCCATTTATCCACAACTCTTAGCATTTGAATTTTTATTTTTTTTCCGGAAATCGGCACACCGATAAATTCGGACTGAATGGCTAAAGCCGATATTTCCATTGAAAAGTATAGCCACGAGAGCCAATCTCTGAGCCAAAATTTTGTTGGGAATAGAAATGCTGGTAAACCTACATGTGAATCTCCTGAACTGAAAAATGGCAGTAAAAGGTCCTGATTTCTACATATCTTGAAGAATTAAATCACAGCCTAAATTCCCATACTGGCAAACTCACCCTGTGCCTATAAAATTGGAAAGAATGAAACATGACGACTGAAGGACATGGATGTGTCGGTTATCTCCACCTCTCTCTTTTCAGTTTAGTGGCTGATACCGTGGTTTTTAACTCTGCTTTCAACATGGAGTCTTTCCTGAAATCGATTGGAACCTATCTGAAACTGATTCCAGATCATCGCCCCAAAAATCTGGAGTCTGTCATTCGACCGAAATGTAGAGTCCTCCACTTTCCAATCAGATTTCCCGACGTTACCAGGTGAGTTCTTGTATATCTTCCTCCTTATCCTTTCCGAATGCTCTACAGTTTGACTGAAACCATAATCAACAGGTTTACGATTCCTAAACTGTCAAGTAAAAGCGCCACAGCCTATTTAAGTGGGAGCTGTGGTCTGTATCACACCGCGAGGTCACCGCTCAAGATGGACGCCGCTATCCCCAAGTAAATCCAGGAAAAAAGAATGAGCATGACCTCAAGTTGGGAATAGTGCAGGTTCAAGGGGGTAAGAGCAACCCCTCAAGTCAGTGACATTTCGGGCCAGTGACTTTAATATGATGATTAAGGCCGCTGGGTCGAAACGTCACTGACTTGTGGAGTTGCTCCCCCCCCCCTTGAATAAACTACTACCTGCACTATTCCCTGCTGGAGGTCGTGCTCCTTCTCTTTTTCACGGATTTCCTAAACTGTCTCATCAAACAATGGATAAGATGCCACATACCACTCTTGATTCCAGTGTCAGAACTGCCATTCGTGCGCACTCTACATACGCAAATTCTGTAGCGCCTGCGCAGAGTGCTGGATCGGACCTTTTCAGGCATGCTCAGATCCGACTGATTGTTGCCTCTCTGAGGCCGCTCTTTAACACGGGCGTTCTCAGAGAAGGTGACGTCAGCACGCTCTCTGCGTGCTGACATCTGTCTGGTGACTGCCAATCGGGAAATCAAAATCCTGGATGCTGGGTGGGCTGGAGAAAACTCCTCGACCTCACCCAGCATTTTCACCCAATCGGGGAGAAGGGGGCGGGGCACTCCTCACACCCTGGCCACTATAAAAAGATAAAGTGGTCGGGATGAGTAGAGAGAGTGTCTCTCTTTAATGAATAATCTCTATTGTTTTGTTTCAGACATTTAACATCTTCATATAGCGCTCGCTGCCATTGAATAGCTGCCAGTGGCTTCTAAGTGGTCATGTAAGCCATGTCTTTTACATTACATTAATAATTAGAGTCCCCCCCCCCGATAATTATGTATGTAATAAATTCTACAGTTTAGTTAATGTTGTGCAAAGGTCGACTGCCCCTAAATGTTAGTGGTCATTCAGAATATGCAGATATGTGGGATTCCCTTCAGAGATCATATTTTTTGTTTATTTTCCCCGCTGGATATTGGTTTAAGTTAGTCCCTTAAAGTAAAAATAAAGTTTGCATCTGCTATCAATTTGAAGAACGCGCTGGAGCGATACAATAGAACCGACGAGTTACATCCGTATTGTCGCTACTGATTCAGTAGATGCAGAAATGACATATTGAAGTACTTTTCCAAATTTCATTAACGAAAGGAAGTTATTTTCCTCTGTCTTTGCAAAGGAGTTATTGCTTTAGATAATATACTGTACTGAGGGTGAAAAAAAATGATATGTATATGTAGGTATACACACACCGATGCAACACATCTAGATCCCAGTAAGACTGTCTTTACGTTAGCCGTTTTACAGACTCTGATCCTTAAGGGTTTCTAAGGCATTTATGCATCTCTCTAGCTGTATTGGTAGAAGATTATGTACCTTTCCTTGCTGCATGTAAAATCTCCTTTAATCAAGTCTTATTAAGTAAACCTTGGCCACTTATAGTTCTTTCATACATATGTACTCTCTTCTTTCCCATTTTAGACACTATGGGGATAATTCAGTAAGTTCCAGTGGTACAAACAGAGACTTCACTGGTATTCACAAAAGCAATGGCATTGCAAATTTGACAGACGCCGGTATTTCACAAAAGTGAAATCCAAAGAGCCACTGGAGAAGCTTCAACGTGTGGCTTCTCCTGCCTCTTGCTTTTCCTGGCCCTCGCTTCATCTGCCTCTTGCTTCTCTTTCCTCTCACTTCTCCTGCCTGTCTCTTCTCCTGCCTGTCTCTTCTCCTGCCTGTCTCTTCTCCTGCCTGTCTCTTCTCCTGCCTGTCTCTTCTCCTGCCTGTCGCTTCTCCTGCCTCTCGCTTCTCCTGCCTCTCGCTTCTCCTGCCTCTCGCTTCTCCTGCCTCTCGCTTCTCCTGCCTCTCGCTTCTCCTGCCTCTCGCTTCTCCTGCCTCTCGCTTCTCCTGCCTCTCGCTTCTCCTGCCTCTCGCTTCTCCTGCCTCTCGCTTCTCCTGCCTCTGTCTTTTCTTGCCTCTCTCTCTTCTCCTTCCTTTCGTTCTCCTGCCTCTCTCTTCTCCTTCCTTTCGTTCTCCTGCCTCTCGCTTGTCCTGCCTCTCGCTTGTCCTGCCTCCCGCTTGTCCTGCCTCCCGCTTGTCCTGCCTCCCGCTTGTCCTGCCTCCCGCTTGTCCTGCCTCCCGCTTGTCCTGCCTCCCGCTTGTCCTGCCTCCCGCTTGTCCTGCCTCCCGCTTGTCCTGCCTCCCGCTTGTCCTGCCTCCCGCTTGTCTTGCCTCTCGCTTGTCTTGCCTCTCATTCTGTCCTGCCTCTCATTCTGTCCTGCCTCTCATTCTGTCCTGCCTCTCATTCTGTCCTGCCTCTCATTCTGTCCTGCCTCTCATTCTGTCCTGCCTCTCTTTCTGTCCTGCCTCTCATTCTGTCCTGCCTTTTGCTTCTCCTTCCTTTCGCTCTCTTGCCTCCCGCTTCTCTTGCCTCCCGCTTCTCTTGCCTCCCGCTTCTCTTGCCTCCCGCTTCTCTTGCCTCCCGCTTCTCCTGCCTCTCTTCTTATCTCTCACTTGTCCTGCCTCTCGCTTGTCCTGCCTCCCGCTTGTCCTGCCTCTCTTCTTATCTCTCGCTTGTCCTGCCTCTCGCATGTCCTGCCTCTCGCATGTCCTGCCTCTCGCATGTCCTGCCTCTCGCATGTCCTGCCTCTCGCATGTCCTGCCTCTCGCATGTCCTGCCTCTCGCATGTCCTGCCTCTCGCATGTCCTGCCTCTCGCATGTCCTGCCTCTCGCATGTCCTGCCTCTCGCTTGTCCTGCCTCTCGCTTGTCCTGCCTCTCGCTTGTCCTGCCTCTCGCTTTCCCTGCCTCTCGCTTTCCCTGCCTCTCGCTTTCCCTGCCTCTCGCTTTCCCTGCCTCTCGCTTTCCCTGCCTCTCGCTTTCCCTGCCTCTCGCTTTCCCTGCCTCTCGCTTTCCCTGCCTCTCGCTTTCCCTGCCTCTCGCTTTCCCTGCCTCTCGCTTTCCCTGCCTCTCGCTTTCCCTGCCTCTCGAGCTTCCTGCCTTTTGCTTTTCTCGCCTCTCGCTTCTCTTGCCTCTCACTTGTCCTGCCTCTCGTTCTGTCCGTCGCTTCTCTCCCTCCTGCTGTCCATCGATCTCCTGTCTCTGAATTATACTTTGTGAAATGCTGGTGTGTTTTGCTGTTGGAACAACAATGATTTTCAAACAATGTCACTTATGGAGTTACTTTACACTTGCCTTTTGTGTCTATCCATAATTTACCAATAATTTATGATCCGTTTTAACTAATTTTTCCATAAATAATCAATATTGCTCTGCACGTCTAGACTAATAGCTCTACGCCATAAATATAAATTTCAAGAATAACACTGGAATTTGTTTATTTTTTTTATCTCAAATGATACTTACTTTATATTTTTTTTAAACCAGAGGGGGAAAAAAAAATTAAAGCAAAGTGTTGTTTTTTTTTTTTTTCTTCTCTCTTTTTCCCTCGTTTGATTTTTCTTATCATCTTGTCAAGAAAACAGAAGGACACATGGCTGCTATCAGAGAGAATGGTATGTTTATCTCCATAGCATGGAAAACATTTGTAAAATGATGTGAAAAATCAGCTCCTTACTGCCATAACAGCAGAATGTCATTGATGTACCTTATCCTCGGTAGGATGTGGTCAGAGTAGGTTGATAACTCCACTGCAGACGTTATGTTAAAAACTATTTATCACGAGTGCGCACATGAACCCCCCGTTGCTGCTTCTTTCATTTATCAGTGCTGTTTGTGGTTTAAAAACCGAAAAAGAAGCCGCTTTCCTTTTGTACCTAAGGAATCTTTGTCTTTTGACGACCGTGATCACACGTTGACTTCTTTTCGGAACATTGAAGATGCTTGTTGCAAAATTCTCATAATATCTCAAATATATATGAACAATATGAAAGAATGTGTATGTATGTATTGCTGCATAGAAGTACAGGTCAGGCACCTTTTATCTGAAATTCGAAAATCCAATAGACCCTGAAAACCTGAGTTTTCAGACCTGTCTCGATTTTAGTGATCCTGGACTAGTTGAATCTCCTTTCGGTCGCTGCCGTTGGGCAACCCAGCTCCCAAGTGCTCCAGCAGACTGGGCACATGCTGGGAGCCTATGGGCGACCCCGGTGTATGACATGCTTCTCGAAGTCTCGTTGACTCCAGACGCCGTGTCCGCAAAAATCATTACAGAGCACTCAGTGTCTGCAGCAGAAGGTGATAGTGTCTTTCCTGGCGCAATCTCTTCCTCTGAAACATTAGATTATCCCGGGCTCCCAAACATTCCAGATATCAGGTGTCAACCTGTATATATTGTGATAAGGTGAGGGGAATGATTTACAGTGGCATGTATATTCCCCCTATGTTTGCAGGACAGGATTGGGTTGTTTGAGCCCATGAGGGCAATACGTGTTTTTTAATTGTTCCGGGCTGCAGAGTTTCCCCTACCTGCTAATTGTCAAGCCCTTAAATGTTTCCTGGGTGGAAGGAAGCAGAGAAGCGGTAATGAGAGAGTCACATGGAATGGTGGAGCTCTGAGGCTGGCAGTGTGGTTGGCAAAGGTTTTTTTAATTTTTGTTCTGCCAAAGTAAGTGAGGGATGCATAATTGTTAGTAAGTGCTCAGACAAGCTAAGTTTTGTTTTCTGTTATATTTTGTTTGACGTATGTCACCGGCTGGAGAGAGGTTTCTAGTCAGAGGGCATTGTTTGCCACCCTTCTGGATCTTGACACCCTAGGCACACCTTGTTTGCCCCGTGGTAGATACACCCCTGCTTTTATCGCCAACATTGGAATAGGGCCCTTTTTTTTTTGTATTTATTTTTTGAATTTAATGATTTCCATGCAGTACTTATTTACCCGCTAGAACACGCAGCTCTTACATTTTTACAAAATTGAGGAATACTGAATACATACCATGGAGTCATGCCTCACCATTTCCCCGAAGAAAAAAAAAAAACAGAAAATGCTGCAGTAACGGTATTTGAAATTTCGAGCTGTGTTTTTTTTTTTTTTTTTTTTTTTTAGAAATCCGCTTTTTTTGTCCCTTTTTAAATCCCTCCCCTTTCTTTCAAAATGTAATAAAATAAAAAAACAATAGTTTCTTGGTGTTTTTTTTTCCCTCCGGGATGAGCGCGCAGCCTTACGTCCTAATTCTTCTGCGTTTGATTTTCCTAATCATTTAGCTCAACTCTGAATATATTGATAGCTCCTGCGATCATTTCGCTCACGGATGGCACTGATGGCCCGAAAGCCAGCTGAGTGGAAATGAAGAAGAAAAAGGTTAAGAATTACTGCGCCCAAACTAAGATTTATAAAGCAAGCTCTTAGCCCAGAGTGTTTTTTTGACTTATTTCCAAATGGTAATTTGCTTTATCCAAACGAAACGCATATAGTGTAAGTAAGTGATTATTTGCATGACTGACAATCATTTCACAGCCTGCAGTCTTTGTTTAAAATGCAAAATTTTACAGAGATGCAAAATAAAATAATAATAATAAAAACTTTAGGCTAAAGAATGTAGGTGATTTATTTGCTTCTAAGTTTGGCCTCTATATTTTTTCATTCTTCATCTCTGCTTTTAACCCCCCCTTTTCTCTTATCGATGATATGTGGTATAAATGGAATAATCGCCGCAAATGAGTTTTATTACTTGTTTACATGGTTATCCCTTCCCAATCGATTCCCCGTCCTGGTGGAAACTAATTCGAGGCGAGTTCTTCAAGTGATTTTCATGAAGTGGCTTCAAATTCTCGGCAAGGGAAAGGTTGAAGATAGGAGGTAGAGGTTTCTTAATCATTACTTTTAAAACAAAGTAGCCTCCAGTGAATTTTTTTATTTCTTTCTTAAATAGCTACCCTTCAGAAAAAAATATTAGATTTTTCTCATCGAAACTGCCATGTTTTTTTTCTTTTCGTATTTCGGAATTTTGTTTTCAGACTGGTCTTGCACAAGGTTAGAGAATTCGACCTACTCCGTTTCAAAAACCTTGATGTTGTTATCAACAACAACCTGTAGAAGTCCTTACAGAGAGGTCTAGTATTTATCTTGCCCCAATTGTTCATTTCGCCACCCACCAATTCTAGTTCTATGGTTTCTTTTGGTGCTATTGATGTCCATCAACTGTCCATTGATAGACCTTTTCCTTGATAAACTTCCAAAATTCTGACGAAATGCTTTGGGATTCTGTGTCCCAATCGTTTTTATTCAATAAATATTGCTGTTTTATTACTTTTGTCACATCCCACGTCGTCCAGATAGCCGGTGGCCGGCAGCGCCTTCCATGCTGCTCACTGGCACGTGGTAAGATCGTGGGCGGGGCACGGCGTGATGACACAGCGCCCACCTGGTTTAAAATCAGTAGCCTGAGATGTGTTTCTTGCCTTGACGTGGTTTTCACTCCTCTCAGTGCAAGTCTATTTATCGTATTGATTATCTGTGTACCGACTAGGCTTGTACCGTGGCAAGAAAAAGTATGTGAACCCTTTGGGATTACGTGGAGTTTTGCATGAATTGGTCATAAAATGTGCTCTGATCTTCATCTAAGTCACAACAATTTGAAAAACACAGTCTGCTTAAAATAATACAACACAAACATTAGATGTTTTCATGTGTTTATTGAACATAACATGTAAACATTCACAGTGCAGGGTGGAAAAAGTATGTGAACCTTTGGACTTAATAACTGGTTGACCCTCCTTTGGCAGCAATAACCTCAACCAAACGTTTCCTGTAGTTGCAGATCAGACCTGCACAACGATCTGGAGTAATTTTGGACAACGACTCCTCACAAAACTGTTTCAGTGTAGCACTATTCTTGGGATGTCTGGTAGACTTGTGCACCATTTTTTTTTCAGTTCGATTCGGTTCAGTAGGATTTTTAAAATTTTCGTATCTGCTCGTTTCGGCCGATTTCTGTTTCGGTTCAGTTCGTTTCGGCTCGTTTTTCGTATCGACTTTTTTTTCGGAATATCGGTCATTTTCGTGTTTTCGGGTCTGCTCGTTTTTTGTATGGACTTTTTGTTCATGATTTCGGAAATTTTCGTGTTTTTCGGAACGTCTGTTCTCCTCGTTTCAAAGTGTCTATTCGTTTTGACGTTAACTAAAACTAATGGTTTATAATATAATAATAGTACTTTATAATTATTTGTTGGTTTGTTTTTCAGATCCGATAATTCTGTCGATTGATTCTATCGTTTTTTTTATTATTAATAAAGATCCTTATTTTCTTATGAATATGCATTTCACAAATTTATTTAATCATTTTAAAATGGTATGAAAGGAACAAAAAAAATTTAACAAAACGATTTTTAAAAAACGCAAAACTGACCCAACCCAAATGGTCTGAATTTAAAAATAAAAACCAGAACAAAAGGTTTTAAAACATAAAAATAGTTGATCAAAATTATCTGAAAGGAAAAAAAAAAAACAACAAATAAAATGATTTAAAACAAACAAAAAAAATTAACCCTTTCGCTGCTGAGGCATTTCACGGCTTCACGCCTGTGTGCTGTCTGGCATGCTGCTGAGCTAATTTTTAACGGTTTCGCTCATCATGTTTAAACGCGTTTTGAAGCCTTATTTTATTATATGACCCAGACATGTTATATATTGTTCTTTCCGGCTGACTCGACAGATTCATAATATATCATTATTATATGAATATATGTATGCGTCATGTCCGGTCTATATATTATAACAAAAAATGCAATAAAATTAGAATTTTCAATGTTTTACAATGTGTAAAGTGTGTTTTTTCCACATTTTAACATGCAAGTGTTTCCGGTTATATTTATATGAGTTGCGCTTGTTAAAAAAATTTGAAATGGGGACTTGTTTCATTTTTTTAGGTGAAAATTACACTATTTTTAACAAACGCACCCCATACAAAAATCCTTAGTGCAGCATCATTGTTCACATTATAATTGAAATGGCAACAATATTGCTGCATTAACAAAACAAAACAAAAAACCTGTTTATTGTTTTTAAATATTTTTTTATTATATTTTTATTTTGTATAATTTTTAACATTGTCATGTTTGGTATCGTTGGAAAGGCCATGCTCTGGTCAATCCAACAATACCAAACATTAGCCGATAGCTGCTGCGGATCGGGAGATAGGGGGTTCAATGGAACCCCCTATCTCCACCATTTGTCGCAGTTAGGGGTTAACTCCATCTCTAATTTTTTTAACAAGCATAACTCATAGAAAATATATTTATAACAGTAAACGATTGCATGTTAAAATGTGAAAAAAAAAACACTTTACAAACACCTTGTAAATTATTGAAAATTCTAATTTTATTGCATTTTAAGTTATAATATACAGACAGGATACATATACATATAACACAGACGTATACATATAAATTATACCGCAGAGAGGTGCTTCCCCGCAGTGTGTGGATTCATATGCTGCATTAATTATACCGCGCAAAGAGGCGCTTGTTCCCCGCAGTGTGCAGATTCATATGCTACATTCTTTTTATTTATTTTTTTCGTTTTAAATCATTTTATTTTTCGTTTCTGATAATTTTGTAACTTTGTTCAGCTTTTTTTCCATTTTAAAACCTTTTATTCTGTTTTTTTTTAAAGTCAGACCATTTGGGTCAGTTTTGCGTTTTTTAAAATCGTTTTGTTCATTTTTGTCCCTTTCATACCATTTTAATATGATTAAATAAAGTTGTGCAATGCATATTCATAAGAAAAAAAAAGGATATTTATTTAATAAAAAACGATAGAATGGGCAGAATTACTGTATCGACAGAATTATCGTATCGTATCGACAGAATTATCGGTTCATTGGAAATTGAAATTATACAAAATTTACAGAATCAGCGATATAACCGATAAATAATACGATGTCCAAAACTACCGAAATCACGAATAGAGCGAAAATAAATTTTGATTTGACACCTTTCAAGTCCATTCGAAAACTCCGAAAATTTATCATTTCGGCTTGGAAAACTTTTCGGATCTGCCGTTTTCGGATCCGATCCGATTCAGAAATTCGGCCGACTCCGTAGACACGAATCGGGACATTTTGTGAAAATTCCGAAATCCCGAAACGCACATCCCTAATGTTTGGTGTGAATCGCTCTCTTAAGGTCATGCCACAGCATTTCAATCGGGTTGAGGTCAGGACTCTGACTGGGCCACTCCAGAAACATAGAAACATAGAAAAATGTCGGCAGATAATAACCTTTCGGCCCATCTAGTCTGCCCAATTACATGGATACTTTACCTGGATTTATCTTTCGTTTAGGATAGCCTTATGCCTATCCCATGCCTGCTTAAATTCAATCACTGTTTTGGCCTCTACCACTTCAACTGGAAGGCTGTTCCATGTATCCACCACCCTCTCAGTAAAATAATGCTTCCTGATGTTACTTTTAAACCTTTGCCCCTCTAATCTAAGACTATGTCCTCTTGTTTTGCTACTTTGTTTCCTTTTAAATATACTCCCTTCCTCTACCTTGTGGATTCCCTTTACGTATTTAAATGTTTCTATCATATCTCCTCTGTCTCGTCTTTTTTCCAAGCTGTACATGTTAAGATCATTAAGCCTTTCCTGGTAACTTTTCTCCTTCAAGCCGTACACCATTTTAGTAGCCCTTCTCTGAACTCTCTCTAAGATGTCTATATCCTTCTGGAGATACGGTCTCCAATACTGCACACAGTACTCCAAGTGAGGTCTCACCAGTGCTCTGTACAGTGGCATGAGCACTTCCCTTCCCTTCCTACAGAAGGCATATTTTGTTTTGTTGAAGCCATTCTTTTGTTGAATTACTTGTATGCTTTGGGTCATTGTCCTGTTGCATCACCCATCCTCTGCGGAGCTTCAGTTGGCGGACAGATGGTCTTACGTTTTCCTGCAAAATGTCTTGATAAACTCTGGAATGCATTTTTCCATCAATGACAACAATCCGTCCAGGCCCTGAGGCAGCAAAGCAGCCCCAAACCATGATGCTCCCTCCGCCATGTTTACCAGTGGGGATGAGGTTTTGATGTTGGTGTGCTGTGCCTTTTTTTCTCCACACATAGTGTTGTGTGTTTTTTCCAAACAACTCAATTTTGGTTTCATCTGTCCACAGAATATTTTGCCAGTAGTGCTGTGGAACATCCAGGTGCTCTTTTGCAAACGTCAAACGTGCTGCAATATTCTTTTTGGACAGCAATGGCTTCCTCCGTGGTGTCCTCCCATGTACTCCATTCTTGTTTAATGTTTTCCTTATTGTAGATGTGTCAACAAAAATGCTAGCATGTGCCAGAGGTTTCGGTAAGTCTTTAGCTGACACTCTAGGATTCTTCTTTACCTCATTAAGCATTCTGCGCTGTGCTCTTGCAGTCATCTTTACAGGACGACCACGCCTAGGGAGAGTAGCAACAGTGATGAACTTTCTCCATTTGTAGACCGTCTGTCTTACCGTGGACACATGAACATCAAGGCTTTTGGAGATACTTTTGTAACCCTTTCCAGCTTCATGCAAGTCAACAATTCTTAATCGTAGGTCTTCTGAGAGCTCTTTTCTGTGAGGCATGGTTCACATCAGGCAGTGCTTCTTGAAACCAGTAAACCCAAAACTGGTGTGTGTTTTTAAAGGGCAGGACAGCTTTCAGCAACATGTCCAATAATATCACACTGATTGGACTCCAGGTTGGCTCACTCCTGGCCCCAATTAGCTCTTGGAGAAGTCATTAGGCTTGGGGTTCATACTTTTTCCACCCTGCACTGTGAATGTTTACATGTTATGTTCAATAAACACATGAAAACATATTATGTTTGTGTTGTATTATTTTAAGCAGACTGTGTTTTTCAAATTGTTGTGACTAAGATGAAGATCAGAGCACAATTTTATGACCAATTCATGCAAAACTCCACGTAATCCCAAAGGGTTCACATTTCACAAGGGTTCTTTTTCTTGCCACTGTATATTGTTGCTCCCGGCTCTTAACATCTTGACTCCTGTTCTGACTACCCTCTCTGGCATAGACCCCTGGCATTCCTGACTACCCGCTCTGGCATATGACCCCAGGCATTCCTGACTAGCTGCTCTGGCATACGACCCCTGGCATTCCTGACTACCTGCTCTGGCATATGACCATTGGCTATCCTCTGACAGCCCGATTTGGTATTTAACCCCAAGTGTCTGGCTCCCGGGTAACCTGGTCTCTGGCTCACGAGCATACCTGATATTAACCCCTGTTCTGTTGTTCTGGTTATGTACTCCTCCAATTCTGATAATAGGTAGACATGTCGACCGTTCGAAGGATTGAAAGTGTAGGATAGTTGTTCTGCGTACAGGGATCAGACATTTATATATCGAGGAGGAACGTGACAACTATCCAGCACTTTATCTATTCATTACTAGCTGCTCTGATCCTGTGGCTCCTTCTTTATACTGTGTTGGCTCCACGGACCTCCAAGCACCATCTGATGGCTGAGTATTATATTTGATGTGCGTAATACATGCTGATATTTTGTGAGCATTTGTATTAGCAGGGGCTTGATCTGCTAACTCTGCCATCGCTGTATTGCCCTATGTGGTTTTTGTTTTTGTTTTGCGGAGTGAACCTTGTATTGATTGTTATGGTGGAAAAAAATGTGTATTCTTCTTGGTTTATGGCTTTACTTTTTAATAAAATTTGATGCAATCTGGTTATTTCCTATATATGCGTCCTGGTCAGTGTTTAAATTTGGTTTGTTTTTTTTGTTTGCGTTTTATTTTTTTCCACGCATTTAAAAATCTACCTCTTGTGAATTCCCTATAGTTTGTTTCTGACCTTAAAAGTGAATAGCATGACAGTATCTATATACATCATCAATGAGATTCTTACTGTTATGGTAATTCACCGCTTCCTCTCTCCCCTCTTCTTTTTTTTTTTATTTTTATATATACTTTTTTTTCTCTCTCGGTCTTCACTTATCAGTCTAGAGGATTCACAAGACTTCAAGCAGATAAACTGCCATGCCACAAATGAAACATATTTAGATAAGGCAGGTATAGGGCGCACTGAGAGATTGATGCATTGTGATGCGGCGGAAAATCTTACACAGAAAACGCTTTTGTTGATATGGCAACAAAACTTGAGAAGAGCGTTTTGGGAGCCAGAAGAAGTGCGCCGCTCTGCTTGAATGATGGGTGTAAATTGCCTCGTATCATACCTCGCATCCACATCCATTCTTTTCTCGCAGAATAGAACTATAATATCAGCGCGCATATTCCCCCCGCTATGTGCGGACGAATTACTCTGAATATTTAATGAGCGTCAAATTGTTTCGGTGATTGATCTGTTACTTTACAACGCACCTTTTTAAATTTTTCAGGACCCGAGCATTGTACGACCGCAAAAAACATGTTACATCTGAGAATTTTTTTCTCTCAACATTCCGAAAGTAATGGAAGATCAGTGTTAAAATTATAAGAGGAAAAAGAAAAAACACGTAGTGTATCCTTTCTTTAACAAAGACAAGGTCGAAGGGTTTTGAAAACCCGTACAGTGTCGGCTAGTCACTTTCCAGCCAAACTATTCTTGGCCGAAAGAAAAGAGAAGGAAATACTCTGCTTCTCATCTGCGCGACTTCTACATTTTTATAATGTCTAGCAGTTTTGTGTTATTGAGAGCTTTCAGTACTTCGCAGCATAAATGTGGCACTCAACTGTTTACAAGTATGCACTTGAAACGACATTAAACGTTTCTCGACAAAAGGGGGGAGTCGATCGTCTTGAAGGCCAAACTTAAGTGTTCTAATTAAATCCATTCTTAATTTCCATCTGTTTTTATTGTTTTCATTCGATGGATAATTTAGAGGACGGGTGGGATGCTTTTGTAAATATGGAAACGGATAAGTAAAATGTACCTAAACCTAGGACGTGTTTTTTTTTTTTCTTCTTCTTTTCGCTTATCTGTAGTAGAGTTTCAAATCTGTGTGTTATTGGAACTAAATGAGAGCTATTAAATTGACAATAACCAGAACGTGATGTAATGCAATAAAATACTGTGAAGGAAAGAATTAGAAGCTTGATCACTTTGCTGAGAATTGAATTTACACAAATGTATGAACCCACATGTTCCTTTACACAAAGGTGAAAGTAGGGATAGGGGGTACTGGAGTTCCCACCAAATATTAAATATATTTAATTTAAAGAATAAAAATTGACTACCTGAATTCTAACGGTCTCCTTCGCCCTCTGAAAACTGGTTTTCGCTCTCTGGACTTCACAGAAACTATTGACTTTATTGCTGCTATATCTAAAGGCCACTACTTTTTACAAATTCTTCTTCACCCACACCAGTCACATTTGGTATTGTCGACCTAGACCAGGAATCTACCTGGAATCTAATCTCATGTCAGTGTGAAAGTTATCTATATGCAAAAGAAACACCACAGCTGAAAACCTTACTTTGGCTCCATCCTGCAGCAAGGTCCCAAAGTCAAGTTTGTTGGTAGAAGAACAAGCCAGTGCTATTCTATGCTCAGAAGTTGATACTAATAATGTTATTCATTCCAGACTCTGAAGACCTCGAAGGCTGGTTGTCCACTGGATCCATTGTTGTATGACCAACTGGTCGCCAAACTATTCATGACCCATATCGTAAGACTAGGTAGAACAAAGTGTCATCCATTGGATGCAACTGCATCAGACATGATTCACTTTGTCCATGAGTTCTCATTGATAAAGAGTAAGTTAACCCCTACATGTACAGGGATCTGTGTATAGTGATCACTTCCCCAGGCCACCCAGTTTGAAACCGAAGATCCCTTCTGAATGGGAGCAGGTTCTAGTCTGATGTAGTGGATTTGTGTGAATCCACAGTTCATTGCTACTTGCCTTACTTTCTCTATGTGCTGCCCAGGGAGCTACTGCTGCTACTGACTCAAGTCGCATCATCAATTTTATTTTGGGATTACATTCTGCTACCTGCATCTTGCCATCATACCTTTCACAGGAGTCAAACAGTGCCCAAAACTGGTCCAGATTGAACGAAATACGGTAAGGGCAGAGGGTTGCCGGAAAATACCCTACAACCACAATGTTCCTCAGAGCCAGGCCAGGGGCTCCCCCTATTGTAAGTACCCCACAGGGGGAAGATAGGGGCCAGTACCGCCGTGTTCTGCGCAATTGTGTCTCCGTTTTGTGTATCCACTGTAGCATTGGAAGATACCCAGCAGAAATTATCCGAGGACTCCCTGCATCCAGGTTCTACATTTATTCCTGAGAAAGAGGACTACCTCACACTACATTTAGTGACATCGCTGTGATTTTAATATATTGAAAAGGGGCGAGTATATTCTCTTACCACTCTCAGATCATTGATGCCTTTCTGACACTCGTTAAGTATGAGAGTATATGGTTCAATTCATTCTATATTGACTGTAAAATACTTTTATGCTGTTTTTGATTATACACCATTTTTCTTGGATCTCCTTATGTTATGTCGGAGCTATAGATGTTATATAAACCGCAATAACTAATTGACCTGAATAGAATATTAATTCACAAACAATACCATTCTAAGCCCACGAACATACATTATACGCGCCTAAGGGAAATTCTTCTCTGTAGTCGTACTACTGAAGTCCGATACAATGGACGACGTGCATTCAATCTCTTTGTGTGTTCGGGCATTAGTCACACCTATATGGACAACAACCATTGACGAATTGGTTGTACAGCTATGGATCCAGTGGACGACCAGCCTTATGCATTACAAGATTGCTGTAATACAAACTTCTGGTGGAAGAACATGAAGTGTCTTTTTTACTTTCGTGTTCTTACCATGGTTAAATGCAGCAGTGGATTCCAGTAAGATTTACAAGAGCAACAAACAGTTTAATATGCGTTCATTTTTTATTTATTTTCCTGTTGTAGGATGACATCTCGCTTATGACATCACAATGTGACGTTTCTAAAGCAATTCTTTTTGTGCTAGCACTGTGAAAAACATTGATTTGAAATTGCTCCTTGTTGTCAGGCTTGTTCCACTTCTGTGCTTCTTATCCGAAGTATGGTACTTGCCAAGAAATGGAGAGCAAACACAAGTTCTTGCTCGATTTTGGAATTGCTTGTTGAACAGTAACAAGTCCTTAAGGCACCTGTGATAATGTAGTCAATAACATTAGACTTGGAATGGGGCACAGGTGAGCAGTTTCAAAGATTTTTTTGATGTTTGCTTTGTGTACAATACCACTTTTATGTTGCTGGTGATCTAGACACTATAGGGTGTGTGTCACACTTACCACTGGAGTAGAATTCTTTGGTGGAGCACGAAGAACATTGCATACCGGGCCAACATATACAACACTCTGAGCCTCCAGCCAAGTTGTAGTTTATCTGAAGCCGGAGCTACGTTGAGTCATGCTCGGATTCTTGAAGACCCGAGAAAGCAAAGAAAAGACAGCTTGCAGCAAATTGGAACTTGTTCTGGATTCATTTTGTTTGCCAGAGCTGAGGTCCATCGCACGGAACATCCTACCCAATAAAACTTAGAGCACCACGGAAAAGGCAAAGCCTTGGCTGCAAATCAAAGCCTTACTTTAGAAGATGCCTGTGCTAATATTTTTTACTGAAAAGCTGTAGTACTCGGTCATTCACTGTCATATATTGGAATTCCATGAGGTCTGTTCTCAAACGTCTGTGTTAGTGACAATTCAGCATCATCTACAGTAAATGCAAAAAGAAAAGCTGGTCACGTTTGTGGATTTGGCCAACATTTGTTCACGAGTTTTCATTGTAACACGGAGCAGTATAACATGTTTTGAACTGTTAAGTTCCACTACTCAACGTCAACTAGTAAATAGACCTCCATACACAGTGAGCTAACCCTAGCTTCGGCATGTTTTTGCGCTTATGGCGAGTTGAGTCTAGCGCTTGACCAACAGATTGCCTCCTGCTAGAAATGGGAAAAATCACTTAGTGCGTCGCTATTAGCGATTTGTAACGCAAGCTTACTGTACTTTAGGCATCCTTTGCTTAACATGGGGAGCGCTAGAGAGCTCTAGCACTTTTGTAGCTAAAAGATCACTTGGTGCAGGCACAAATTTCTGGAGTGACGCTAATCGCTAAATTTTACCTACTGCTCAACCCTGGTGCTAACTCCAAAAAGACACAAGAAACCGCTCCTTGCCCAAAATTAACAGGCAATTGAAAGTAATGCAGCACAGGGGTTCTCTTGGCCCCATACACCATAGTCATGGATCTGGTCAGCAATGTCATTGCTGTTGCAGTAGGCTCTATTATGATCTAAATGTATTCTTTATCCACAAATATCCTAATTCTAATATATTGCCTAATTTTAAACATTTTATGCTGGGGGTTATTCCAAGTATGTAAGCGGTTGATTATTAGGTGACTGTTTGGACCATGTTTAAAGGGGCACATGGATAAGTCTTGCCCTGAAACATGTATTATTTATACAAAAAAGAACTTATCAAATTGAACTGGTCAACTGGATAATAGAACATCGGTGACAACATTTTTTTAAAGGAAAAACTTTATTAAGGCATAAAGCCAATGCTAAAATCAAAACACAGCATGATCATGTAGGATAAATACACAAAATAAAAAGTGTTCAGATCGCTTGAATGTCTCCAGAACTAATCATATGCCTGGGAAACACTATTCCCATCAAAAAATAGGTAGTATCAATATATGTACTTGAGAGACAATACTAGATTAGAAATGACAGCATCAAAGAACACAATAAATAAAATATTGGGGCAGCAACCCTTGAATATTTGTGTTAATTAAATGCCCCGAATGAGATACTCAATATTAGAGGGGATATACACCACCACGATCGCCTGCAATGTGCTAGTCAGAAATTGAATCAGCGTCAAATTGATTGATTATTAGTGAATACTTGAGAATATAAAATCCACACCAGAGCAGAAAGTGTAAGGCTGCCCAAAACACAGAAAGTGCATCTGTGTTGTGGGCAGCCTTACCCTTACCCCCAAATCTCCCTGCTTTCAATGTTTCTAGCTAACTATCGTATCTACAGCCGTCATATTTAGCTATTATGCGGATTGATGTTTCACTCTATAGCATGTATTGAGTTTTAACACTGCCCTCATCACTTGCGATATCAACTGTGAATCTTTGTTGCACCTTACAATATACCGCTAAGTATTTACTGAGAATTATTCTTGCGCTGACTCAATTTGGGTGTGCCTTTCTTTGATGCGGATACAGTGAATCTGTTCTCTTGCTGTCACACTGGTGTGGCTTTTTATATTATCAAGTATTCACTAATAATCAATTTGACGCGGATTCAATTTCTGACTAGCACATTGCAGGCGAGCGTGGTGGTGTATATCCCCTCTAATATTGAGTATCTCATTCGGGGCATTTAATTAACACACATATTCAAGGGTTGCTGCCCCAATATTTTATTTATTGTGTTCTTTGATGCTGTCATTTCTAATCTAGTATTGTCTCTCAAGTACATATATTGATACTACCTATTTTTTGATGGGAATAGTGTTTCCCAGACATATGATTAGTTCTGGAGACATTCAAGCGATCGGAACACTTTTTTTATTTTGTGTATTTATCCTACATGATCATGCTGTGTTTTGATTTTAGCATTGGCTTTATGCCTTAATAAAGTTTTTCCTTTAAAAAAAATTGTCACCGATGTTCTATTATCCATTTGACCAGTTCAATTTGAGAAGTTCTTTTGCATATACCTGGGTTTTAATACCTTCTTACATTGTTGTGACCATTCTACACCTTACTCTCTATTACAATCTATCCATCTTCTATTACTTGTGTAATAGTACCACTAACTCCATAGTGGTCTCTTTATGTATTATTTATATGCTGCAGCAGGGAGATTATCGTCGCTCACCTGGCCTTCCTTTTGGAGCTATTTAAATGCAGTGTAATGATGCTACATGCTGTTATGCGGCATTTATCATGCAACGCCCATCAGCCTTAATTAATATATGTGTGCATCAAAACATGGATGATACATCCACCTTGGAGGATTTTAATAGTTCAGGGTGTGAGGGCTATTTGCTGGATGTGTTCAAACTTATACAAGGTTCTATCCTGTACACAACCGCATAAGTGCTGGGTCTCAGCCCGTGGCTTAGCGTTTCCCTAGCGTGTGCTAATCGACCTTGTACACAGACTCCCGCGGACAAGGTGATCTGTTAGTGGGTCGGCAGGCACTAAGTTTTAGTGACTGGCGCTACTTTTTTTTCTTTAGCGATGGTGTTTTAGCTCACACCAAGTGATAGGGCCCGGTGTGTTTCTTGACTGCAAACCTGACAAATCCTAGCCTATTACAGCATCTTACGTTCATCAATGTGATATGATAGAAACCTTTAAATACGTAAAGGGAATCCACAAGGTAGAGGAAGGGAGTATATTTAAAAGGAAACAAAGTAGCAAAACAAGAGGACATAGTCTTAGATTAGAGGGGCAAAGGTTTAAAAGTAACATCAGGAAGCGTTATTTTACTGAGAGGGTGGTGGATACATGGAACAGTCTTCCAGTTGAAGTGGTAGAGGCCAAAACAGTAATTGAATTTAAGCAAGCATGGGATAGGCATAAGGCTATCCTAAACAAAAAGATAAATCCAGGTTAAGTATCCATGTAATTGGGCAGACTAGATGGGCCGAAAGGTTCTTATCTGCCGACATTTTTCTATGTTTCTGTTTCTAATGTGAGTCAATTTAATGAGATGCCCTAGATCCTTGTAGCTTTTCACTTTCGGAGGATATGGATAGTTGACCATTTTTACTATCATTTCTTCTCACTTTCCCGTTTAAAGTGCGAGACAGAGATTTTGGAACCCAGAAGCCGCAAACACTTGCTGATATTTCTTAACACAGGTAGGAAAACGTCTAATAAATTAATTTATCATGAGAATTAAGGTGCATGAAATTTGTCGTGCAGCTCGGCGAGTCGATATATCTTTGGCTGAGCGTATTTCTCTTATTGGTTCTCATTAAAATAAATGACTGTAAAAAAAAAATATAAGCCGAGTCTTAAATTTTTTTTTTGTGACCAGTTTGCTCTTTAATCATATAGTTATATATGTAAGTATTTTTAAACTTTTTTTGTAAAAACAGGAAAAATTCAAGTCCTTGTAGAGGCCACCATTACTTCTGTATTTCAGCATGCATTTTCCTGGTAATTACAGTTTCAAAGCACGAGTTCCTCAGAGTTTTAGATTACTTGTTTTTTGTGCTTTAATAAACATAGCCAAACTACCAGCACATTGAGTGGACATTGAAGTAGTTGTTGGAAATCTCGGCAGAGGCAGGGATTTCTGTTAAAAATGCTAACTCTATTTGTGTACAAAGGGTTTATTTTCTTTTAAACTTTCTTCTTCGTTGGAACTGGCCAACTGAGGTAGCCAAAGGATTTTAACCAAGGTGAAATGCGTTTTGGCAGTGTATATTTACCATTTTATGAATAAATAAGTTATTTTAATCATTTCTTGCTGATCTATTTCCTTCCATGAGAGGAAGGTTTTTGTGGAAGTTGTAACTTCACACAACTACTTCTGGGTGAGCCACCCTAGGACCTGGTTTAGGTCCAGAACCATGTGACTGCACCCACCTTTTATTTAATCTACTGTATGTGGTCCAGTCTGCACTATGGTATGCACTCTTTTGTTTAAGAACAAGCGCTGGTGGTGAGATCTAGAGACCTATTGGGGCTGAAGGGTGGCCACTAACAACCTGCAAGCGGATATTCCAGAGCTCGATAGGCTCTTTAACACGTGAGCGGGACTACAAAGTCCTCTTCATTTCATGAATCGCATTAATTGGTTGCACTAGGGTGTTCTTTTTTTTTTATATATAGATATATATAGATATATATATATATAGATATATTTGAGAAAAATTAAGGAAGGTGTGATACGCACTTCCCAGATACGGCAGGGGAATCCTGTTTTATTGGGTACGCTACACTTTTTTGTATATTTAATTTTTAGTTGTTGGGTAACAGAACAGCTGATAGTGTTTTAGCGACACCCTTATAACCCTGTATGATATTAGCGCAATAACTACTTTTCTATGATGCTTAGTATGTACAAGATAAACTGGAACAATGTTCTTCTAGTTCTCAGTTCTATTATATATATTCTTTTGACCTTGAATTAAATTCTTGCAGCATGTATGTATTTTGATTTTTGTGGCCAGAACCTTTTCTCTGTCTTCGAGATGCTCCGATGTTCTGCAGCATGTGAGGCAAGCAAATCTGTGCCTCAATCTCCAACTCCATCAGAGCGCACTACATTCAGAGCATCACCCTTTGCTCGTGTGTGTGTCTCTCTCTTTCTCTTTATCTCTCTTTTTCTTTTTCCCTTTCTTTCTCTATCTCGTTATCTCTTTCTCTCTCTCTGTTTTTCTCTTTCTCTCTCTTTCTTTCTCTCCTTTATACACCGGGGTGATGTAATGTGTAAAAATGCCGCTTCAGTGCAAGAAATCGAGAACAAAAGTGTTTCTTCCAGTTAGGTTTGGTCAATAGCACGTAAAAGTAGTGTAAATAAAATTTTAAGTTCAGTCAGTAATACGGTTTCCTCCCATGGTATTATGTTCCATGGAATTAATTGTTACGGCGACTGGTTACACCGGTTCTTCCATTCGTATTCCTTGTGACAACTGGGTTCATCAGTTGTAATACCTGTGGGCCCAGCAAGTCACTCTAGTAGAGTGTTAATAAAGGATTGAATGACCGTATGAGTTTCCTTAGAAACAGCTGTACTGTAAAAGGTCATTCTGTCTCTAATCTAAAGTCCGAGACATGTCCACAAGTTGTTAAACAATGATGAGGAGTAATTAAGCACTCCCATCTAAACAAAATTGGCCAAACTAGTGGGTGCTCATGGAACCCACAGCATGCCCAGGCTCCCATAATACATATAGGTCAAAAAAAGGGTCCAAGCACTCCACATAGGTTTCAAATGACCTTGGTGTATTAGGAAATGTCCCCTTAACTTGAGAAAGGCATTCATGGCCATAACTTTACAGATTTCCTAATAGGTTTCAGATGGTGTCGATTTTATTCCGAAACCTGCAATGATTTGGCCATAAAATGGCTTTACTCAAGTCTCTTCTCTGGCCAAAATGTTAGGCTTGAAATGGTTTATTAGGAAATCTATGTGGAGTGCCTAGATCCTCTTTCTTGCTGTGTTTGTCCACAAGTTTTGTCCTTGACAGCCAGTGCCTAGGTGCCCTTGATGCATGTTTAGATGTGACTATTAGGGATGAGCTGTTCGGGTTCGGACGGTTCGGGGTTCGACCCGAACTTAGCCTGTTCGAGCAGATCGCGAACACCGAACATTTCCGGGTGTTCGCCGCATGTTCGACCACAATGGACCACAATGCATTTTCAGGTGCAGAGATGGTTAACACCACGCCAGCTTGAGCTGGGAATGATCGTCTGCGATAATGGCAGCAACCTTCTCTCCGCCCTACGCAAGGGTAAATTGACGCATGTACCATGCCTAGCACACGTCCTAAATCTGGTGGTACAGCATTTCCTAACCAAGTACCCAGGGCTGCCAGAGCTTCTCATCCAGGCCAGAAAAGTCTGCAGCCACTTTAGATGGTCATTCCCAGCAAGCGTTCGCCTGGCAGAAATTCAAAGAGAATTCCACCTTCCCACAAACCGTCTGATCTGTGACATGCCCACCAGGTGGGAACTCGACATTAGCAATGCTGCAGCGTCTGCACAAGCAGCAGAGGGCCATCAACGAGTACCTGTGTGAGTATGGCACAAGGACAGGTTCAGGTCAACTTGGTTTCCCCTCCCCCCGCAGTGGCTGATGATCAAGGATGCATGCACTGTACTGTCACCATTTGAGGAGGCAACGAGGATGGTGAGCAGGGACAGTGCATGCATCAGTGACACAATTCCTTTAGTGCTGGAGCACACTCTGCGGGGAATTATAGATTGTGGAATTATGTGGCTCTAGAGGCAGAGCAGCAGGAGGAAGAGGAGACCTTCCCTAGCTCTCAAGGCCCTAGTCTTTCCGCAGACAGCATTCCAGCGAGTCCTACTCAGATCAGACAGGAGGAGGATGAGGATGAGGAGGAGGAGGACTATTGAAGTAGTGGGGGCATTGAAGGTGGGGATTCCTCAAGGGAGGGTTTTGTGTGCCCAGAAACAGAAGGGCTTGTGCGTGGCTGGGAGGAGGAAGTGCACGATACGGTCATCCTCATTGACCAGGAAGACTCGGCAGCAAATGCCACCTCCAACCTACGCTGCATGGGCTCTCTAATGATGCAAAGCCTGCTAAAGGACCCCAGGATTCGTGCTATCAAGGAGAGGGATCATTACTGGTTGGCAACCCTTCTTGATCCACGATACAAGGGGAAAGTTACAGAGCTCATCCTGCCCGCACAGAGGGAGCACAGGATGAAAAAACTTGAGGACGCTCTAAAGCGACACTTGTGTAACACCTTTCCAGGCAATGGTAGATTACCAAGTGCTGACACACATGCTTCTGAGGCTGCGGGTGATCAGAGGAATAGCGGTGAAGGCCAGGGCCGCTTGACTGATGCTTTTTTAAATTTTTTTAGTCCACGACGCCCAAGGACGTCAAATGTAGGCACCCATTGCCATTGTCTTCACCATATGGTGCAGGACTACCTAGGGGCAAGGGCAGACCTGGATACCTTTCCAGCAGATGATCCACTGGCTTACTGGGTGTTGAGATTGGATCACTGGCCAGAATTTAGCCAATATGCTATGCAGCTACTAGGTTGCCCTTCATCTAACGTGCTTTCCAAAAGGACGTTCAGTGCCGCTGGAGGTTTTGTCACAGACAAAAGAGTGCGTCTGTCCACCGACTCTGTGGACCGGCTGACATTTATAAAAATGAATCAGTCCTGGATCAGCAGCTATCAATCCCCTGATGCCGAAGTAATGGAATAGATAGGGGATGTCCTCTTCTGCATTCACAAAACCTCCAGCACTGAACTCTTCCACAATACCACAAAAGGGTTACTGTGTGAAGGCACTTGCTACCATGAAAGGCACAATATTTGGCTGCACTGACGCCTGTGCCAGATTTATATAATTTTAATTTTTTGAACAGCAGGGTCCAACCCTGCACTCTTACACAATACCACAGAGGGGTTAGGCTAGGGTCAGATGAGCGCATTTTCTACGGACTGTGCGTCCGTGCAGTACGGACGTACTTACTGACTGACGACAAGGTAGTGGCCACACAGTCCGTTTTTTCACTGACGTATTTTTTGACTGATGTAGCAGGGAAAATAAATTACAATGAAAGAACATTCTGTCTGTCAAAAATGCTGGACGTATAAATGCAGTCCGTCTGACCTTGTTGCATCATTCACACACAAAGCTATGCGGACGTTGTGGACGTGGCGCACAATGCACGTCCGTTCTAGCAGTATTTCGTTCTTGCCTAACCTGCGTCCGTTTGCAGCGTCCGTCAGCCTCCGCACGTCTGTGCGGACGTACTTCGTGTGTGGGGCTCCATTTAACACAATTGTATGCTATCACGGACGTACTTATGTGCGGGCAACAAGGACGTTAACACTGCGTTCGTCTGACCCCAGCCTTACTGTATGATGATACTTGATGGCCTGGCATTAAAGGCACAATATCTGGGTGCACTGACGCCCATTACCAGATCAAAAACTTTTTAATATAGGACCACATGGTCCACCCCTGCACTCTTACACAATACTACAGAGGGGTTACTGTATGATGATACTTGCTGGCCTGGCATTAAAGGCAGAATATCTGGGTGCACTGACGCCCATTATTACCAGATCAAAAACTTTTCCATATAGGACAGCAAGGTCCACCCCTGCACTCTTCCACCCTAACACAGAGAGGTTACTGTATGATGATACTTGCTGCCTTGGCATTAAAGGCACAATATCTGGGTGCACTGACGCCCATTAACAGATAAAAAAAAAAACACTTTTCAATATAGGACCACATGGTCCACCCCTGCACTCTTCCACAATACCACAGAGGGGTTACTTTATGATGATACTTCCTGCCCTGGCAGTCTTGCACCAAAGGCACAATATCTGGGTGCACTGACGCCCATTCCCAGAGTCATATCTTTTTAATATAGGACCGCATGGTCCACCCCTGCATTCTTCCACAATACTACAGAGGGGTTACTGTAAAATACTTGCTGGCCTGGCACTAAAGGCACAATATCTGGGTGCACTGCCATTGACGCTTGTATCAGATTCATATCCTCAGAGGGGTTACGGTGTGACGGCACTGTTGCCGACGCTAAAAGCCCAATTTTAAAGCACCTATTGTTACTTTCATCCAAAGCCTGCATAAGTTTGACAATAATTTAGCCAAAAAAAATCACTAAACTTTTTCTGCGCGTCCTAAAATGTCTTTTCATACAGGCTGCCGCCCCAAGCAGTTGTTTATGGATAGATTAAAGGAAAAGCATTTACCATCATATGAAACGTCATTTTTTTTGTTTTTAAGTGTTTCTATACGTCCTAGAAATCCGCCACTTCACGGGCAGGTTATGGGGACCTCCTAGGCACGATATTTGAAGGAATTTTTGGTTTTTATTTTTAACCCTTATTTCATGGAAAACTCACTGTCCCTTTAAAAACGTTTTATTTTAACTTTTCATCCTTGTTTCCTGTCCCCCAGGGCACTACCTGGACCCCCATACACCTTTTATGGCAAATATGTAGCATATATGCCCTCTTGGAGGGCACTCTAAAAAAACAAATTTTCAGCCCCATTGACTTGCATAGGGTTCGGGTTCGGGCTCGAACCGAACTCGGAGTGTTGGGCTCATCCCTAGTGTCTATGGGTCACATAAACTGACATTCGCACGGGAACGTGTGGCAGAATCACAATAGCTGTTGGGCCATAGATTGTCTGCCCATGCTGAGCTACAACTTGGAAACATAAGATGTGAAATCGGCTCTACTAACCCTGGCTTTATTATTATGTCCCAGTATTTCAGAGGTTTTCTTCTTCCATTGAGGTGGCAAGAACTACTACAGTAGAAATGGCCTAGCACTTAAACAGGTGCTCAGTCCAATATTTTGGAGATCCTTTGATAGTTGCATAGAGACCCTGGTTTGGATTCCAAGTCTGGGTCCAAAACACATCTGGTCTGTAAGCGACCTTCTGGGATAAGGTCGTTGCTGTTAGTCGTCTGTGGAAGAGCCCGGCAGCCTTACGGCTTTTGCTAAACTGGTTTAGACATCGATGTCGCAAGATATTGGGATTTTCTGTTCTCAAGAGACGGGAGAAACGGGAGACGGGAGAAAGCGAGCTCTTCCTTGAGAACATCCTACATTTTTCTTTCTCACAGGACGCGGAACTTTCTATTCTCATGTAGCTTAAACATGTTCTAGTAACGTAAGCTTCAGAGCGCGTAAGTGCTGGAACCACGTTACGATGATCGCAGTGGAAAATAAATAAATAAATTAATACTGGGCTTCACGCCCAAAATCGCCTCCAAATCACTGGGAACTCTGCATAAATGGTAATGTTATATACATTCAGAATTCCAAATCATTACACTAAAATACACAATAGTCAGTGCAATAAAAATATTGTAGATTTATGTTTAAAGCAAACATCATCTACTTTTTAATCTTTTTTTTTTTTATTGAAAACCCCAGAGTTTATACATCATGACAAATGCTTATATTTTCTATGTCAACCGGCAGGTCATGCAATCCGTTTACATTCCCATACTGGCCGTCCCAATTAGAAGAGGAAATACCAGTTGGCTAAGTTGATTATAATTTTATTGTTTATATATATATATATATATATATATATATTATATTTTACATATATAGAATTTATTTTAAGAAACCTAAAAATTTGATTAATATATAGAGTCGTGCACAACACATTCCCACACAGCTTGTATTTTGTATTTGTGCGGAAATTTCTCTTGAGAATAAATGTCTTGTAAAACATTCTTGTTCTACAGCATGAACGAATTATTAAACTCCAGAGCATTAACAGAGAAGTGCACCGAAGAAAAGAATTTTTTCATTAAAATGCAGTTTGTATTGATAAAACAGATTACCAGCATTTGATGAAATGTGAAACTTGGATCTCTCCGTATCACTAAATCACCGCAAGGTTTATTTTGGCACGGAGCAACGTATGAAATATGCTTCATGACCAATTACCTTACCTAGTATTGCTGTAATTGATTTTTTACGTTATTACCATATTAACTTTCTTTATTCTTGTTAGCTATTCTTCTTTTTCTATTTTCTTTCCTTCATTTTTTTTTTTTTTTTCTTCTTTCCAAATCTGTCTCCAGGTACACGTGGAATTTTAATTCTAAAACACTGGCTAGCAATCATCGACTTTTGCCCCGGCCATTTATCAATCCGCCCGCCGCGCATTGACACGTTGTAATCTAATAGCAATTGACCCTATTGGCAGGAAGTTCTAATGGCATAGGACGCAAACTGATTTATCACGACGGGGCTCTGCTGGGCTTCTAAACTTACCCAATATCGCAGCTCATATTTTCTTTGACTGAGATGTGAGAAGCCACAAAAGACAAGCCCTGTGGCAGAGAGCCCGAAACCTCTCCCATGGCCGCGGTGTAACGGTTTCGCTCTCAGAGGGTCGGGACAATGCTCGATTAACGCTTACAAGTATGGCAATGAATGGTTAATATGCTCTCACAGGACAAATGGAATTTAAATATTGACATAAATCTGATTTTTTTATTTTTTTTTCTTCCTCTTTCCAAATCTGTCTCCAGGTACACGTGGAATTTTAATTCTAAAACACTGGCTAGCAATCATCGACTTTTGCCCCGGCCATTTATCAATCCGCCCGCCGCGCATTGACACGTTGTAATCTAATAGCAATTGACCCTATTGGCAGGAAGTTCTAATGGCATAGGACGCAAACTGATTTATCACGACGGGGCTCTGCTGGGCTTCTAAACTTACCCAATATCGCAGCTCATATTTTCTTTGACTGAGATGTGAGAAGCCACAAAAGACAAGCCCTGTGGCAGAGAGCCCGAAACCTCTCCCATGGCCGCGGTTTAACGGTTTCACTCTCAGATGGTCGGGACAATGCTCGATTAACGCTTACAAGTATGGCAATGAATGGTTAATATGCTCTCACAGGACAAATGGAATTTAAATATTGACATAAATCAGATTTTTTTTTTTTTTTCAATTTTCTTTTTTTCTGCCTTTTTTCCACTTTAAAAAAACCAAAAAACAACAAACATCTAGGAGGTTATCCACTAAGGTCCAAATTTGCTACAAAATTGCACAAACAGTGGATTTCACCACTCGGTGCAATTTCGGGGCAATCCAATTATTCACAATGTTGTATGTTTTCGGAAAATACTGTTGAATTTGCAGCAAAATAAATTGTGTTTTGCTGCGATTTGACGGCATCAAAATGATTCCATGGAGAACCTATGATTGGCCTGTTCACAGACCGCCAAATTGCACCAAAATTGCAGCGAAATTACCTGATTTCGGTGATTTCGTTTTGACAGGTTAAAACAGGTGAAGTTTTAATGTAATAAATCATTTTTTTAAGGTGATTTATTATTTGTTACAAAAACCTTTATTTTTAAAAGACCTTTTTGATTTTTATTTACTAAAAGATAATTCCTTATTTTTTTAACAGAACTTATTATTTTTAAAGGACCTTTTTTATTATTTAGATATATTTTTACTACATTTTTATTGATTTAACCTCCTATTAGGAGAATAAGAGGCTTACTTTTTTTTTTTTTTCCTCAGTTTGGTGGACTTCACCAAGACAAATTTGGCACTTGTCGCCGACGTCCTATAACTGCTAAGGTGACTCCATCTTCGGCTTAATACGGTGAACATTCGATAAATACTGAGTGCACTGAATTTTTGAGAAAATGGAATCTCCCAAGTGAGGCGAAATGCGCCGAAATTAAAAGCACTGAAATTTAACTCCTTTTCGGAGCTTTGCGAATAGACCCCTTAATAGTGTATTTTTCGTAGGTCAGGTTGGTTTTCTGTGACGTTAATGCAATGTACCGGCTGGATGGAGTAGCGGTAACCTCACTGCTCTATAACTGTGGAGACACAGGTTCGAATCCTGGCAAGAGCACCTCTCCAGTAAGTGTCCTTGGGCAAGACATCTAATAGTACATACTCGATACCCAGGACAAACTTGAAAACGAGAGAAATGTCAATGTATCCTTCCTGGTAAAATACTTTCTCAAAAAAAGTGTGTGTGTGTGTATATTATATATATATACAGGGCTCAAAATTTCCACTCGCCTACTCGCATTTGGCGAGTAGAAATGAAGTGCGGGCGGGTGGAAATGCACACGCAGGCAGCACAAGAAATTATTTCGTGCTGTGTATTCCGGAGATGACAGCCTGGGGAAGGGGGGGCTGCACGGTGGCAGGGAACAGCTGTCTAACCTGAACCAGCTCGTCTCTGTCACTGGCAGGGGGGTGGCGAGGAGCATCCCTGCATCCTCGCTCTACTCACACTGGTGTTCTGCAGACTGGGTATACATGAATCTGAGGACTGATGTCTGGGTATTAATGTTATTTCTGTAACTCTACACTGTTATAAAATTATTCTAAATAAAAATTTTAAGCTCATTTAAGGGGGTGTGTTTAGGGGCGGAGTTAAGGGCTAGGTAGGGGTTAGGTGGAGCAACTGGTGGCGAGTAACTCTTATGGCTTGGTTAGTAGCTTGGGACTTGAAATTTTGAGGCCTGAGCAGTGGCGTAGCGTGGGGGGTGCCTCGGGGGCGGTCGCCCCGGGCGCAATTTTCTTAGGGGGTGCAAAATTTCAAAAGAAATTTGAACCACTAATATTTTCCAGCAGGAATCAGCAAGGTGTCGGCCAGTTTTGCCACACCGGCGGTGACCTAGCACTCAGAATTCTGGTCCTGTCCTGACTCCTCCTTAACGCTGACATGAGTCACATGTAGCAGCGCAGCATTATTCACCGGAACACCCTGTACCATGTTTGTCAGACCCCCTTGAAGCCCTGTACCAGCCCCCCGCCGCTGGCAGCCCTTCAGCCATGGAACAGGAAGGAGGGAGGGAGGCGCCTACGGTGCAGCACATTTAAAATCCGGTCTCCACTAAGCCCCCTGGACAGCTCCCCCGGCCACCAACAACTTCACGCAGGTAGGCGACACTGTATGACACCAAGCAGGGTGACCAACTGTCATATGCCAACCCGTAGCCCTCCTAAACGGCGCCATAGACACCGTGCCCGAGCTGGTAAGAACAATTGAACTATTAACCCCAACATATGTATTCATTCATATTAATACAAATTCCACCTCTGGCCTCTGGAGTCCCCTTCTCTTGCTGCTCTTGGATCTTCAATCAACTTCTACTACACCTGTAATGAAGCAAGCCTGAATTCCTTTATAAGGATTATTCTCCCATCTATCCTTGCTTCGTTATTGCAAGACCACTCTTCAGCCAAGGTGTGTACCAAATAGCTCTCCCAGATCTCAAGGCTACAATCAGAACATCAGACCTTCCACCTTTGCCAGGCTTCATGTCCTGCTAGGCCGGCATCTTATTTATTCAGGTCTCTACAATATACCACGTCTACCCTTCTAAAGACTCTACCTTATGCAAGGTCTACCCTTCTAAAGAATCTACCTTATGCAAGGTCTACCCTTCTAAAGAATCTACCTTATGCAAGGTCTACCCTTCTAAAGAATCTACCTTCTGCAAGGTCTACCCTTCTAAAGAATCTACCTTCTGCAAGGTCTACCCTTCTAAAGAATCTACCTTATGCAAGGTCTACCCTTCAACCTAGGGAATCCACCTTATGCCAAGTCTACCCTTCAACCTAAGGAATCCACCTTATGCCAAGTCTACCTTTCAACCTAAGGAATCCACCTTATGCCAAGTCTACCTTTCAACCTAAGGAATCCACCTTATGCCAAGTCTACCCTTCAACCTAAGGAATCCACCTTATGCCAAGTCTACCCTTCAACCTAAGGAATCCACCTTATGCCAAGTCTACCCTTCAACCTAAGGAATCCACCTTATGCCAAGTCTACCCTTCAACCTAAGGAATCCACCTTATGCCAAGTCTACCCTTCAACCTAAGGAATCCACCTTATGCCAAGTCTACCCTTCAACCTAAGGAATCCACCTTATGCCAAGTCTACCCTTCAACCTAAGGAATCCACCTTATGCCAAGTCTACCCTTCAACCTAAGGAATCCACCTTATGCCAAGTCTACCCTTCAACCTAAGGAATCCACCTTATGCCAAGTCTACCCTTCAACCTAAGGAATCCACCTTATGCCAAGTCTACCCTTCAACCTAAGGAATCCACCTTATGCCAAGTCTACCCTTCAACCTAAGGAATCCACCTTATGCCAAGTCTACCCTTCAACCTAAGGAATCCACCTTATGCCAAGTCTACCCTTCAACCTAAGGAATCCACCTTATGCCAAGTCTACCCTTCAACCTAAGGAATCCACCTTATGCCAAGTCTACCCTTCAACCTAAGGAATCCACCTTATGCCAAGTCTACCCTTCAACCTAAGGAATCCACCTTATGCCAAGTCTACCCTTCAACCTAAGGAATCCACCTTATGCCAAGTCTACCCTTCAACCTAAGGAATCCACCTTATGCCAAGTCTACCCTTCAACCTAAGGAATCCTTCTGCGGTAATACTTATTACTAAGGACTTCCCTTCCACCCAAAGAATTCACCTACTGCCAAGAGACTCCTATCATATTAATTATTGTTTATCAATCTTGTGCCCTTCTTTGCCTCCAGCCTCTTGTGCCCTTCTTTGCCTCCAGCCTCTTGTGCCCTTCTTTGCCTCCAGCCTCTTGTGCCCTTCTTTGCCTCCAGCCTCTTGTGCCCTTCTTTGCCTCCAGCCTCTTGTGCCCTTCTCTGACCTATCATATATTCAGATTACCCGGTTTTCTTTATCTTGTTGGTGGTTCTAAATAAACCCTATTATTTTCCTTACCTGACTTTCCTCTTTTTGTGTTCGCTGCACATTGGGCTCGACATCCCTCGCACACCGTGACACCAACACAGAGTGAGGGGGTACTGGGAGAGAGTGACTGGGGGTACTGGGAGAGAGTGACTGGGGGTACTGGGAGAGAGAGTGGGGGTACTTGTGACTGGGGTATTGAGAGAAAGTGGGGGTACTTGGAGGGTGACTGGGGGTACTGGGAGAGCGTGACTGCATATAGTATGAGACTGGAACTATGATAGGGTATACTTGGACAGAGTGACTGGTAGCAGTGGTGCAGCGTGGGGGGCATGTGTGCTTAATTTTTTTATTATATCAGTATTTTGTTAATAATATACAATACATGTGCTTGTGGAGTAAAGGGGGTCAATACTCTACTGGTGTCAGGGAATCCTGGTGTGTTACCATGTCCACAGGTTGGGGGGGCACACAATTCTTGCCCTGCCCCGGGTGCTGAAACCCACGCTACGCCGCTGGGCCTGAGATATATATATATATAATATATATATATATATAATTAGGCAATAGAGGATGCACTCACGGGCAATGAACGGTAATATGGAGAGTGCTGTATGCAGTGGATTTTTATATATTATATATATATATATAATTAGGCAATAGAGGATGCACTCACGGGCAATGAACGGTAATATGGAGAGTGCTGTATGCAGTGGATTTTTATATATATATATATATATATATATGTATTGTATCCTGTTAATATGTTGTGCTTATTAAATCATTATGGAAAATTACAGCTAAAGATTTTTTGCAATTTTAGTTTATTACTCTGTGATGGTGCGAACACATTGGGTACAAAGAAACTGTTAAATCTTAACAGCACCCACACCCTGCAGTGTGTATTGGAACAGAAGGCACGCAATGCATATTTAGGGTGGGTTTGTTATTAACATTATTCCTTAGCTGTTTTTATCGCGGAATCCCACCCGCTAGAAAAAAAAAGTGTTTGTTAGAAACCACTGGAACCGAAGTTCAAAAATGTTTTTTTGTTTGCATTCCAGCCCCTGATGCTTTTTAGAATGATTCTTTTTTGGAACTTGGGGCTCGGTAGAATTCCATTGTCCAATTTTTATTTATTTATTTAAAATATCGTTTCATTCGAGGGGGGGGGGGGGGAATGGTCCAGAGCTGAAATGTGAAAAATGTTTCTGTTCCGAAAAAAAAAAAGCGGACCAGTAAAACACCTGGGAAAAAAAACAACATTTTTCGACCAGCAGCATAAAGATTGTTTTTAAACATGACTATTTAAAATCTTTTTTTTTTTTAAACCTCAGATTTTCTGTCTGATTCCCACTATCAACAACTTCTAGCATTTGTAATTTTTCAAACATTGGCATATTGATAAATTGAATTGATTATAGCCAATATTTTCATCAAAAACTGTAGTTGCGAGGGTCAATATTCGAGGCAACTTTTTAAAACCAGCATTTGAATCTCCCGGACTGAATAAAAAAGGCAGATTCTGTCTTTTGGGTGAAACTAATTTGAGCCTTTAATGTGTAACCAGTTAGGGTGAATTTAGTTTTTCAACTCCTCTGTTCTTCAACTGTAGAGGTTTTTATATTTTCATACACTATAAGGGTTATTCAGAGAGAGCCGGATTGGCTCCGAAATTGCGCCGAACAGGGAATTTCCCCGTACGGTGCAGTTTCGTGGATATTCAAAAAACTGTCAGTTTGCTAAAAATTGGCGAATTGCCAGCGAAATACAGTGCTGTTCGACGTCTGTGAAATCCCCATAGAGAAGCAATGGTTAATCTATTCAGACACCGAACAGCAGAGAAATGTCAGAGAAATGCCCTGATTTTCTGTGGTTTCATTCTGCAGGTTTAAACAGGTGAATCCCATAGATTTCAATGTTAACAAAAAAAAAAAATCCCATTTTTATTAATTATTTATTCAACTGTTTATTCTTTTCTTTTGCAGCAAAACGTCTGTAGGATTTTTTTGGGGATTTTTTTTCATCAATTTTTTTTTTCTTAAGATATTTTTTCATTTTTTGCTTGCGAAATGGCAAGCACCGAAATGTCTGTGACATTTCGGTGCCCTCTGAATAACCCTGTATGTATGCTTTCACAAAGGACATTTGCTCATTGAAATCCAGAATCCCAACTACCTCTTTTCTGTATCTTTTTTTGTGTTTTTATAAAACAAAAAATCTGTATTTGAGCTGGCTTTGATGAAGTGGTGTATTTATCCTCCAAATCCTACCCTTTCTCACATGATATTAAATAAATAAGGAATGTTTAGATAAACAGGAAATTAAGGCTTACAACTATTGAGAAATATTTACAACTACTTTCTCTGATGTAATTTATGTCCAATAAAAATGAAAATTTAAAACAAAAGCAAAATATCTCATTTAAACCTTTAAATTTAAAGTGTTTTCTAACAGCACTTGTTATATTTTAATAAAAGTCATCACATTGAAATATTTGGTTGTGTCGGCTTTTGCCGTGTTCGCGGCACGCATTCGCCACGTCATCGTGTCGATAAGCTCATGCGATGTCACAGCATTTATTTCCGTCCACAAACGCATTAATTTGTGGCCAAGATCTTGTATTGATGATGGGAGAGTCGCAGCGCTGCGTTAAGTTTTCTCCAGCACATTATCCCAAAGATTGTCAATGGGGTTAAGGTCTGGACTGTGCGGTGGCCAATCCATGTGCGGAAATGATGTCTCATGCTCCCTGAACCACTCTTGCACAATCTGAGCCCGATGAATCCTGGCATTGCCATCTTGGAATATGCCCGCTGTGCCATCAGGGGAGAAAAAACCCATTGATGGAAAAACCTGCTCATTCAGTATATTCAGGGAGTCACAAGACCTCATTTTATGCTGAAACCTATTAACCACTGCAGTAATTATCCAATGGAAGCCGAGCAACTATTGGCTTAGTTATATCCAGGTGGGGACTTTTTTTTGGCCAGGCAGTGTAGTTTATTGAGGCCGATATGAGAAGCTGCTGATTGGCTTAGCCACTTCCTGCACCGGGCAGTTTTCCTATCGGTATCTGCAAACCTTGGAGATCTGAAAGCAAAAAAAAGATAAACCTCTCAAAGATGGGATATTTGGGTTAATGTATTGAAATCTATATTGGTTCATCTTATATTTGTAATTTTAATAAAACACGGAGGACACTCCCAAAACCTAAGAATAATGGGACATCTTTTGCTTTTGAAAATGTTGCAGATTTACGGTGTGATGGTCATACGGCGCTATCGAGCAGAGCATTGTGCATGTGCCTAGCTCTGCTTTCGAGATTGTTTTCCAGTTGTCACTCTTCAGATTTCATTAAGTCCTTTTCAGTCATTGTGACTTCCAGGAAGACGGCACATTGCATAGAAATTTGTTCCTTTATGGAGTTCATTTGCCTATTCATTGATGCGCAATCACTTGGTGACATCTCAGCGGATCGGCACAGGGTAAAGAAAGAGCGTTCCCCGAGCACATTGATTGCCTGAACATAGCCGAGCCCGTGGCACATAGAGAGTTTCACCCGCTAATCATTTCGACACGCTCTCAGCGTGTTTACACAAAATAATGAAAACAGCTGTTTAGATAACTTTAAACCCACACGCGGATTTTTTTTCTTTTCTTTCGGAACTTATCTACTTGTCCATGCACGATAGACAATTCTTCACCCAGCTCTCTTTTAATGACAAAGTAATAAAAATGAAAAACGAATCATAGAACCTGGTGCCTGACCCGGAATCTTCCTTACCTTCCCAGTTTTACCAAAGTAAACCACAATTTGGTTGATGTAGAATCTGAGATATTTATAAACATGAACATATAAAATCTTGTGTTTTTTTAAATTTATTTTTTAAATCCATGTTCTAGACATAGCTGGTGATTCATGTATTTCTGATTTCCCTGGCTAGTTATATAGGTGCACATCATTCTGATATCCCGACGACTCCTTTTATATACCGTATATATATAATTTCCAGGTTGTCATGCACTCTTGTACTATTCTCCAATTCTGCCACTTGGCTACATAGATATATAATGGATGGATGTGATGGCAGTCCAGGACTATACAGTCAGGTCCAGAAATATTGGGACATCGACACAATTCTAACATCTTTGGCTCTATACACCACCACAAGGGAGTTGGAATGAAACCAACACAATGTGCATTAACTGCAGACTATCAGCTTTAATTTGAGAGTATGTACATTCAACTCAGGTGAACGGTGTAGGACTTACAGCAGTTTGCAGATGTGACTCCCACTTGTTAAGGGACCAAAGGTAATGGGACAATTGGCTTCTCAGCTGTTCCATGGCCAGGTGTGTGATATTCCCTCATTACCCCAATTACAATGTGCAGATAAAAGGCCCAGAGTTCATTTCAAGTGTGCTATTTGCATTTGAAATCTGTTGCTGTCAACTCTCAAGAGGAGATCCAAAGAGCTGTCACTATCAGTGAAGCAAGCCATCATTAGGCTGAAGAAACAAAACAAATCCATCAGTAAGATAGCAAGAACATTAGGCGTGGCCAAAACAACTGTTTGGAACATTCTGAAAAAGAAGGAACGCACCGGTGAGCTCCACAACACCAAAAGACCCGGGAGACCACGGAAAATGACCGAAGAATTCTTTCCCTGGTGAAGAAAACACCCTTCACAACAGTTGGCCAGATCAAGAATACTCTCCAGGAGGTAGGTGTATGTGTGTCAAAGTCAACAACCAAGAGAAGTCTTCACCAGAGTGAATACAGAGGATTCACCACAAGATGTAAACCATTGGTGAGCCTCAAAAACAGGAATGCCAGATTAGAGTTTGCCAAACAACACCTAACAAAGCCTTCACAGTTCTGGAACAAGATCCTATGGACAGATCAGACCAAGATCAACTTGTACCAGAGTGATGGGAAGAGAAGAGTATGGAGAAGGAAAGGAACTGCTCATGATCCTAAACATACCACCTCATCAGTGAAGCATGGTGGTGGTAGTGTCATGGCATGGGCATGTATGGCTGCCAATGGAACTGGTTCTCTTGTATTTATTGATGATGTGACTGCTGACAAAAGCAGCAGGATGAATTCTGAAGTTTTTCGGGCAATATTATCTGCTCACATTCAGCCAAATGCTGCAGAACTCATTGGACGGAGCTTCACAGTGCAGGTGGACAATGACCCAAAGCATACTGCAAAAGCAACCAAAGAGTTTTTGAAGGGACAGAAGTGGAATGTTATGCAATGGCCAAGTCAATCACCTGACCTGAATCCCATTGAGCATACATTTCACTTGCTGAAGACAAAACTGAAGGGAAAATGCCCCAAGAACAAGCAGGAACTGAAGACCGTTGCAGTAGAGGCCTGGCAGAGCATCACCAGGGATGAAACCCAGCGTCTGGTGATGTCTATGCGTTCCAGACTTCAGGCTGTGATTGACTGCAAAGGATTTGCAACCAAGTATTAAGAAGGGAAAGTTTGATTTATGATTATTATTCTGTCCCATTACCTTTGGTCCCTTAACAAGTGGGAGGCACATCTGCAAACTGCTGTAAGTCCTACACCGTTCACCTGAGTTGGATGTACATACTCTCAAATTAAAGCTGACAGTCTGCAGTTAAAGCACATTGTGTTTGTTTCATTCCAACTTCATTGTGGTGGTGTATAGAGCCAAAGATGTTAGAATTGTGTCGATGTCCCAAAATTTCTGGACCTGACTGTATGTAACTTAAAGAAACACTCCACTGAATAGTGTGTGTGTGTGTGTACACACAGGGCTCAAAATTTCAAGTCCCAAGCTACTAGCCAGACCATAAGAGTTACTCGCCACCAGTTGCCCCACCTACCCTGCCCTAAACTCCGCCCCTAAACACGCCTTCTTAAACTATCTTATGAAATTACATTGTTAAAGATTTTATTAAGAATAAAGTTACAAAATAATAAATAACATTAATACCCAAGCATCAGATACATGTATGCCCAAGCACCAGACCCAGACAAGTAGTTTCATCCATTAAGTACAGACTCCTCTCCAACAGTTTTTAGGACCAAATTAATTTGGTGTTTATACATCCAATATATCAAGTGGAACCGAATACTCCCATTATTCATATGCCAGGTTATCACTAGAAGTTAGAGGACCCCAAAGTCAGGTTTCCCCCTGGAATGCTTATATAGATGAATCCATTAATTTTCGTCTGCGATACTTCCATCCCCATTTTTTATTTTTTTTGCTCCTTCTGTATCACTAATCTCTTTCTTTATAAATAGGATTTATTTTGCATAACCTCAAATGCCTCATAACCTCACCACCATTTCACCAATTATGACATCTAGCGGGCGTTGTAGTAGCGGCGCTGGTTCTGGCGTCACTTCCAGCGTGCTGACAGCTTGGCAGCTTTTTTACTTTCCCTTAGTTTACACCAGGGGTGGGGAACCTTTTTTCTGCCAAGGGGCCCCCTTTAATTTCTCTCCCCACTTGAATTCATTTCTCCCTTCCTTTAATTTCTTTTGCCCAATTAATTTCTCTCTCCCCATTTATTTCATTTCTCTCTCCCCATTTATTTCATTTCTCTCTCCCCATTCATCTCCTCCTCCTTCATTCATCTCCTCCTCTTCATTCATCTCTCTCCATTTCTCCCCCCAATTCATCTTCCTTTCCATTTCATTTCTCCCCCCAATTCATCTTTTTCATTTCTCCCCTCCAATTCATCTTTCATTTCATTTCCCCCAATTCATCTTTCATTTCATTTTCCCCCCCAATTCATCTCTTTCTCTCCATTTCACCCCCTGCCGTTTATTTCACCCCCCCCTCCGCTTACCTGACCTGGAGAGTAGAATAAGGGGGCGGAGATTATCCTTCACGCTGTGCCCGGAAGATAAGGGGCCCAGCGTGAAGGCGAAAGATCCAGCATGCAGCAGGATGGGCTGATAAAGGTGCCGAGGGTGAGAGCAAACTCCCCTCCCTCCCAGGAAATGATTCCGGCCAAGTCCCGTTTGCTGAAAAAAAAAAAAAAGCAGACTGGCTGACCTGAAGAAGAGAAAAAAAACAACACGGCCGCCGGCTGAAAGCACAGGCAGCACGATAGACTTTATGATGCTGCCTGCGTCTGCAGTTTTACTCGCCAGTGCTCAATTTCCCCTCGCAAAACGCGAGTATGCGAGTGGAAATTTTGAGGGCTGTGTACACATATATATACAGTGGGGCAAAAAAGTATTTAGTCAGCCACCAATTGTGCAGGTTCTCCCACTTAAAAAGATGAGAGAGGCCTGTAATTGTCATCATAGGTAACTTCAACTATGAGAGACAAAATGAGAAAAACAAATCCAGAAAATCACATTGTCTGATTTTTAAAGAATTTATTTGCAAATTATGGTGGAAAATAAGTATTTGGTCAATATCAAAAGTCCATCTCAATACTTTGTTATATATCCTTTGTTGGCAATGACAGAGGTCAAACGTTTTCTGTAAGTCTTCACAAGGTTTTCACACACTGTTGCTGGTATTTTTGCCCATTCCTCCATGCAGATCTCCTCTAGAGCAGTGATGTTTTGGGGCTGTCGCTGGGCAACACGGACTGTCAACTCCCTCCAAAGATTTTCTGTGGGATTGACATCTGGAGACTGGCTAGGCCACTCCAGGACCTTGATATGCTTCTTACGAAGCCACTCCTTCGTTGCCCGGGCGGTGTGTTTGGGATCATTGTCCTGCTGAAAGACCCAGCCACGTTTTGTCTTCAATGCCCTTGCTGATGGAAGGAGGTTTTCACTCAAAATCTCACGATACATGGCCCCATTCATTCTTCCCTTTACACGGTTCAGTTGTCCTGGTCCCTTTGCAGAAAAACAGCCCCAAAGCATGATGTTTCCGCCACCATGCTTCACAGTAGGTATGGTGTTCTTTGGATGCAACTCAGCATTCTCTCTCCTCCAAACCCAACGAGTTGAGTTTTTACCAAAAAGTTCTACTTTGGTTTCATCTGACCATATGACATTCTCCCAATCCTCTTCTGGATCATCCAAATGCTCTCTAGCAAAATTCAGACGGGCCCGGAGTCCCGGACATGTACTGGCTTAAGCAGTGGGACACGTCTGGCACTGCAGGATTTGAGTCCCTGGTGGCGTAGTTACTGATGGTAGCCTTTATTACTTTGGTCCCAGCTCTCTGCAGGTCATTCACTAGGTCCCCCCCGTGTGGTTCTGGGATTTTTGCTCACCGTTCTTGTGATCATTTTGACCCCACGGGGTGAGATCTTGTGTGGAGCCCCAGATCGATGGAGATTATCAGTGGTCTTGTATGTCTTCCATTTTCTAATGATTGCTCCCACAGTTGATTTCTTCACAACAAGCTGCTTGCCTATTGCAGATTCAGTCTTCCCAGCCTGGTGCAGGTCTACAATTTTGTTTCTGGTGTCCTTTGACAGCTCTTTGATCTTGACCATAGTGGAGTTTGGAGTGTGTCTGTTTGAGGTTGTGGACAGGTGTCTTTTATACTGATAACAAGTTTGAACAGGTGCCATTCATACAGGTAACGAGTGGAGGACAGAGGAGCCTCTTAAAGAAGACATTACAGGTCTGTGAGAGCCAGAAATCTTGCTTGTTTGTACTGTACTGTAGGTGACCAAATACTTATGTAGCGCTGTGGTTAAATCCTTGTTGTGGCAGTACCTATTTTTAGCCACCGGAGGGAGACAAGCGCAATGTGAGACACTGAATATTACATTGGGACTACATTTCCCGGCATGCTTTGGGAACGGACACAGGAAGTGGGTGGGACACAGACCCTTACATCCGGAGCCTCGTGGAGAGAGCGGGCAGAGCGCGCCAAGGAGTGCGAGAGACAAGACACAGTGCTGCAGAGAGTAACAGTGACCAGGCCGGAGCGCAGATGCGGCCTAACAGAGACACAGATCGGGTTATCAGTATTCCCGAAGAAGACCCAGTGATTCACCAGATTACCCAAGCGGCTAGAGAGGAAGCGGAGGACCCCGAGCGAGGAGTACCGCAGATCGATCGGACCGGGAGAGCAGGCGGTAAGCTGGACAAGTCGAGGCCGGTGAAGAAAGCGAGACAGCGGATCCAGTAGCAAGTAACCCCAGTCAATATCGAGCGGAGAGACGTCCTGGGTCAGCGGAGCCTCAAGTATCTGGCGGATGGGTGAGAGGCCTTCCAGGCCGTTGTAAAACTCAAGTAAAGCACGCTGCTGTTTGTTTCCAAAACCCACAGGGCCCCAACTTGACTAGTCGAAGACATCTCTTAAGCAATTCACTGGCCAGTTGAATAGTACCGGGGTACCGCAACACACACACACACAATTACATTCCGAGACTTAACCTGTGCAGGACTCACTCCCCAATCACAAGAAGGGGTTAAAGATACGTTTTTCATTATTCTTTTCCGCTGCGCGTTTATCCGAATTTCGAAGCATTGTATTTCTTTTCCGCTGCGCCTTTCTCGAATTACGAAACCTCGTATTTCTTTTCCGCTGCGGGTTTACCGCATTACGAAGTACTGTAGATATATATACGAAAACCGTGTCATTCATTATATGCCATTTATTCAAGTAAACTATATAATTTATAAAATCCACAACGGTGCTGGAGTATATTTATTCCCTAGTGCGGGGAGACTGACCCGAGGTTCAATTTCAGCGGCTCCTCCGGGAGTGAGCGCTACACTTATTTTCCACCATAATTTGCAAATAAATGCTTTAAAAATCAGACAATGTGATTTTCTGGATTTGTTCCTCTCATTTTGTCTCTCATAGTTGAAGTGTACCTGTAATGACAATTACAGGCCTCTCTCATTTTTATAAGTGGGAGAACCCGCACAATTGGTTGCTGACTAAAAAATACTTTGTTGCCCCACTGTATATATATATATATATATATATGTGTGTGTGTGTATATTTGAAGATGTCAAACACTCCAGCTTCTTGAGGTATCCGTGCCGGGTGCCTGTCACTCAGCAACTTTCCATCAATAGAAAAAACATGGAGGCACTCCGGGACTGTCCTGTCCTTAAGAAAGCTCCTGTGTGGAGCTGAAACGTCGACCAAACAGATATCTTTAGCCAAAATAAGGTCATGCTTTATTCACCTTGCAGAGCTCGCAGCGGACTTTGTGACCTGACAAACATATCAAAAATAATGCAAGCAAAATCCTGCTCCACTCTGGAGACTTACTTAAAGATCCCTTACTATCCTCCTGGGGGTCTGAGTTGTGTGCAGTAAATTAAATAACAGTGAAAAATAAAGCTATTCTACATTCTGCGTGCGGTTGTGCGTTCCACAGTCTCTCAGTGTGTTGTTGTTTGTCCCACACCCGGCTCCTCACAGGAAAGCGGCTGATTGCTCCCTCTGCATAGGGTTTTGCAGCTTCCCATATACTTCTAAGATCCACCTGAAATGTAACCTTTTGCAAAACTGTTAATCTGAGAGCAAACCTTTTTTAATATATATGTATATATTTGGCTTTTTTCCACGCCGTTACTTGGTACCGGCAGCTACTGGCAGGGCCTCCGCTAGGATGGAGAGTATGTCTCCAGCCCATCGTCGAAGTTGGCGCCTATCACAGACTTCTCCCGCAGGGGCCTGACCTCTCCTCGCCCACTAAAGTCATCGTGCGTGGGCGTGATGACATCAGAAGTGGAACTTCCAGCCAGGCAGGGAATTCCATATGGAGGAGATACAGGGGTCATTTGGACCCCCGTATCTCTGGATCCACAAAATATAGATGGTCAATTAATGTATCATTGGAATGGCCAGAGCATGGCCTTTCCAATGATGCCTAACATCATCAAAGGTTTTTATGTAAATATAAATAAAATTATTTTTTTCCTCTTATTTCTAATGCAGCAATATTGTTCACTTTTCAATTATAAAGCTATGTGATACCCTCGTACACAGTGCACATTACTGCGAGTTTTATTGCAGTGGAGCTCTGTAATATGCTAATACACACTGCACATTGCTGTGAGATTTATTGCTGTGGAGCTCTGTGATACGCTCATACACACTGCACATTACTGTGAGTTTTATTGCAGTGGCGCTCTGTGATACACTCATACACACTGCACATTACTGTGAGTTTTGCTGCTGTGGAGCTCGGTGATACACTCATACACTCTACTCTTTTCATTGGCTGCATGCGAGCATACGCCATCATTTCATTGGCTGCTCACTGCCTGATGCTTTGACGCTTCATGTGAGTACTCACCCTTTTTTCTTAGATAAAAAGCACTGTACATACAGTGTGTGTATATATATACACACACACAGGATATCACAAAATTCTTTGTATGAAAATCCAACAAATACTAGACTTAATACCCCTGGGTTCTCTGTTCCTTCCACGTTGAGTTTAGTTTTCCTCTGTATCACTATATTATTTTAATTTTCTAAATTGCTCTGGATAAAGGAGATATATAAAACCTGTGGACGGTATTTTATTAATCCAGGATAGACCATATATAAAGCGTCTAAATACTTTGATTTATGACCTATTCACATCACTTTTTTAATGGATTTTTCCTCCCACACATTGATTGTGCCTGTTTGACATTGCTGTAAATATATATTTTTACTACTGTTGACGACAGCTTGCTATTACCATTTTATTATCACCTTGCTCAGTTAATTTATACATATTCTTTTTTTGTAATCTATTGGTGGCATAAATTATCTCTTGCCATAGAATGACAGTTTGTTCCGCTGGAGAGTATTTGTCTTTACCTGCTTAGTGAAAGCGTAAAATAGGTCTCTCTCTCGTACGAGAAGCAAATGTCAGCGCCGCAACCTTGGTCCAGAAGACTTCAAATAGTAGAAAAATGTATAAGATTTTAGGGGTTATTCAGAGAGCACCGAAGTTTCGGTGCTCTCTTGTTCGGCACACTTTGGTGCGATTCAGCAATTTCATTTTGCCAACCCTCTAGTGAATTCTGCATTAAGTCGCCTACTGATGACCGGGTCGGACGCAGGGAGACCATAAATACCCAAAAATACACAAACACATAACTGTGGAATAATATATATAGTTATTATATATAGGCCACAGCTAAAAAACACCACACGATATACCCACCACCATAACCTAACCATTCCCATAACAAAATAAAGCAATAAGCCAGTGCTGAAAGAGGACTCCCCACAACCACCACACACCTCCAAACCAACCAACCACAAAAAACTTCCCAACTCCCAACCATCTGACCAAAATTAGCCTAAATAAAAAGGAACCCCTAGCCAGCACTGCCTACAAGCCCCCGCTGTGACAAAGGAGCCAAACAAAACTAATATTCTACCGAAAAAACCAACCCAACCTGGAATTAAATAATACCGGGTGGGAGGGTGGGGATTTTTCCAGCTCTACCTCAGGAGAATAAGGCTCGCAGGGCCTCTCCACACACGCCTTAAGTACCCTCCTGGTGACTCCTCCCACACCTCTCCCGCTCAATCTCCTCACGCGCTGCAAAACCTTTCTAGAAAAATCCTCCCTGCGTCCTGGCATCAGAGGCAACTTAAGGGCCCTACGCCTTAGGCGCTTCAGGCCTTCATTACTGCAGGGTCCCCAAATTGCACCAAATGGGGTTAATAAAATGCCGACTATCAGCCTGCCGGAAGCAGCCACAAACTGCTGAACACAGCCGATCCGTCAAATGATCTGTCAAACTCCGCCGAACAAAGCCGAACTGAGGGTGAAAAATAAAAAAATAAACGGCAATTTTTTAAAAAGGTGTTTAAAACAATTAAAATGCATGAAAATAATGAAAAAGGTCCTATAAAAAATAATAAAAAGGTCTGTTACAGAATAAAAAAAACAACTTTGTAAAAAAAATGGGAATCAAAAATTTTGACAAAAAAATTCTAACAAATAAAAAGACTTTTTGCTGCAAATGAAAAGAATAAACGTTGGAATAAAAAAAAGGTAAAAATGGTATTTTTTTAAAAAAAAAATGTTTACTTTGAATCCTGTGGGATTCACCTATTTAAACCTGTCAAACTGAAGCACCAAAAATCAGGGCATTTCACTGACATTTCGGTGCAGTTCAGTTTTCTCTGAATAGATTAACCATTACTTCTCTATGGGGCAATTTTGCTGCCTCTGAAGGTCGACACATTGCGGTGATCTACGGCAAGCTGCAACATATATCGCTGCCAATTTTTCCAGTATTTGGTGAATTGCCAGCTTTCTGAATAGCCGAACTGCCACAAAATTGCACCGTACAGTGAAATTCACCGTTATGTGCAATTCGTTGGCAAGTTCGGCTCTTGGTGAATAGCCCCTTTTGTTTTGAAGATTCTTTTTATTGCTCTGGACTGACAGGACTTGGTGTCAGAAGTTGGCACGAGGCCAAAAACTGCACTGCAAATGACTACCATGCTTAGAAACAAACATACAAATATTGGGCTTGATTGCTGAAATTTACTGGTTTCCTACCAAGATTCGTCTAGTTTTCAGCAGATATAAATAAGGGAATGTCGGAATTTCGATTCTGGTAAAAAAGAGTTTTGGTCAGTTATCGGCACTCGCTGCTATATTTGCTACTGGAAATCTCAGTTTTAATGATTCAAATCTATTTCATCGATAAGTCAATATTTTTTTTATCTCCATGGAGTCCTCCGTGGTAATATGAGCACTTGAGGCTGTGACCCTCATGATGAGAGAGTGGCTATAGCAGATCCAGGTGGGACATCCAAATTCTCTTGACTGCTTAGATCCGATACCTTCCCTTTCACCCATGCCCCCCAGACCCCTTAAACCACACGATGATGTAGTCTAGGAAGGGCATAGACAGCAGCTTTATTAAAATGTCAAAATAACTTAATTTATACCTTTTTAATTCTTTAAATGTCTGACGCCTCAGACCTGCAGAGAGTAGTTGCAACTCATGAGAAACCCAAGAGCCCGTCACCCCACCTGACCCCAAAGCAGCCAGAGTCTCCCCAACGCCAACCTGACGGCAGCTTACATAATCTTCTAACGTTGTTGACACCACGAAGAACACCCGACCACTACCTTCCACCTGAAATGGGTGGGCGGACAGGACTGAGGTCTCTGCTTCAAAGCTGACAGGAACCAAGGAGGTAAGACCCTCCTATACCTTTATATATATGCCTGATGTGTGCAACAATATTGCACTCTCCAACCAGTTGAGCCACCAGATCTCATCCTTGGTTGTCCACACAGTGTAGCAGTCATGTCCCCCTTCCTGATTGGTCCAGGATTCCTGTCCAGAAGAATAAAGCACTAGGAAAACCTAAGATACTATACAGAAGCCTCAATCTCCAGGCCTCTAATGGAAGAACCAAGAATGAGGACAATATTCTACCTGAAACGGTGATCTAAAAAAATCATTTATATATATATATTAGAATTTTAAATGTGTGGATCCTTTTTTTTCCAGGAATTTGTCATAAGAAGGTAGCGTACTTACAATGTCTGTTGATTTATAAATATCGTAATTAGAGGCTTCCCTTGTAAATGCTTCTCGCTGGCACTGCGGTGGATTTTATTGCCCAGTCAAACCTCCTCATTCAATTTCAAAATTGCCTTTTCAATGAACTACACTATGAGCTTGCCAAATAATGTCAGCGTTAATGCCGCACCTCTTTCATTTCTTTGTCCGGTCTGTAAATGAGCAATAAATTGTTTGATAAAATGGTCAACAAGGTCGTGCTAGTTGTTAAGTGAATTACATCCGAAGAATTCAAAATAATTTCTCACACTAATCATTGCCGGAGCCGTTCTAGATGCAATAGATTGTGACCCGCTCTGGGCTTGTGCACAGTTCACTGTTCATCAAGGATTTCAAGTGCCTTTTCATGAGAATAGTGCTGGATAAAGCATTATCCCACCATGCAACGTGTATACGCTGTAATAGAGATAATATGCCGTTGTGTTTCAATGGGCAGAATAGGCAAAGGTTTTATCCTTTTCGATCACTAGGATACAGATCACTATTTGCTTCAAAGTCCAGTATTTGCAGATTCATTCTAGAGGAAAATAAGTTGTGTTCTCTAGACGTCATCCTCTGACACGAGTACACAGGTGAAAAGGGTTTAACCCCCCCCCCTGAGTGTTATCCCGAATGTGTCTCGGGGTTAAATTTCACCGCTGAAAGCGGTAGCGGTAACCCTGAGACACACTCAGGCTGGATACATCACCTCTCCGTGCGCTCCCTCACTGATCTCTGCAGTCTCCTCCGGCGATCGCAGCGTTTTACTTCCTGGACTCCTTCTTGCGAGGAGGGAACCAGGAAGTATCAGGTCACGATCGCCGGAAGAGACTGCTGGGGACATCGAGGGAGCGCAGGGAGAGGTGATGTATCCAGCGGCATCCCGAGTGTTGGATCTGCCCCCCAGCTCATGGATCTGCCCCCCGCTCTCATAGATATTGCCCCCAGCTCATGGATATGCCCCCCAGATCATGTATTTGCCCCCAGCTCTCATGGATTATGCCCCAGCTCTCATGGATTATGCCCCAGCTCTCATGGATAATGCCCCCAGCTCTCATAGATATTGCCCCCAGCTCATGGATATGCCCCCCAGCTCATGGATTTGCCCCCCAGATCATGGATTATGCCCCCCAGATCATGGATTATGCCCCCCAGGTCATGGATTTGCCCCCCAGATCATGGATTTGCCCCCAGCTCATGGATATGCCCCCAGCTCATGGATATGCCCCCCAGCTCTCATGGATTATGCCCCAGCTCTCATAGATATTGCCCCCAGCTCTCATAGATATTGCCCCCAGCTCATGGATATGCCCCAGCTCATGGATATGCCCCAGCTCATGGATATGCCCCCCAGGTCATGGATTATGCCCCCAGCTCATGGATTTGCCCCCAGCTCATGGATTTGCCCCCAGCTCGTGGATTTACCCCCAGCTCGTGGATATACCCCCTCCAGCTTGTCGATATGCCCCCCCAGCTCACCTGGCACCTGGAGCTCTCCGTGTTCATACTTACCTTCCTGAGCGACGCCGGTAAAGTCTTTGCGCATGCGCTCGTTGGAAGGCCCACAGCCGCGATCACGTGGCAGGTGATCGCGGCTGGGGGCCTTCCAACGAGCGCACATGTGGAAACTTTACCGGTGTCGCTCAGGAAGGAAAGTATGAATGCGGAGAGCTCCAGGTGCCTGTCTGAATGCCGATAGAGCATTCGGACAGCCGTCCCAGCCCCTTGAATGACGGCAAGCCAGCTCAATGCCGGCTTCCGGTATCGGGGGAAATATCGGGGGTACTGCATGAGTACAAAGTACTCCTGCAATACCCGGTATCGGCACCGATACTAGTATTGGTATCGGTGCAACCCTAGTTTATAGTCTATGGTTCTTTAAGCAGACCACTATATTGGTACGTAGCGATTTAAGGATTAGAACCGTGGGAATATATTTTTTGTGTGGGCGCTACACCGAATTATACACTCTGTGAAGCATATGTTCAGGTTTCAGTTACGTGTTAAGTCACAATAAACCTTTATTATAGCTGTAATGTTTCTTGACGATGCTTACGCTAAACATATATTAACATTAATATAAAATTTCAGTGTGAGATGGTAAAGAGTAATTGTGACTATATTTTTGTCAGGACGTACATTTTTTTTTTTTTGACCCCTGGGTTCTCCTTGCTCAGGTCCCATTGTAGAGCAGACCACCAAGGTTTTCCAAGCAGATGCACGTTCTCACTGTTCTCATTCACTCTATATTAACATATTTGATGTTTCAATGGAAGAATTATTAAAATAAACTGGTCACAATGGAACTTTTCCAGAATAAGGGAGAGAAAAAAACCCACGAAACAAGTAAAAAAAAAACAAAAAAAAACTTTTTCTTTTGGACTAAACGATTCGTCTGCTAACAGAATTCCGCTTACTATTTAATGAATAAATGTATTAAAGTGAATGTTGGAACAGTGTTAGACAGCCTCAATTCATAACAATGGCAACCAAGAGAAGTTTTCTGTAGACTCGCTACAGGACCATATGTTCCTAATAGAATAACACAGAACTCAGCTGGTCATTGCTATCTATTAATAGGATAGTCTTCTTGCGGGGAGTAAATTCACGTGATTCGTAGCGTCTGGCAGAAAATCAACCGTAGCTCCTAGACTTAAGGTGCTCTTCTAACCACAAAAAGTTTTCATTTCCCGACTGATTTGCTTGTTTATTTTTACTATGTTTTGTGTCGTTTCTCTTCTCTGCTTTTTTTTTCCCGCAACACTTATCTGCAAAACAAACTCCGTCCTGAGCTCGAAGAGCGAAGGAGAAATTCTGTTTGTTTGCATGTTCAGCTTTGTCTCTGTAACTGAAGAAACGTTTCTCGCGTCGCTGTCTTCAGACAGTTGGCGTTTATTTCATCCCGGCAGCTGTTTTTTCTTAGTGCAGTAGAGTGTAGTAGTGTAGTGACACTCGCATTAATACTTCACATTCTGCTATCATACGCTGTCACCGTGAAATATGGATGTCGGATACATGTGTTTGTAGACTATGCGCGGCTGAATTATGAAAGCTATACTCCATTTGGAAGATTGTGTTGTTCTTCGGGATGGGAAACCTGAACAACAAATGAACGCAACGAAAGACCCGGCGGTGATAATCCGCACCTCTGCTGGCCTAATTGTACCTACAAGTTTAGAGACGCAACTTTGCCAAGTAAAACGTAACGTGCTGACTTTGGAAAGGGCAGCCTCGCAGGCGTCGGAACAGTCGTGCCAAAATATACCTTTTTTTTCTTTTTCTTCTAAGTCTGATAAAACCTTGTAAGATCCAATTTTCTGGATTGGTATAAATGCCTGCAGTGGTATACAAATATGAGTGTAAGGGGAGAACGGAAAACCTTGGCCAGTTTTCAAGAGCGAACCAATATGTAACACACCCATAAGTACCACAAAGGAGTTTTTCTAAAACACTCAAGTCATACCCGTTATTCAGCAAAACAAATATGTTTTTGGATACATGATGCTTGTGGTTTTATGCAAGGAATGTGTGTTGATGGTGCGTTGCCACAGTTGAGTTTCTATTCCGATGAACTGTGATAGCAAAGCACGTTCATGCTTCACTGTTATTTTATCAGAAACCCAAAACAATCAAAAGGTAGTAAGTATTGCTCATGCTTGTATAGCATTTTGGATAAATATAATAAATCTGTCTACCTTGGTTTTCCTCCGTGTGGTTTCTGGAAAAGACAACTTTCATGGAATGCTTGTTTGACTAGGTGGCTATAAAATCTCTGTATAGACACGGTGATGATCCAAGATCTCCATGGACACTCTTTAATATTTTTGTGTATCAGGTTGCTGATTCTGGTGACCTCCACCTTGGAAAGTTCGAAGTGTGGTGGAAAAGATGACCGTATCGAAGATGTTTCAAGGAAATCTATATAACTACGTAGAGCTAAAATGAATTTGGATACCTGGGAACAGGCAGTGGCAATAGTGGCCTACCTCTTCAGTTTGGACCACCTCAGGTCTCAAGAAGTTTCAGTTTGGTGTGTCTTATCAGTGAAGGCAATGAGTCGGCATAGAGAAGGGAAGTGCAGCAGCTAACAGATTGGTGTAAATTCAACAACTTGCCCATGAATGTGGACAAAACTAAAGAGATGGTAGTTGACCTCAGTAGAGTATGGAGCAACCACTCACCAATGATTGTTGACGACTCGTCTGCGGAGAATGTCAAGAACACCACGTTTCATAGTGTTCACCTGGCAGAGAATCTTACTTGGTCCCTCAACACCATCTTCTAAGCACAGAAAGCCCAGCAGCATCTTTTCTTTTGGTGTAGGGTGAGGAAAGTCCATCTCCCATCCCTTAGCCCTACTTCATTCTTTAGTGGGACTACCATATATTGTGTTCACAACTATGGATGACCCCACACACTCTTCGGATAAATTCTTTATCCTCCCACCATCTGCCCAATGAAAACCTAAGTATTTGGGCCCTTATGGTTAGACTGGGCAACAGTATCTTTCCCCAAGCCAACAGACACTCCAATACTCTGTGACTAGACTGACAGTAACTATAGATGCACACACACAAACATTTCATATTCAACCGGAACATTATTCTATTCCTTTTCCAATCTCTTCTCTATTGTCCTTGTTACTGCAGATGTTTGCCCACATTCACTTGAGGAATTTTGGGACAGGATTGTTTTTTAGTTTATTTAAATTCTTATTAATATATATTTAGTTTTGTTCTCTAGTGTATAGTTAGTGTTGTGTTGTTTTATACAGCACTATGGTCTTGGAGGACATATTGTCGCATTTCACAGAGTACAAATTGCATGTGGTTGACAGGACAATAACATTGGTTCTGATTCAGATTACGTTATATCATATCAAAGCAGCCTGCATCTATCTGAAAGGCCTCTTAGAGATGAAATGCCAAGGACGTTTCCTCTACATGAGAAATACAGGACTATCATTTCGGCCTACTTAGGCCTGATGATGGTTTTGGTCTACTTGGGCCTCATCAGGAAGGCATAGTTGATACCTCTCTAGGCATCCACTGGACTGTGTCCATCTCTGTATTGCCCGACAAACACGCGGAAAATAACATTTTGTATATTAATGTTAAAACAAGATAAATAAATTTCCATCGTATTGGTCGATGCATTCAGGCTGCTTCTTCTCTCCGTACAAATGAAAATACTGGGAACAAATATTTTTAGTAATTATTGTTACTACTTCGACTTTAATCGTTGTGTTTTCAGTCACATCACTTGCAAACAGGCATCTGCAAAGTCATTGTGGTATAACCTGGATAAAGTATCTATCTGCTGTGTGCACGGCCGGCGCTGCCGCTAGGCCAACTAGGCGGGCGCCTAGAGCGCAGCACCGCCTAGGGCGCAGCTGGCCCGACCAATTGTAAAAAAAAAAAAGAATTGAAAAAAAAAAAAATGCCCGCAGGGCGGCCACGTGCTGCAACCGGCCCCAATACGTGCTGGCGTCACCGCCGTCGTCAAGGAGACGGAGACGGAGGCGTGGACTTGGTGCTTTCAGCTTCCTGGACCAAATCCACACCTTCATCTCCTTGACGCCAGCACGCATTGAGACTGGCTACAGGAAGACGGAGACAGCGCTGGAGGCAAATATCCATGTGTGAGCTGCTGGGCAAGTATCTTTGTGTGAGCCAGGGGGCAAATATCCATGTGTGAGCCAGGGGGCAAATATCCATGTGTGAGCCTGGGGCAAATATCCATGTGTGAGCCTGGGGGTAAATAGCCGTGTGTGAGCCTGGGGCAAATACCCATGTGTGAGCCTGGGGCAAATACCCATGTGTGAACCTGGGGGCAAATATCCGTGTGTGAGCCTGGGGGTAAATAGCCATGTGTGAGCCTGGGGGTAAATACCCATGTGTGAGCCTGGGGGCAAATACCCATGTGTGAGCCTGGGGGCAAATATCCATGTGTGATCCTGGGGGCAAAGATCCATGTGTGATCCTGGGGGCAAAGATCCATGTGTGAGCCTGGGGGCAGATATCCATGTGTGAGCCTGGGGGCAGATATCAATGTGTGAGCCCGGGGGCAGATATCAATGTGTGAGCCCGGGGGCAGATATCAATGTGTGAGCCCGGGGGCAGATATCCATGTGTGAGCCTGGGGGCAGATATCCATGTGTGAGCCTGGGGGCAGATATCCATGTGTGAGCCTGGGGGCAGATATCCATGTGTGAGCCTGGGGGCAGATATCCATGTGTGAGCCTGGGGGCAGATATCCATGTGTGAGCCTGGGGGCAGATATCCATGTGTGAGCCTGGGGGCAGATATCCATGTGTGAGCCTGGGGGCAGATATCCATGTGTGAGCCTGGGGGCAGATATCAATGTGTGAGCCTGGGGGCAGATATCCATGTGTGAGCGGGGACAATATCTACATGTGTGAGCCTGGGGCAATATCTCCATGTGTGAGCTGGGGCAATATCTCCATGTCATGTGTTAGCTGGGGCAATATCTCCATGCCATGTGTTAGCTGGGGCAATATATCCATGTGTTAGCTGGGGCAATATCGCCATGAGTGAGCTGGGGCAATATCGCCATGAGTGAGCTGGGGCAATATCTCCATGTGTGAGCTGGGGCAATATCTTCATGCCATGTGTGAGCTGGGGCAATATCTTCATGCCATGAGTGAGTTGGGGGCAAATGTATCCATGTGAGCTGGGGGGCAATTGTACCCATGTGAACGGGGGGCAATATATCCACCATGTGAGAGCTGGGGGCAAATATACCCATGTGAGCTTTTTTTTGGGGGGAGGAGTGCAAGTAGCTGGTCTTGCCTAGGGCGCAAAATAGTCTAGCACCGGCCCTGGCTTTGTGCTTATCCGAAATTGGCTAACCTTGCCTAGTTGACTTTGGACTTCTGTATTTATCTATCTATCTATCTATCTATCTATATCTAGATATCTTTGTCTGCAGTTCTAATTAAACCATATAATGAAAACTGCCACATAAACGTCATGTCTGTCACTTCCTAACGATGGGTTCTACCTGGATTCCTGGCATGGTTTATGGCACTATCACTTTACTCAATACATTCAACGGGGTGAAGATGAGGCCTGGTTTTCTTTACGGAGCTTTCGTTATATGTAATTTGCATCCACCCCTACATTCCTTATGTTATATACGTTTATTTTCCACAGGTCTATTCGACAGCTTTCCCCCCTAAAAATTAATGTGTAGTTCAAAACCTGAATGTGCTTCTATAAATCTTCTCCATGAGCTACACAAGATACCTTGGTTCCATGGTAATACTTTCAGTAGATCACATTTCGTGTGTTGGTTATCATTATGCTGTTTTTTGTTCGCCGTCGAATCAGGTTTCATCTCTCTTGCGTCTTGGATTCCTGTTGGTAACATATGAAAGGATAGAAGTGGGATTTTGACGGCCTCCATGGTTAGAAGGCTCTTTCTTTGGATAACCACAACTTTTATCTTCTTCTGATTGGAATATTATAGTTTCCTTTCCTGGCAGTGCAAAAAAACGAAAGCCTTGTTTGTCCTAGCAAACCATAACCTCCAATAAATTTTGAGGGTACGTCGGTGCTTTCATCCCTCAGGTGGCCTTTAGAATCAAGGTTGGTTTTGTTCTGGGAGGAGATCCAAAATCATCTCCGATTTGTGGGTTTTGGATGTTATTCAAAAAGGCTGCGCCGTTGAATATTAGTTTGTCCAAGGTCAGAGGAGTTTATTTAGGCAGGTTTACTAGCTAACCAAAAAATAAAAACACCCCCCAAAAAATTAACATTTTCTTCTTTGCAATGTAACCAGCATAATGCAGCCGTGAAAACAATACAGCAAATATATATAATAGGTGTTTTATTTGTTTGTTAGGAGGATTTATAAAGCCCCAAACATGACAAAGTGCTTTTTTTTATATTTCACATCTGATGTGCTAAAAACAGCCTCACATTAAATGGAATTTGTTAGTAGTTGATGATACAGGAGTTTAGAAGGTAGTCAACATTCATAGGTTTTAATGTAGTCTTGCGTTAAAGGGATACTCTATTGAAAAATCGAGTTCCCTTATTTTGCCCTTACATAATTGAGTATTCGGTTAGATGCTGCTGACAGCCTCTGCCCAATTATTTTTTTTCATATATTTTATTTTTTTTGTAGTGTGGTTTTACTCCCCTTTTCTCCGTCGCTGCTCGCAGCTCCTTCTCTTCAGCTCAGGGACTTCCGAACAAGGAAGTCCCTGCAGCTGTGTTGCGCAATTTTGGTAGCGTAGAAACTGCAAATTGCGCACCGCTACGGACTTGCACACGTCACGTGCACAAGTTTCATAGCTCCCGCGCAGAGCGATGGATCAGCTGGATGGATGGATGGCGCGTTTTACTTCCTGGTTTCCTTCTCGCGAGGAGAGAACCAGGACATATAAGGGACACGATCGTCGAAGGAGACTGCGGGGACATCGAGGGAGCGCAGGGAGAGGTGATGTATCCAGAGGCATCCCGAGTGTTGCTTGGGGTTACCGCTTCCAACATAGGAATTTAACCCTGAGCCACACTCGGGATAACGCTGGGGGGGTCAAAAAAAAAATAGACCGCTTTTTGACTAGCAAATTTGAAGAAAACAGACTGCCAGGGAGGTTAATATGTAAATGAGCAACTAAGCTTATATTGCATTGACCAGTGAAATATGGTGCAGTTCGGCATCAGTGAAATCCCCATAGAGAAGCAATGGTTAATCTATTGTAGCGCTGGGTTTAATTCCCTGTCGTGGCAGTACCTATTTTTGGCCACCGGAGGGAGACAAGCGCGATGAGAGACATTGAACATTGGGACTACATTTCCCGGCATGCTTTGGGAGCGGACACAGGAAGTGGGTGGGACACAGACACTTACATCCTGAGCCTCGTGGAGAGAGCTGGCAGAGCGCGCCAGGGAGTGAGAGGAGCAAGACGCAGAGCAGCAGAACGAGACAGCGACTAGGCCGGAGCGCAGCTGGGGCCTGACAGAGCTAAAGACCGGGTTATTCAGCCTTACCAGAGGAAGACCCAGAGATTCACAGGACTAACCGCGCTGATATTGAGGAAGCTGGAAGACCCTGAGTTAGGAGTACCGCAGATCGATTGGACAGGGAGAGCAGGCAGTGAACTGGATATCTTGCGGCAGTTACAGAAAGCCAGACAGCGGATCCAGTAACCAGGAGAACCCCAGTCAACATCGAGCGGAGAGACGTCCTGGGTCGAGCGGAGCATCAAGTATCTGGCGGATGGGTGAGAGGCCTTCCAGGCCGTTGTGAAAATAAAGCACGCTGCTGTTTGTTTCCAAAACCCACAGGGCCCCAACTTGACTAGTCGAAGATACCTCATAAGCAATTCACTGGCCAGTTGAATATTGTACCCGGGTACCATAACACACACACACACACACACACACACACACACACACACACACACACACCTCAAGAAAGGGGTTAAAGATATATTTTCTTTTCCGCTGCGCGTTTCTCGAATTACGAAGCCTTGTATTTTCTCTCTTCCGCTGCGCGTTTCTCGAATTACGAAGCATCGTATTTCTTTTCCGCTGCGCGTTTCCCGCATTACGAAGTACTGTAAATATATATACGAACACCGTGTTATTCATTATATGCCATTTGTTCTAGTAAACTATATAATTTATAAAATCCACGACGGTGCTGGAGTATATTTATTCCCTAGTGCGGGGAGACTGACCTGAGGTTCAATTTCAGCGGCTCCTCCGGGAGTGAGCGCTACACTATTCACAGACACCAATCAGCAGTGAAATGCCCTGATGTTCGGTGGTTCCATGCGACGGGTTTATTCAACCGTTTATTCTTTTCGTTTTCAGCCAAAAGTCTATCACGGTTATTCAGAGAGCAGTGAAAAGCAGGAGAATGACTAGGAGAATGGAAAATTCTAGGTCAAAATAGCCAATTTGGAAAGTGAGATAAATTTTGACCTAGAATTTTCCATTCTCCAGTCATTCTCCTGATTTTCACCTCTCTGAATAACCCTGTATATTTATTTTTTTCTTTCTTTCTGTAACAGACCTTTTTATTATTGTTCATAGGACCTTATATATTATTTCCAGGCATTTTCATACAGAAGTTTTTTTTGCAAACACCTTTTAAAAGTTGCATGTATTTTTTTACCCCATTCGGCGGCCTGCTCGGCAGGTCGTCAGCTTTTTTTGGATCGATTTGGCGGTTTTGCGGCAGATTGTCGGATGCATTCGGCAGTTTTGCGGCGGTGTTTCGGATAAATTTTGGTGGTTTTGTGGTGGGTTTTCGGATAGATTTGGCGTTTTTTTGATTCATTCGGCGGGTCGATTTGCCGCACTTCGGGGACCCTGCTGCAAATGCTAAATTCACCTGAGGGTCGGCGAATCGAACTTGCCGAAGTGTGGCAAACAGGAGAGCACAGAAATATCGGTGACATTTCGGTGCTCTCTCAATAACCCCAGTATGCTTTTAAACTGTACAAGAACTTGGACAGCTCATTTCAAAAGTTTACTTCCTCAAATGAATTCAGAAGGTAGTGGGTGGAGCTTAGCTGGCAATATTTTTTATATAAAGGAAAGCAACACATACTTTAAAGTCACAATTGATTGCAAGGGGACTAATGACCTCTACAACAAGTAGTAACATACATTGTGCTTGAAGTGTCCTTTTACGAGCTACTGAAATGGTCAAATTGAGAAGGAATTTATGGCTTTTAATTCTAGCATGTATGTTATTTCACTGATATGTCTTTGAAGATGAGTGGCCAATATATGGACCTCAAGATGTTGAGGAGCTAGATTTTTCATGACCGTGTACCAGTCAACTTCACTCATTCACACATTGGGTGCTTTGCCATTTTCTCTCTCCCAAAAACACCCATTGTTGTACTGCATATGATACTATCAGGGTTATTCAAAGAGAGTCGATCTGGCCCCAAAATGTAACCGGACACTGAAATTCAGTGTACGGTGACAATTCGGGGCCATTTGGATATTCAGAGAGCAGACCGTCACCAAATTCCCCATAGAGAAGCAATGCTTTGTCTATTCAGAGAACACCGAACAGCAGGGAAAAGTTGCCGAAATGCCCTGCTGTTCGGTGGTTTCATTCGACAGGTTTATTCAGGAGAATCCCATAGGCTTCAATGTTAAAAAAATATTCCCGTTTAAATTCAATATCTAATAAACCGTTTATTATTTTATTCTTCTGTAAAAAGTCTCTTTATTTATAGATTTGCTTTTAGGATCTTTTAGGCATTTTTTGGAATTTTTTGCGAACTTTTTTTTTTTTCTGTAACAGCCCTTTTTATTATCATTCATTGGATCTTATGTGTAAATTCCAGACATTTTCGTTCAGTATTTTTTTTTTGCAAACAGTGTTTCAATTTTCAAACTTTCAAGTGTACTGTTTTGTTTTTTTTCACCTCATTCATCTGCATGTCGTCTTTTTACGGCGGCTGCTCTGCGATGTGATCGGCGGCTTGTCGGATGTGTTCGGCGTGGTTAATCCAACGGTTTCTGCGGTTTTGGGTGAGTGTTCTGCGGGTTTGCGGTGAGTGTTCGGTGTGCTTGCGGTGAGTTTTCCCTGCACTACGGGGACCCTGTGGTGCTTGCTGAATACACTGCAGGGTCGGCGAACTAGGATCGCCGAATCGCCCTGAAGTGCAGGAAACGAAAAGTCACCGAACGTGAGGTGACTTTTCAAATCTCTTTGAATAACCCTGTAAATATCCCATAATGCTTCTACATCATATGAATGGCAAGGCATGATGGGACGCTACACAACACCAGTGATCCTTTTGCTGTCCACCCTTTGGTTACAGGACAAGAAATCGGTAGCGGCCATTCTCTCTTTACATACCTAGATCATCTGTGTAAAGCCGACCTCCCAAGATGGCAACGAACATGAATTCACAAACAGAAGATCTATAAATCATGTTTACTTAGATGAGCATATGGGACACACAAACTATTGCTCATATATATATGTCTGCATATAGATCCAGACACACACAGCACAGATTGGAGCTGGGAGCAGCTGGTGAGCTGGAAGCTGCCCAAAATACGATAATCCTGTGCAATCTATCTAAGTGTAATCATTGATGTATATGATATGAAGCACGTGAATCCACGATTTGCTGGAACAATCCTGTGTATCGTGTTACTATTAGCAGGATGAGTGTGATCTGTCTATCACCCATCTGCATCTTTGCACACTCTAAATTTGCATCATCTTTGCCAGATGGATGTATGGATTCTCCGTATCGATATTTAGGAAAATAAATCATGGGGGGGGGGCTTGGGGCTCTAGATTTATACACAGTCAGGTTTACCCCTCTCCATTTGTGACTTACCTCAAGTATAAACATGATGGATTCCAACTGGACAGATTTCCCGATAAAAGAATTGTTTTGAGATAAGGGGGATACGGATACGATGTAAGGGGGATACGGTAACTTTCCGACATATTGAGTGCTTTTATTGGCTGTGTAATAATGCAAAGAAAACTGACTGTAATGCTTTGCAGAAGAGCTTTCTCTACAAATGGGTGTAGTTGACCATAAAAAATTTGCATGGTGACCTGCAGTCGTGTTTCAGGACACATAAAGGCATCTCCCCTACATGGATGGTTTCCAAATAGTGGAATGAGTTTGAGCCTATCCGATTTAGTTGGTGGGTTCCCATTCTACATTTAATTTTACATTACTAAAGCCTTGATAGAGTTGGGCGAATTCCTAAATTTTTATTATTTAATTGAATTCGAGGTCACCCTCCGATTTTTTCTTTTTTTTTTCTTTCTTTTTGTAGGTTCGGCAATCTCTTGCCTAACCTTCCAGCTCTACTCTGCCGATGCCCAGACGTGTGTTTTGTCAACTTAAAAAATACAGATTTTCATAAAAGTAGACTAGAGGTCAACTTGAAACTCCATTAAATCGGAAAAAAAACTAGTAAATCGCCCAGCCCTACCGCCGTATACTGACTGACTTGCAGACTGGAATATTGCAGTTAATGGTGGACACCTCATCCTTAATCCCATGTCAGCTATTGATCTTTAGGCTGGGGTCAGACGAACGCAGGGTGACCGTGCATTTAGCCGCACTTTATTACGGCCGTGGTAGCAGCAAATTACATCAAACGCAGGCCCACACACAAAGTACGGCCGCACGAAAGTTCGGCCGCGCAACGCAAGTGGCAAACTAACGCATTTGTGCAAGGACGTTGAACCGCTAGTACTGATGTACAGTGTGCGCTGCGTCCGCATAGCGACGTGTGTGCATGATTAGGAGATGCCAGACGCTGCTCATGTCCGGCCAACATAACGTCCAGACACCCAAAGTTTCCTGGTTTGGATCCGTAAAAAATCACGGCCGAAATTGCGCATAGTATGACCGCTATCGCGTATTCCGTGAAAAAGTATGTCCATGCGTTCGGACGCACTTTTTTACGGACAATGCGAAAAATGCGTTCGTCTGACCCTAGCCTTAGCTTGAAGAGGTGGTCAATGGAGGACCTCTTTTGCGTGCTTGTTAATTAGCTTTTGCAAAAAAAACAAATTATATTATGAAACATTTCCTCATACAAAATATGCAGTATATCCATCTGTAAAAGCTATTTTTTGGTGGATTTGTTTACAGATAGCCAAGTACACCTTTGAGACAAAATACTCATTATTTGGTATTGACTGGAGGATGTAGCTCTTTCACCGAAAGTAGTGATCTTTATCAACTAGTTACAGATAATGTAGGACATACCTGCCTCTCATGCTGGTTCTTGGTCCTTAATGGAAGTCTTTGTTGATGGTGGATGCCTCTGTCTCTCGTCAGTTAGATGAGAGTGGTAGTGTATGGCGGATGCTTCTATCTCTTGATGGTCAAGGAACTATTGCCAGAAGGTTGGAATATGCCTTTGTTGCTCTTGCTGTTTCATGACCTTTAGCTAGGAGTGGTAGTTGATAAAGGATGTATCTCCTTCTGTCCTATGTCAATTGATAAACTTTGGTTGATTATAGCAGATATGGACAACTCAGTTGATTTGTTCAATGATCTTCTTCCTATGGCATTTGATGGTAGGTGCTACTGCATCTGTTGGTTTTTGACTAGCTATAAGCTATGTTTTGCGATTTCTATATTTTGTTTGTGATATTGTATCTATTGGTTATTCGTAAGTCGGCATTCTCTTTTTGGTTACCGTCTCTTGATATCCAGCCTTCGTTTTACTATAGACTGAGAGAGGATTGAATGAGCATGAGTTATCTTCCATGTGTACCGGAATCTTGGACTGATCTGACATTTGTGATGAATAGCAGAGTAATATATTATGTGTCATCACACATGGAAATCCGATTTCTTGTTTTCTTCCCGAGAACATCTAATGCAAGCGGTAGTCCTCGCAAACTCAACTACTGTTGAGCTCTCCCTCTTCCTTAATTGGATTATTTATTGTCTGTTTTATCCCCGTTCCTCTCCTTCGCCAAGGAAAGTTTAAAACCTAATTTTTCTAGGGCTGGTGTGATCGAAGACACCTGGACACCGTCCTGTTCCGGCATCAAGTGTTACTTTATAAGCACGGCTTGAATGGCTTCCAGTGGAAGGGATATCGTGTCGAGGCTCCTCGTGGGATGTCACACTTCTTGGGCACTAAACGCTCTCTCGGACGAAGCGCTATCCAGAGGGGAAAAAAAATAAGAATCTAGAACAACAAATATTAAATAGAACTTGTGCGTCTTTTTGAATAAAGTTACAACAAGCACTGCTCATATTCTAGAAGCCAAACGCTGACTTATTGTATGTAAACAGCCAAAACGTTTGTATGAAAAATAAAAAGAAGTTAAATTGGAGATTCTAGTTGGAACAAAAAGAAGGCACCTTGTTTACGCATCCTTAAACGGCGCCTTTTTACTTATTCTTGATGTGAACTTCAAAGGAAAAAAGAAATTAATCACAATTGTAAAAACATCAGAAGGGATCAAACTGATTGTCCATGTGATGCTTCTTTGTGTGTGTACGTAGAAATCCAAACAATTTTTAAAATTTTTCTTTTAGCTTGTTTATTTATAAACTGACCTATTTGTTGCACATGTGCACAAGCATTACCATCGCCACACAGGCTAAATTTCCCGTGAACTTGCCAATACGTGGATGTTCGTTAAGTGAGATCAAATGTGATGCCTGAAAAATACCAGCAGGCTGCACATTACACGGCTTAACCCCTGGAAAGCAGGACTCGAGCATCAAGAAAGTAGAAATGGCTACAGTCAAAAAACTTTTTTCGTTTTTACGGAATTTGTATACCTTATCCAAAAATCTGTAAAGCTCCAAAATTTGGAAAAAATATTTGAGTGCTGACATTGGGCCTCAAGTAGGGTTGATCAGATCGGCCATGTTTTTCCGGACATGCATATTTTATTCACGCTGATGGGCAGTGTATATAAAATGCAACTCTGCAGCATGTACAATCCATACGCTGGAGGTAAGAAATCAAAAAAGGAATCTCAGGTGACCTGTCTTGATTTCCTTCTGGCACCATATGAGTTATACATGTTGCAGGACAGCACATTTCCCTCTGCTCCCCTCTGCATGATATCGTAATACGTGTCCAGGAAAACATGGCTGATCTGGCAACCCTAGCCTCAAAGCACCTGACCTTTATGTTACGGCAGGGAACAAAAATACTTTAAAAAACTGTATAAAACATCATCAGGCTTTTTGCATAAGGTGTGTATGAAACATAAATGAATTTCGTGTTTAGACTTGGGTTCCGTCCCCAAGAAATCTCATTATCCTATACATCTTTCCAAATATCTGCAGAAATCTGAAATCCAAAACTCTTGTGGCACCAAGCATTTTGGAAAAGGAATGCCAAACCTGTACTATGAAAAGAAAAATAAATAATATGCATATTGCATCCCTATTTTCAGTAAAACTCAATGCTTACCCTATAGGAGCTGCCATCTTTAAATCCTCTTTGGTCAAAAACTCTTCTTCGTATCAAAGGCCATGCAGGTAATGGAGATCGAGATCACAAATCTTGAACTCGGTCGTTTCAGAAATCTGCTTTGCGCCATTTACTGCCATTTAATCTGTGTATGGTTTTGGATTGGATTTGTGGACTTTCTGGCTAAAGTTGATTTAAAGATGGCGGCACAGAGAAAGGGTAAAAGAGAGATGGAGATGCACAAGTAAGCCTGGGGCTACATGTTTGTGGAAAGAATGGACTTTTTTCCATACGGACTCCTGTGTGGCCACCTTGCTGTATATACAGCTCTACAAAGCGTGAGCCTCCTTCGGTGGATCGTACGTTGTAGACCCGTCAGATGTACGTTGTATTGGCTCCACGAGGAAGGAAACTGCACGTACGTTGTAATATGCGATAAAAGTGTGCACGGTATACAGTGTGGTCCTCCAAGTCCATCCATCTTAATGCTACGACGGACTTTGGGGGAGGGATACTACACTATTTAGTGCTTCCGCGAGGCTTTTTTTTGTACTTTTATGCAGGACGGAATTCTATACAAAATGTACTTTAGCAGCGTTTTAACGTATAATCTTGTATTTTCAATAATAGTAAAAAGTTTTTTGTTTTCTTTAAAGCTGCCGACTTTGTATCCCATAAACAGGTTCTGTAATGAATATATAATAAACTTGGACAGGTAGCTTCTGCTCTACTTTATGTCTGCAGATCCAGAGACAAAGCTGTCCAGGAGTGTAGTCCAACATTATGTGAAATATCCATCCCATGGTGAATAGCCCCACTGGCTAAACTCAAGCTAACCCAGTCGGAGCAGCACTTCATGCCAAATAATCATCAGCTAAGCTTTGCTGCGAGTGGAAAAGAAAAAAAGAAGCTAAATAGAAACGCACATCATGCATTATAAAGAGATCAGTGTATGAATGCACAACCGTGCAGAGAGAAATGCTTAAATGTATCTGATAGTCTGTAGGACTGTGAGAACAACTGCCAAGTCAATAAAGAATAGGAATATAAAAATTACATAATCCTAAGAAACAATGGTACAAATCTTAAAATGATGGTATATATCACGGTATATTATGTACGTGTGTGTGTGTGTATACGCATATATACACTGCCTGGCCAAAAAGGAATCGCACACTGTAATATTTGGTTGTGTCGCCTTTTGCTGTGATTGCGGCACGCATTCGCCGCGGCATCGTGTCGATAAGTTCATGCAATGTCACAGCATTTATTCCCGTCCAGACTGAGTGTCATTAATTTGTGTCCAAGATCTTGTATTGATGATGGGAGAGTCGCAGCGCTGCGTTAAGTAGGGTTGCCACCTTTTCTTGAAGCCAAACCCAAACACTCTAGTGTTGGGCTTGGGCAATTTTTTTTTTTGTTGTAGCGTATACATTATGTACGTGGTATGCATAGCAGACTGCTATGATGGCACACTAGTATGCATGGCATTTCAGGCTGGTATTATGACACACTGGTATGCATGGCATGTCAGACTGGTATTATGACACACTGGAATGCATGGCATGTCAGACTGGTATTATGGCACACTGGTATGCATGGCATCTTAGACCGGTATTGCAGCACACTGGTATTCTGGAACGGCACACTGGTATGCATGGCAGACTGGTATTTAGTATTATGGCTTGCTGGTATTGCGGAATGGCACACTGGTGTTACAGAACAGCACACTGGTATGCATGGCAAACTGGTATTATGGCATGCATACTGGTATTATGGCACCGTGATATTATGACACTGGTATTGCGGAACTGGTATTACAGAATGGCACACTGGTATGTATGTCAGACTGGTATTACGGCAACTGTTATGCATGGTGTGTCAGACTGGTATTCTGGCACACTGGTATGCATGTCGGGCTGGTATTATGGCACACTGGTTTGCAGGACAGACTGGTATTATGGTACACTGGTATGCATGGCAGGCTGGTGTTATGGCACGCTGGTATGTGTGTCAGACTTGTATTATGGTACGCTGGCATGCATGGCACACTGGTATGCATAACAGATTGGTATTATGGCACACTGGTATGTATGTCAGGCTGGTGTTATGGCACACTGGTATGCATAACAGACTGGTGTTGTGGCACACAGGCCTTATGGCACACTGCTATGCTTGGCAGACTGTATTGTGGCACACTGGTATGCATGGCAGACTGATGTTATGGCACACTGATATGCATGGCAGCCCCGCGGAGCTGCTATTCATGGTGCTGAAACCTATTCTGACACCCCATTGAGTCTCATGGTCTTAAATTGTAAGTCCATCCCCTAATGCAGTGGTTCCCAACTGCGGTCCTCAAGTCTCCTAACAGGCCACATTTTGATGATTGCTTTGGGGAAATGCAGACTGAATCCTGCAATCACTGAGCAGCAAATCATATCATCTGTGCTGTGCTTCAGATATCTGGTGAACCTGGCCTGTTAGGGGGACCTGAGGACCAGGGTTGTGAAATACTGGTCTAATAGATGCAAATTGAATTTGGTACAAAAAAACTGATCTAGAAACACCGTAAACCTGATCATCTAGTGCTTGAGGACCGGAGTTTGGAACCACTGCTATACCGGTTAAATTCTAATTGGCTCGCACAGCATTTCTACCTTTACTGACCCATTCAGAATATTGGCTCAGACATATTAAGAGTGAGACGTGCTATTCAAATATTCATACAAGTATATTCATTTGGATTTTAGTGCAACATTTAATGTAAAAGAGGTTATTTTGCTTAAAGATAAATGGCGTTATGGGACAGACTTGACTTATCGAGGATGGTGGGGCATCTCAAAGATGTGGAGCAGCTTGGAAGAAAACCTGTGCTCTGTATACAGCACTGTAGCAAAGGGATAGTCATTCGGGACATGGACTTTGCGACTTATAGTATATGAAATTTACTGACTCAACCCAATAGTGAAAAGGGGGTAACACAATGGGACACCCTGACCGTGTCAACAGTGACTGAAGGTGCATACCATTGAAAAGAAGTAGACTTTATGGCCACAATCAAAGATAATTCAATGCTTTGTGAACGCGCAATGATATAGGGGCACATTACGCCGTGTAAGACTTCTTGGCACATACCTAAACGCGTCGGAAAGTGATTGTGGAATTTTAAATAGCCATACAAATGGATGACATAGAAATTTAACTTTGCTTTGACCTTATTTTAATTCGCAAGATGACTGCGAAATGACTTTGTTACGACTGAATGTACGCCGGATGCTAAATCACTCCAGAGTATAAAATCTTTGTTTTGGCATAATGTTGATGCATAAACATTTGTACCCCATACTAACCCTATAAACATCACAATCCATCAGTACAATTACAAGAAAGATTGTTTGTTTTCACACTTAAAGCAGACATGAAATAGAGTGTCCTTAACTTAATCACCACCTTGATTTACCGCATTTGCATACATTTGCATATTAATTGGACTACAGATTAAAATTGGTTTTGTAATTTTAATTAAGTGTCCACAAAGGTAAATGATTAGAACTGTTTAAAATACATTCTGACATAAATAGCAGGGAAAGCTTTTGTGATGATGTTTTTGTGGAATTACATTCAGAAAGTGGCTTTTTTATGATAGTAATTTTAATCTTAAATAGATTATACAGTCAAACAAAACTGTGGATTCATAATCATTTTTTTTTTTCCCCCCTCCAAGATCCATTTAATATTTCGCTGATTTGCAGCACTTGATGAAAATGTCCTATCGTTTCGGATGGTTACAAAATTAGGCCGGTATTACTGATGGATCGGGAGCGTAGACGATAAAGGTCTGTTTGTTTATTTTGGGTCTCTACGGTTTTTAAGATCACGGGCTTTGACAATAACTGCGTCGCTGAACAATATGCAACGGAGATGCGCAATAATGCAAAAAAAAGTAAACGTGATTAAAAAAGCATAGTTACAAAAATGACCAATTCACGGAGAGAAGTACAAAAAACACAGCAAAGGCTTCCGCGAGTAAATGAATAGTCATACTGGAATATTTTAATTAAAACCAATAAATGACTTGGAAAACACTTAATAATGGTAACAAGTCAAAGTTGCTCCAAATCCATAACCAGCATAAGTTATTGAAGTCTGTGACAGCAGATCAGCACAGCCATGTTGCTCCTTCAGAACATCGCACCCCCTTGTTCCAGTGAGGTGACCTGTACATCAGGGATCAGCAACCATGGCCCTTTAGATGTTTTGGAACTACATTTTCCATGAAGCTCGGTCAACCTAATGAGTAGCCTAACCTGGTGGGAGATGTGGTTCCAAAACATCTGGAGGATCATGGTTGCTGATCCATGCTGTACATGCTTGGGGAGCCACTGTCTGAATGTAAAGCTGTAGGGACGTGACCTTCAGACACCAGCCAACCTATCCACAATGATAAACTGCACATTTTATGGTTCTTTTGTTAATTTTTGAAATAATTGGGAAAGGACAACTGTCGGGGTGTTGATAATATGTACCAAAGCATGTTGTCATCTTAATACAAGTCAGTGTTTTTGTGCCACCCTTTAGAATGTAAACCTTGAACAAATCTGTTGACAATTAAGAACACAGTGGATCCCCACTATAAATTTTGCTTAGGGATCTCCAAGTGCAGAAGCGTCAAATGTATCCTATAGCAATAAAACTTACCATTTTAGCCAGGTTGGCCAGAGGAAGCACGTGTTGCAACTAGTGATGTCACAGCCTGCCTTCTTCGGCTGCTTATCTGAGTTGTGCGGTGTACAACCCCTGTGTGTGTTTGTCGGGGGGGGGGTGGTGGTTAAGGGTGGCATTATGGAGATTGCTGAAGGCTGTATACACAGATTTCACAGCACACAGCTTGGAGTAACATCCGGTGGCTCTACGTTCATCTGCAGCTTCTTCCCATCGATCAGGCAGGGAAGGTGTTGCGGTAAATGCCATGGCTGCAGGACTCCACCTGTGAGTGCCATGGACTCGAGGATCAGGTTGGCTTGAATATGCTGATGGGTGATCCCCAAGTAATCTGCAATTGGTGACCCAATCCTTAGGATTGGATTGGGACTCCCTAGTTGTAAGACAGATGGGTAAAAACCATGTTTAAAGTTGCACCGTCATGCCCAAAACAGGTTTATTTCATGTGACAGGGAATCACTCCCTTTATATGCTTTGGCATTTCTGACACTTATAATTGAAAGGAGTTATTTCCTTTCAAAGTTGCCCAATCCCTCACATAACTACGGCATGCCGCAGAGGGGATGGACCGCTCTGATCGAAGACAGCCCTCCGCTTGGTCTGTGCTCCTGATTGGCTCTCACCACGTCACCGTCCCTGCTGAGAAGCAGATTGGTATTGCTGCGATACTGCTCCCTGTTAGCGCCACACACAGAGGGTGAACGATAGTGTTTATTACATAAAACTTCCCTACTGGGTCTACCGTCTCTCGGGATCGCATTGTAAAAAAAGAAAAGAATGAAAGTTGATTTTTTTTTTTAATAGTAAGAAAATATGAGTAACATATGTCCCTGCGGGTTATATGGACAAACAGAGATTGGGTAATAATACTCTAAATATCAATCGCCAAGTAAATATAAAGGGTTATTCAAAGAGCGGCGAACTTGGCACCGAACGGTGAATTTTACCATATGGTGCATTTCGGGGCAGTTCGGCTATTCAGAAATACTGGCGAATTGACAGTGAAATACAGAGTAGTTCGCCACAGATCTCCACAATATGGCGACTTTCAGCATCAGCAAAATTGTCCCATAGAGAAGTAACGATTAATCTATTCGGATGCCGAACTGCACTGAAATCGGTTTTATTTTTTTATTATTCAATGGTTTATTCTTTTCGTTTGCAGCAAAAAGCTATTTATTTATTGGAATTTTTTGTATGTTTTTGGATTTTTTTAGGCGACATTTTTAATTCCCAATTTTTTTTAAAGGTTTTTTTTTTTTTATTCTGTAACGGACTGTTTTATTATTTTTACATAGGACTTTTTTTATTATTTCCACACGTTTTCATGCATTTATATTGTTTTAAACACTTTTTAAAGAAAAGTAGAGTTCCTCTTTTTTTCTGCAGTTCGGCAGTCTTCGGCAGCGTTTGGTTAGATCAGCGGCGTTTGGTGGTCTTCACTCTTCGGCAGAGTTCGGTCAGATGGGTGGTCTTTGCCGTTCAGCGGTCTTTTCAACAGTTGGTTGCAGTCTTTGACGGCTCCGCGTTCAGTGCTCTTTGTGACCCTGTGGTGAATAGTGAATTCACCGCAGGGTCGGCGAACTAGAATTGCCGAAGTGCACAGAAATACTCTGAACGAGACCACACCGGAAGTTCACTGAAAATGACGGTGCTTTCCGAATAACCCTTATAGATTAAAAGAAAAAAAAAACTGTTAAAAACTCAAAAATGAAACCAGAATGGCACCTTGAATCATCACCGAATCTTGACATATTACAAACTGGCAATATTTTCGCAAATTTTAATGTGACACTGTCCTGATTCTAAACTCTGTGATGTAACGCACAAAAGAGGAGATTTAAGGAAAAAATAAGTATTTATTCCAATAAAATGAATCCATAATATAAATATATTCCAGGTAACAGAAAAAAAGCACAAATTATACGGCAGACTAAAACAAATTGTGCTGTATCTATATATAGATAAGGACTTCCTCTGGAAACCTCAGTCTGTGTGACAATAAATAGATCTAAATCGATACAATATATACCTGGAGCTGCCCGGGTGCAACATCAAATCAAATCAAATCAAAATAAGCTTTATTGGCAGGACCAAATACATTTTCGCATTGCCAAAGCATATGGGGAGGAGGGGGGGGGGGGGTAGTGGGACATATATATGGGGGGAATGGGCAAGTCCATGGACATTATCAGGGGTAAGGGATAATGTGAAGTGGGATGGGGGTGAGTCCGTGTTGGGGATTTATAAGTCCGGGATCTCTCATGTTCCTCTCAGTCTGTGACATTCTGCGACGTATTGGGCAGATATTTTTACCGCCGGCTCCTCTTCTCCCAGTATGATGCGGAGTTTCCTCGTCTCTTCTATAGAGGTGAAGTCCGGGATGAGAGCGGAGAGTCTCTGGAAGTGAGTTTCCCTCAGTGCTGAGTACTTGGGGCACTGTAGGAGGAAGTGGACCTCATCTTCCAGGGCCTCCTGGTCACAACGCTGGCACAGTCTATTCTCCCTGGGCTTGTAGGTCTGTCTATGCCGCCCTGATTCAATTTCCAGGCTGTGGGCGCTCAGTCCGTACCGGCTCAGAATCTGTCTGTCCTTGGGGTCTTGTAGTACCTCCAGGTATGGGGCCAGTTTGTATTCCCTCTGTAAGGATTGGTAAATGGTGAGTTTCTTGGAGTTTGCTATATCATGTCTCCATTCTCTGATATAGTTTTCCCTGGAATCGTTAATTAGGGCCTTTATTTGATATTTTGTCAGGTTTTGGGGGCTTTGGATGATCAGGGTGGATATGAGTTGTTGCAGCCCACATGGTTTTGGATGGTCCTTGTTGGCCAGTTGGGCTTTATGGTGGTATGAGTTGAGGCTGCTGATGTTTAGATGGTCCCAGTATGATAGCTCCCTCTTCTGTACTGCAAGAAGTAAGGGGAATCTGCCCAGCTCGGCCCGGCAAGCATTGTTAGAGGTGCTCCGATGGACTTGGAGGAGGTTCTTGCAGAATTCCAGATGGAATATTTCTGTTGGGCTGGTGTCCCATTTGGGTTGGTCAGGGTAGGTGATGGGGCCCCATACTTCACTGCCATAAAGGAGGATTGGAGTGATGACGCTATCAAAGATTTTAAGCCAGACTCTTACAGGCGGTTTTAGTTTGTAGAGGTTTCTCCTGATGGCATCTGTAACATGAACCGAATCACAACACATACCAGAGCAGAAAGTCTCCATATGTGCAGCTCGGACAGCTTCAATACCTGTTCATTTAAACCTTCAAGGTGTTAGGTCCATTTATTCCTGGAAGAGTTTGCTTATCCAAACTTTGGATCTTGGCAAAAGTTCCTGCAGAAATAAAAAGCAACAAGAAACTGTTCTGTTTGCGTCGTCATTAAAGATTTTCTGTGAAAACGCCGTTGTTTCTTAAAGCAGAGCTCACATGTATTTATATTATTCCACCATTAAAAAAAAGTGCAAAGTATCAATAGAAGAAAAGAAAGTGCAAAGTAAGCATTTTCTTTACTACAGAGATCAACTACCTATTCATCTAAAAAGTAAAAAATATTTTCCCCTTTTAGAATAGGTAAAACAATGTGACCAGTTACCAATAGTAGCGTGTGTGTGTGAGTGTATAAAAATACAAAAAGTGAGAGCACACCGGGGCTTGTAAAATCCAAGATTTATTGGGTATGCATTAAAAGTCCCAACGTTTCGGCTCCTGAGAGCCTTTGTCAAATGATCCCTTAACAAAAGGCTCTCCAGGATCCGAAACGTTGGGACTTTTAATGCATACCCAATAAATCTTGTATTTTACAAGCACCGGTGTGCTCTCACTTTTTGTATATATCCCATGAGTAGCACCCGGGCAGCAAACCACTTTTTTACTTACTGGGACAGAGTGCTATTTTTCCTGATATATATATATATATATATATGTCATGGCCAAAATTGTTGGCACCCCAAACATTTCTCACAGAAAAGTATTGCAGTAAGACATGTTTTGCTATACACATGTTTATTCCCTTTGTGTGTATTGGAACAAAACAAAAAAAAAAGGAAGGAAAAAAGCAAATTGGACATAATGTCACACAAAACTCCAAAAATGGGCTGGACAAAATTATTGGCACCCTTAACTTAACATTTGGTTGCACACCCTTTGGAAAAAATAACTGAAATCAGTCGCTTCCCATAACCATCAATAAGCTTCTTACACCTCTCACCTGGAATTTTGGACCACTCTTCCTTTGCAAACTGCTCCAGGTCTCTCTTATTGGAAGGGCGCCTTTTCCCAACAGCAATTTTAAGATCTCTCCACAGGTGTTCAATGGGATTTAGATCTGGACTCATTGCTGGCCACTTCAGAACTCTCCAGCGCTTTGTTGCCATCCATTTCTGGGTGCTTTTTGACATATGTTTGGGGTCATTGTCCTGCTGGAAGACCCAAGATCTTGGATGCAAACCCAACTTTCTGACACTGGACTCTACAGTGCGACCCAAAATCCTTTGGTAATCCTCAGATTTCATGATGCCTTACACACATTCAAGGCACCCAGTACCAGAGGCAGTAAAACAACCCCGAAACGTCATTGAACCTCCACCATATTTCACTGTAGGTACTGTGTTCGTTTCTTTGTAGGCCTCATTCCGTTTTCGGTAAACAGTAGAATGATGTACTTTACCAAAAAGCTCTATCTTGGTCTCATCTGTCCACAAGACTTTTTCCCAGAAGGATTTTGGCTTAATCAAGTTTATTTTGGCAAACTGTAGTCTTGCTTTTTTATGTCTCTGTGTCAGCAGTGGGGTCCTCCTGGGTCTCCTGCCACAGCATTTCATTTCATTTATATGTCGATGGATAGTTTGCGCTGACACTGATGCTCCCTGAGCCTGCAGAACAGCTTGAATTTCTTTGGAACTTGTTTGGGGCTGCTTATCCACCATCTGGACTATCCTGTGTTACAACCTTTCATAAATTTTTCTCTTCCGTTCACGCCCAGAGAGATTAGTTACAGTGCCATGGGTTGCAAGCTTCTTGATAATGTTGCGCACTGTGGACAAAGGCAAATCTAGATCTCTGGAGATGGACTTGTAACCTTGAGATTGTTGATATTTTCCCACAATTTTGGTTCTCAAGTCCTCAGACAGTTCTCTTCTCCTCTTTCTGTTGTCCATGCTTAGTGTGGCACACACAGACACACAATGCAAAGACTAAGTGAACTTCTCTCCTTTTTATCTGCTTTCAGGTGTGATTTTTATATTGTCCACAACTGTTATTTGCCCCAGGTGAGTTTACATGAGCTTCACATGCTTGAAATAATCTTATTTATCCACAGTTTTGAATGGGTGCCAAGAATTTTGTCCAGCCCATTTTTGGAGTTTTGTGTGACATTATGTCCAATTTGCTTTTTTTCCTCCCTTTTTTGTTTTGTTCCAATACACACAAAGGGAATAAACATCTATATAGCAAAACATGTGTTACTGCAATGCTTTTCTGTGAGAAATACTTGATTTTCTGGAAAAATGTCTGGGGTGCCAACAATATCGGCCATGGGGCGTGGCCGGCTGTCTACTGGAGAGGACGTGTTTTCATGGAGCTCCGCATGTCCTCTCCTCCTAGGGACATATAGATGATTTTACCCACAATATTTTTGATGATGCTGAATCCTAGGAGGCTGGCCATCGGTTCTGGAAGGTCCGGAGCCCGTTGAGTCCCCCGCTCCGGACGAGAGACAACTCTGGCAGCTGCTTTTTGATAACCGACACGTGGCGCAGGTGGCCATCTTGAGGCCTAGCATTGGGCTCCTGCCGACTCAGGACTCTGTCCTCGCCTTCCTCCAAACGGAGTGCCGATCGCAGTCTGAGGGGACGGAGGGCCCACGTCGCCCGGCTGCTTTGGGCAGAAGTTTCATGGAGGTGGCAGACGGACCCACGGAATGGCGGCGGGATGGACCCCCTCCCCCCGCTGAAGGTGAGGGGGTTTTTCTTTCCGGCTTGGACGCCTGCTTACTGATGCTGGCGGGAGAGGACGAGGAAGGCCCACTTACTGCAGGATTTTGGCGCAAGATGATGGCTGCGTTGCGAGGCTGCCAGGAGGAAGGGATCCCGAAGAGGGAGGTGATCGGGGCTGATACGACCATTGAGATTTGCTTACCTGCCGCTGACCCAGTGGAAGAGGGCACTGAAGACGGCGTCTATGAGGTGGTACTGTCCCGGGCGCTCCAACCATCCCTGCGATCCCTGGCTTCAAGTGCTCGTGGAATTGATGAGACTTGCGAGCCCAGGGAGATGGCCGTTTTGACGAGTCAAGGGCTGAAGGCTTTTCCTCGCCGACCGGAGAGGGGTGGCGCTCCCCGACCAAGGGCCTGGATGGTTCTGACGCTCACGCCGAGATCTGACCCGATCCTGCCGAGGGCTTATGGTAATGGAGCATGCGGTGCGTTTGGAGCCTTGCTGGAACCTGAAGACCTTCCTCGTGGCTACGAGAGAGTGGAGGCCAGAGGATCCGGCCTAGTGGGTGACACGCTGCCTGTGCCATGTCCCTTGCCGTTTGTGGACGCAGGCTGAAGAGATTTTTAACCTAAATTTTTGAGTCTCCTTGTTTTCGGGAACTTCTCCCCAGTTATTCCCCCCTGCGCCTTTTATGACGAAATGGACAATTTCTGAGACCGTTTTGAGACTTTTTGGTTTTTTATTTTATTTTCGTTTTGTCCCTTTTTTCTTTTTTTTTTTTTCTTTTTTTTTTTCTCTTTCTCTGCAGTATTTCAGATGACCTTTGCTATAACCCTTTTGATTCTACCTATTAATATGCTGACATTTTTATTGCTTTCGGTTAGAGTATTTCGACAGTTGGCTTTTCTTTTCTTTCCCACTTTTACCTTGAAACACCTAAGATGATCTTGTTATTTTTAGGAGTAAATGTGGGTTTTATTCTTTCTCAGAAGCACCTGCAGACTTTCGTTGTTGTTGTCCCCCCCCCTCATTTTTACTTCCCCACCCCACCCCTTCCCCCCCCACTACGACATATTGTTAATTTGAAGCCGAGATTCCCCCATCCCTTGATAGTTGTTATTACTATGTGTTCCCCTGAGACATCTCCCCCCTTATTTCTTTTAAGCTGAGACCCCCCCCTTTTCGGGGGATGTTTGTTATTTTTCACAAGTAGTAGTACTTATGCTGTGGTAGGCCCTGCGTGGCCCTTGCATTAATCCGTTTGATTGTATGCTGCCTTCTTTACAAAATAAAAAATCTTAAATACAAAAAAAAAAACAAAAAAAAAAACAATATCGGCCATGACTGTATATATTACATCTCACTCTCCGGCCACTTTATTAGGTACTCCTTGCTAGTACCGGGTTGGACCCCCTTTTGCCTTCAGAACTGCATTTATTCTTCGTGGCATAGATTCAACAAGGTATTGGAAACATTCCTCAGAGATTTTGGTCCATATTGACATGATAGCATCACACAGTGGCTGCAGATTTGTCGGCTGCACATCCATGATGCGAATCTCCCGTTCTACCACATCCCAAAGGTGCTCCATTGGATTGGGATCTGGTGACTATGGAGGCCATTGGAGGACAGTGAACTCCTTGTCATGTTCAAGACACCAATTAGAGATGATTTGAGCTTTGTGACATGGTGCATTATCCTGCTGGAAGGAGCCATCAGAAGATACAGGGGACACTGTGGTCATAGAGGATGGACATGGTCAGCAACAATACTCAGGTAGGCCGTGGCATTTAAACAATGCTCAATTGCTACTAAGGGGCCCAAAGTGTGCCAAGAAAATATCCCCCACACCATTACTTCACCACCACCAGCCTGAACCGTTGATACAAGGCAGGATAGATTCATGCTTTCATGTTGTTTACGCCAAATTCTGACCCTACCATCTGAATGTCGCAGCTGAAATCGAGACTCCTCAGACCAGGCAACATTTTTCCAATCTTTTATTGTCCACTTTTGGTGAGCCTGTGTGAATTGTAGCCTCAGTTTCCTGTTCTTACCTGACAGGAGTCACACCGGCTGTGGTCTGCTGCTGCTGTAGCCCATCTTGGAAGTGCGGTGTGTTCAGAGATGGTGTATCTGCAGACCTTCGTTGTAACGAGTGGTAATTTGAGTTACTGTTGCCTTTCTATCATCTCGAACCAGTCTGTCCATTCTCCTCTGACCTCTGATATCAACAAGGCATTTTCACTGCACAGCTGCCGCTCACTGGATATTTTCTTTTTCTGACCATTCCTTGTAAACCCTAGGGATGGTTGAGCGTGAAAATCCCAGTAGATAAGCATATTTTGAAATACTCAGACCAGCCCGTCTGGCACCAACAACCATGCCACGTTCAAAGTCACTTAAATCTCCATTCTTCCCCACGTCTCAATGCCTAAATGCATTGAGATACTGCCATGTGATTGATTATCAATTGTGTTGATTGATTTGTGTTAACAAGCAATTGAACAGGTGTACCTAATAAATTGGCCAATGAGAGTGTTATATATATATATATATATAAATGTGTGTAGATTAGGTAAACTGTGTTAGTCCAGATGAAAAAATCCCCAGAGTATAACCGTAGGTAAGGATACCTTTTTTTATTGGACTAATGTAAAATTTAAAAGACAAGCTTTCGAGAGTGTAACCTCTCTTCTTCGGGTCTGGAATCTATAGCAGGATTCATCGGGCTCAAATTGTGCAAGAGTGGTTCATTGAGCATGAAACATCATTTTCACACATGGATTGGCCACCACGCGGTCTAGACCTTAACCCCATTGGGGAAATGTGCTGGAGAAGACTTTACGCAGCGCTGCGACTCTCCCATCATCAATACAAGAGCTTGGCCACAAATTAATGTCATTCTGGACACAAATGCTGTGACATTGCATGAGCTAAACGACACGATGCCACGGCGAATGCGTGCGGCAAGCACAGCAAAAGGTGACACAACCAAACATTACAGTGTGTGACTTATTTTTTGCCAGACAATTAAACCGGTTAAAGGCAAATTAGTTTTTATTATACACTGTTTTTTTGAGTTACGGCTTTGTCACGGAGGACACTGAATGTGAAGTCCTGCTTTGAAGACGCAACAAAGGACTGCGCAATTGAATACTTTCAGTCAGAGCTCCTGCAAGTCTGGAATGCCCATGCCCCGCTGCCTCGTCCCTCGTCCGTCGTGTTAAAAGTACGTACATTACATCGTGTGGGCCTCCCAGCTCATCCATTGAAATGGCACGCTGGACGCACTTGTTGCATCTGTATAGCCCCGGCCTACGTTGTATTATGCTTCCTTTTCACATCTACTTCTCTTTTGAATTAGAAGTGTTGAATAATGTGCAATGACGTGAGACGTTCTCCACCGCCCGTATAACTCCTTTCAGGCGCTTCCAGTCGACGATGACGTCTGTTCGAATTTGCAGAACTTTGTTTTGTTTTTTTGTTAACCTGCTATTTATGTCTTTCTTTTAAAATACAGATTTATGAGAGGATGGATAAGGTGCGTACGCTTCATGAAGCCGTCCATTTACCGCAAGTGTGTTTCTAGTGGAATGCTTTTGCCAGTTTACATCTTCATAGAGAGCCAGTTATCAAAACCAGATGTGCCAAGTGGAACATTTTACATAAATTTATATCATTACTTACCTGTAACTTATAAGCCGAGTTTAACTGCTCACGCTCGCTGCCAGAACTAACTGCCAATAAACTGCCAAGCCTAGGTCGCTGGCAAAACATTAGCATGGTTAACGTATGCTCGCACAGAACATTACAGTATCGATTCAGAAGAAATCCTACCACAAATGCTTTGATGGCGGCTTCAATGGAACATAGAATTACATACTCGAGATATGTGTTTAACAGTCTGTATGGATTATGGATTTTCGCACAAGGGACGTGTGTATTATGTGATACAAAAGGAGCTATTTTTCAGGGAAATTAATCTTCATGCAACCTGTAAGTTCACCGCAAAAAATTCAATATGGTGTTCTCTGAATAAGGCCTTTTTTAAAGAATCAACCCACTGACCGTAATTCTTATCCACCATTGGTGATCAAAGGGCAAATTCATTATCAGGTCTTAAATCAAGGTCTGGAATTGCCGATCTTAAGGGTAAGTATTAAAAGAAAATACTCTTTACCCCTGGAGTGTTGTAGAGTTGAGAGGCGGACGTTGGTTTCCATAACACTGTTTAGTGGTGTAGAACCTCAACAGCAACCTGGACTCTTCTATATTGCCAGCTCAAAGAATAACTTTGTATGGTCTTAAATGTTTGGCCATGGTTGCTGATACCTGGGGTGGGGCGATGCTTGCACTTTTTGAACGTGAGATTCACTTGTCATGTTCAACGTCACTGAGATGTTAATTATGGTGTATTTATAAATGAATTTCAAAATGGCCTCCCTGAGAAAAGATCACAATATGTAGATTAGTTTGGAAGACGTTTTGAGTTTGATGGCCGCATCTTCCTTTTTACTTTTCCTATCAATCAATTTTATTAAATGGAGAGGGACCAGGCACTCTTTTGGAGTCCAACAGGCACTTTATTAGGAAGTGTTTTGGCTGCAGATGCAAACTTTCTCAAGCCTAACTAGCCTGGTAGGCTTATTTGCAGCCAATACATTGCCTCATTCGTTGGCCGAAACATTTTATCCAATAAAACCATTTTTTTCACCCCCATCAGCATGCTAGAATTCTTTGTTTTTCACAGTCTGCTTTTGGAATTGGCCTTTTGAGATTCTTCATGAGCACATTTTGAGTTGTGGTATCATAACGGGTTCTTGAGTGCCTTTCCTCAATCTTATTTGAAACTATTTTGGGCCTGCCAGGAGGATGTAGCCGATTCCCTTTTGTTCACCACAAGCAAGGCATCCACGTCTAGGTTTCCCTCTAGACCGAAAGATAACAAAAAACAGTAATGTAAGAATACAGAGGATAGTCACACATTACTAGACTGCTCTACGGTGGTTCCCCGCTCAGGTCTGATAAGGTTTTAGCTTGATGGTGCCTTTGCAGAAAAGACGTTACCATATGCAAATCAAACTGCTTCTGCCCAAAAGGACAGACAAGACCGAAAAGCCAAAGATGTCTCCTCTGTACAAGAGATACTGTAAACACAGACTATCATTATGGCCTTAATTTGTCTTCGGCAAGAAGGTATAGCTGCTAGCCTAGATGGGCCTCTAGGCACAACAAGCAAGGGGCCCTATGATTAAGAGGTTCTTCTAAATCAGTGGTTCCCAACCCGGATCCTCAGGTGCCCCCTAGTTTTTAAGGATTAGCTTGGGGAAATGAAGACTGAATCCGGCAGTCACTGAGCAGCAAAGCATATCACCAGTGCTATGCTTCAGATATCTGGCAAACCTGGCTTGCTGGGGTACTTGAGGACCATGGATGGGAACCACTGCTCTTGATCAGGGCCCTCTACACCATTTACTTCTCTCTTAAAAATTATTTGTCACTTTAGTATTATTAATTCCCCACTACGGGCCCTATTACATTCTTAACGCAAAAACTCACGCTAAGCGCGTGTTTTTTTGCGCGAGGCGTTAAACGTTAACGCACGAAAACCACCGCTGGAATTGCAGATTTTTTCATCCGTTAGGAAATTGTGCTCGTAAAACTGACGCGCAAAGTACCGTTGCACGCAGAAATCGGTGAGCGCAATGTAATTTTTAATGCGAGTCCGTCAGACGAATGCAGTTTTGTGTGGATTTCGCACAACAGACGTACGTTCTGACGGAAGACAAGGTAGTGTCCGTCATTTTTGACGGATCTTCATTTTTGAATCCGCAGTTCGCAAGTATAGGATACGCGCACTAAATTGCACTCCAAAGGGTTCGCGCAGGGTCACTCGCGTTAGACGTTAACTCGCATTTTGTGTGCGAATGTCATATACGACGTTCAGCGCAAAGGGTTTTGCCCCTCGCGTTAATGCGTCTTTGCCCACACGCACAATTGTGCACGAAGAATGTAATAAGGCCCTACATATTTGTGCTGCAGGAATTGTTGTAGCCGAATAGTCCATGAGTATAATACCCCGTCGCCTCACCCTCTTTCAGCATTGAAAGGGTTTAAGAACCCGTAAGCCGCGCTGGCATCCAAAGTATCGTTTTAAGGATTGCAAGCTTAAATAATGGAGGCACAGAGAAATCTAATATTACGATAATGTTCTTTGGTGCGGTTTGGAAGGTTTAGAAAACATTTGGAAGTATTTTACTCATAAAATCACTTAACCATTAACGTGTTATGATAGTGTATCCTTGTGCATCCTACAAAGTGTGTTCATTAAAAATAAAAAGAAGCATCATCCCTGTGCAGGAAAGAAAGCAAAACAAAAATCCTGATTAGAAGGATTTCTATAAAAACAGGAAATTACATTCCTTTAGTATCCTTGCATTAATTTAATAAAATAAAGATGCCACAAAATAATGATGAGGTGAATTAAGGTACAGTATCATTTTTCAGCTAATGCCTTTAAATGCGAGCCATTATCCAGTTCCCGGTCCCGAGCGCTGGAAAGATATCTGTGATCTTTTGCTGCTTTGAACATATTTTATTTTCTCAGAGCTATCGCTGGAGAGGAACTTGGTAATATCACTATTTTAATGGAAATATGTCATTACTAATGTACGTGGGCAAGGATATAAGGTAATATGAATCACTCGTCTGGTCCGATTTACAAGTGATTAACAGCCTTTAACACCATTGCAAACCCAATAACTCTGGTTAAATGAACTCCTCGTTTATCAAGTAACTGCGCAGATGGTGGCTGCCATTTTTTTTGTGCATGTGTGTGTTTACTGCCAATTTTCTTATATTTTAATGATAGATTGTAAGAAGGAGATTTCTAAAAAGGAATAAGGAAGACCTGGTTTATTTCACAGAAACTGTTACTTTTTGATATTGTTAAACGGACTATAAAGTGCCTGGCCAAAAAAAAGTCACACACTCTAATATTTGGTTGGACCACCTTTTGCTTTGATTATGGCACGCATTCGCCGTGGCATCGTTTCGATAAGCTCATGGAATGTCACAGCATTTATTTGCATACAGAGTGGCATTCATTTGTGGCCAAGATCTTGTATTGATGATGGGAGAGTCGCAACGTTGCATAAAGTCTCTCAATGGGGTTAAGGCCTGGACTGTGGTGGCCAATCCATGTGTGAAAATTATGTCTCATGCTCCCTCAACCACTCTTGCACCATCTATAGGACTCCATGTTGAGTTGCGTGAGATCCCTTTTTGCAATGGGTGGACACTTGCAAACTATTTGTTCTCATGGTCCTTCCAGGCTAGGCTACTCCGGTTTTTTGGGATGTTCCTTACAAACCACTGATCAGCTTCCACTAATTTTGCACTTCCTTTACATACAGGTCTATTACTAAAGGTTAAACTCAGGAGAAGTGGCAGGAGAAGAGCACAATCTAGACCAAATAGCCCATTTGGAAAGTGAGATAAATGGGCGAATTTTTCTGGTTTGGCTAGTTCGACCTAGAATTTTCACTTCTCCTGCAAATTCTCCTGAGTTTCACCTTAAGGAAATAGACCTCATAGTATCAGAAGCATAAATGTTCAGTAGCTTCCCCACAGGTTGAGCTGCAGCAGGAGAATAGCAGGAAGACCATGATACCTGCGAGTGTAGCCGTTTTCCTTAATGTCTCAGATATTAAATATAATTTTGTCATGAATGGCTCTATTATTTTTATTATTATCATTTAAAAAGTTCTAACAGTTTCCACAGTGCTTTACAGTAAAGAATGGGAATTTAACACACAATTACAAACAAAGGATCCTGTCAAGGAGCGGGGTCCGGGCAAGGGTTGGGTGCTCAAGATGTGGTACCTGAGGGCAGATGAGTATATATCCGAAAGCGAGATGTCTAAGGGGTGATCTGTGAGCAAATCCGTGAAACAGTCCAAAAAGTCAGGGCAGGCATAGGTTAATCAGATTCGAGACAAGGGTCAATAAGGCAAGAAGGTAATCCAGGACTCCGCAGTAAGTTTTTGTCTAGGAAGCACTGAACGTCTGAGCATTTCCATGCTTCACAAGGGGATTTAGATAGGGTGCCCAGGCTTGGTCACACCCTCTCCATGCCTCCCTCGCCATCTACACCAGTCAGTTGGCGCTGGGATCCCTGGCACTCCCATGGCACTGACGTGGAGCCGCTGCCCCCGAGGCCCATCACGCCCACTGCCGATGTCAGACTCTGGTGGGGAATCTGGCGAGAGAGGGCCTCGACATGCTCCCGTTCGTCAACTAACCGGAACGCCACCCCAGGGAGCGGGTACTGCACCATGCCGGAGGGGGTGAGGTGGAGGATACTGGATTGGCGTGCCCGGACATCTGATAGAACAGGAGACAAAAGGCTTAGAGGGCCATGGTCAGAATTTACAGTTTAGAGGAGTTGGGGTGAAGGAGTACAAAAGGAGTTGGCATCTTATTAGTGGCCGGGAGCACTTTTGATCATGTTTGTTTCAACGAAGGTGACAGGTATGTTAGTGTTGCAAGCTACAAGACATATAATGATATAGGAAGGTGAGGAGACGGATAAGTCAGGAATGTGGTACACCAATTTGAAAATATGTGTTATGAGGGATCTTTCGAAGTTTAGAAACTGACATGGCGACCCTAGTAAGCAGTCGAGTCGGCATCAAATACATTTGTCTGTCAACCAGGTAACATCTATTGAAGGATGGGTAGAGAGATGACTATCTTGGTGTGTACCTGCCGCATCTTACTTTGCTTCGTAGAAGCCGAAATGGCACGAAGGTGGAGAATCTCAAAACGGCGCAGTATTTATGAATCCGTATGGGTATGCATTATATCTTTTGACATCTGATCACTGAACCACATATAGAGGTACTCCCGTCAGAGTTTTAATAATTTGTTGACCGTATGTTTTTGAAATCAACTTTTCATCGGAATGGACACATGACGCCAAAACTCATGGAAATTCTAACAGAATTGGTAAAACTGAAACGCATGTATAGTATAATTCAGACCTTCTTACAGGGGAAATTTGATTCAGCTTTGTTTCATCACTCTCCCACCCCTGTGCTACTGCAAACATTACTCATGGAAGGTTGTTTGAGAGGTCACCGAATTTTTCAAATGCTTTCAGCCTGTGTGTCATCAAAGCTGTTTTGATGGTTAATAATTTTCCTCCGTTATATATGTATTGATATATCTCATGCAACAATATCTAAGCTGAACTCGTGTAAAGACATTCAAGCAGGCTGATTTGTTGAGAGGGGTAAAATGTTATTTTGAAGATGTGTATTATGGTTGGCCCATATGGAAGGAAGGAGTCCGAGATACATCGTCCTTACCGCTTCCTCCTCTACCTCCAGACTGTTCGATATGACAGATACACCATTGACAAACCTGTTCTTTGAACCTCCTGTGTCCTCTCCCATGCACAGAAAGTTTAGGTCTAGGTTTGGTACACTCAAGTGGTGTCCAGCATTGTATATTTTTCCATGCCAAACGTTGCTGGGGTACACAGACCCTATCATTACACTCCATACTCCGGGAGATTTATAGCATCAGATGAGATTATGGAGCTCCAATAATATTATGGAGCTCCACATTTCCTTTTGTTCAGGAAAGGTTCCCCGTGTCCCCCACCATCCCTGCTTGACCCTGCTTAAAAAAAGCTTGTTGAATCAACCAATATATACTGAGTATTGAGTAACACACCTCCTTTCTTCCAAAATTTTACATAAAAATACTTAAACAATATGGGCAAAATGCGTATCACTTTTGGCTTCCAGTCAGGTAAGCTCATCCTCTTGAGTCCTGGCCAGTGAGCTTGGCATGCTGCATAGAACGATCGGCTACTACCTCCTGCGCAGGATGTGGTTTATACGTTTATACATTAAGCAAGCTTGTGCAAGTTTCCATGGATGACACCAGCAGCTTTGCCCATCGTTGCAGCCAGTGTCTGTTACTTCAGGCTGAGTATCACTTATGCGAAATGCTCGGGACCAGAAGTGGTTTGGGTTTTGGATTTTTCCATATTTTGGGATATTTGCATATAATAATGAGATGTCTTGGGGATGGGACAGAAGTCTAAAAACGAAATTAATTTGTTTTATACACACAGCCTGAAGGGCATTTTATAGAGGATTTTTTATACATGAGGGGCCCTATTACATTCTTCGCGCACAATTGTGCGCACGCGCAAAAACGCATTAATGCGAGGGGCAAAACCCTTTGCGCTGAACATCGTATTACAACGTTCGTGCACAAAAGGCGCGTTAACGTCTAACGCGAGTGACCCTGCGCGAACCCTTTGCGAGCGCAATTTAGTGTGCGCATCCTATACTTAACATTGTGGGCGCAAATGCGTTTGTGCGCTGGTACGCGCATGGTTTTACAATCTTAGCGCAAAATTTAACGGACAACGTTGGCGCGCATAATTTTAACGTCTTTGAAAAGCTGGTGGTAACGGCAAACTGTAACAACCTGACCGTACCAAACTGCGGATTCACAACGGAGAGCGTCGATGTGGAAGTTTTTTCAATAGATCCGGCCACTACCTTGTCTTCCGTCAAAACGTACGTCTGTTGAGTGCAGTCCGCACAAAATGACGGACTCGCGTTAAAAATTACATTGCGCTCACTGATTTCTGCGCCCAAAGTTCCATTTTTGCGCGTCGGTTTTAGGAGCGCAATTTCCCAACGGATGAAAAAATGCACGAGGAATGTAATACCAGCGGTGATTTTCGTGCGTTAACGTTTAACGCCTCGCGCAAAAAATCACGCGTTTAGCGTGCGTTTTTGCATTAAGAATGTAATAGGGCCTGAGATCAGGTGTGGAATATATTCACTGATAGTTTCATGTCACATTCAAAAACATTTCACATATGGAATACTCAACCTGTAGTACCTAACATAGCGGTTCGGTCTGAGATCGCTAATAATAGGGAGCCGCTAATAGTAATTGTCTTCTCAGAACATTTTCCAAACTTTTTTTACCGGCTTGAATGGTGCCGGTAAGTGTCTGTGATTTTATTATTTATTGTTGTTTTTGTTGGCTCAGTCTTTCCGAACATTAACATTTGTAGATATTAATCTTAAATAAATACTTGCTCACAATGTCCTCCCCATTACAAAATGGAGGGCGTATTCATTATTATTCTTATTAAGATTTCAGTAAGGCTTTTGATACTGTTCCGCATAGAAGGCTTATCAATAAATTGCAATCTTTGAGCTTGGATTCCAATATTGTTGAATGGATTAGGCAGTGGCTGAGTGACAGACAACAGAGGGTTGTGGTAAATGGAGTTTATTCAGCGCAAGGTCTTGTTACCAGTGGGGTACCTCAGGGGTCAGTACTTGGACCCATTCTCTTTAATATTTTTATTAGTGATATTGCAGAAGGTATTAATGGAAAAGTATGTCTTTTTGCTGATGACACAAAGATTTGCAACAGGGTTGACGTTCCTGGAGGGATCAGCCAAATGACAAATGATTTAGGTAAACTAAAAAAATGGTCGGAGCTGTGGCAATTGAGTTTTAATGTGGATAAGTGCACGATAATGCACCTGGGACGTAAAAACCCAAGGGCTGAATATAGAATATTTGATACAGTCCTAACCTCAACATCTGAGGGTTGGGATTTAGGGGGTCATTGTTTCAGAGGATCTAAGGGTAAGTAGTCAATGTAATAGAGCAGCAGGAAATGCTGGCAGAATGCTTGGTTGTGTAGGGAGAGGTATTAGCAGTAGGAAAAGGGAAGTGCTCATGACACTGTACAGAGCACTGGTGAGACCTCACTTGGAGTACTGTGTGCAGTACTGGAGACCGTATCTCCAGAAGGATATAGACATCTTAGAGAGAGTTCAGAGAAGGGCTACTAAAATGGTGTACGGCTTGAAGGAGAAAAGTTACCAGGAAAGGCTTAATGATCTTAACATGTACAGCTTGGAAAAAAGACGAGACAGAGGAGATATGATAGAAACATTTAAATACGTAAAGGGAATCCACAAGGTAGAGGAAGGGAGTATATTTAAAAGGAAACAAAGTAGCAAAACAAGAGGACATAGTCTTAGATTAGAGGGGCAAAGGTTTAAAAGTAACATCAGAAAGCATTATTTTACTGAGAGGGTGGTGGATACATGGAACAGTCTTCCAGTTGAAGTGGTAGAGGCCAAAACAGTGATTGAATTTAAGCAGGCATGGGATAGGCATAAGGCTATCCTAAACAAAAGATAAATCCAGGTAAAGTATCCATGTAATTGGGCAGACTAGATGGGCCGAAAGGTTCTTATCTGCCGACATTTTCTATGTTTCTATATAGTGCCACAAATTCCTATATTCTAATATCCTAAAATGTTTTTATTTCTTTCTTAAATCTTCATCTTAGCACCAAGAGCAATACGATCCTTCCTGACCAGTCACAGGGCTATATTACATAGTTGGTGCTAATTTAACCAGAGCTGTTGTAAACTTACCAGAACCATTATAGCCTATGGAGCTGTTAAGTTAGCAACAGCTCTGGTTAAGGCTGGGGTCAGACGAGCGCAGTGTTAACGTCCGTGTTGTCCGCACATAAGTACGTCCGTGATAGCATACAATTGTGTTAAATGAAGCCCCACACACGAAGTACGTCCGCACAGAAGTGCGGGGGCTGACGGACGCTGCAAACGGACGCAGGTTAGGAAAGAACGTAATACTGCTAGAACGGACGTGCAGAGTGCGCCACGTCCGCAACGTCCACATAGCTTTCTGTGTGAGTGATGGAGCGTGGTCAGACGGACTGCATTTATACGTCCAGCATTTTTGACGGACAGAATGTTTTATCATTGTAATTTATTTTCCCTGCTACATCAGTCAAAAAGTACGTCAGTGAAAAAAACGGACTGTGTGGCCACTACCTTGTAGTCAGTCAGAAAGTACGTCCGTACTGCACGGAGGCACAGTCCGTAGAAAATGCGCTCATCTGACCCTAGCCTTAGCACCAACTTTGTAATACTGCCCATAGAGTGGTATTTCAAATGGTTTAAATCCATTGTTATAGGAAAGAGTGTCTTTTTCCTGTATTTCCACCTCATGTTCTTTTTTTACAGATTTATATATTAATTTTTTTATACAAAAAAAATAAAATACAGGTTGGCTTATTTTGTTTCGGTCATTTAAATGAGGGATGTTATGTATAATTACGCACAATGCATTTTGACAACAGAAGCTGTGATAAATACACAATTGCAATTCTCCTGCATGCATGAAAGTTCCGTGTTTTACCATGAAATGTCGCAGGGAGTCTACACAGATTAACAAGTACATGAAGACATGATTTATGGAAGTGTAAGGTGCTGAGGTTGGCATCATTATCATAGGAAAAGAAACATCGTACAAGCTCATTGTTTACCAAGGTCATAATCCTCCTCTTTATAGAACTGTAAGCCATTTCTTCATATATAGGGAAAAGTATCACAATAATATGTATTATGGAATATTATGATAATGTGGGGTTTATTCACTTAACACCAGTATGGCAAAGAAGCTAAACTTTGGCGATCCATAGATGGAAATTCAAACAATGGCAGGCAAAGTTTCATTGGTGAAGTTTTCCCTTTCTGGACTTTTGAAGTTTGCCGTGGCTGTAACAACCATAAACAATGGCGACTAGTGGCTGGCCCCCCCTGTAAGTACTCAACAGTTGGTGGTACTGGAACCTAGGATGCAGATAGTGAGCATGATCCTTGATAGACTGTCTCTTGTGGCTTTCTGATGGTGAAGACAGGTCTAACAGGAGGTAGATATATAGCATGGTGGCTAAACAGAAGTAGAACCTGGAACAGGGTCCAGGCACAACCAGGAACTAGAGGACTAAAGGAGCCTTGAGAGCATCAAGAAGTCAGAGCCCATAGACCAGGTTACGAGGCCGCCAGGAACAGGAGACTGATGGGGTGCTAGGAGGTATCTATAGAAAAACAGAAATATCCAAAATCAGTCAGTCAAAAGCCAAAAGGTCTGACCCAGAAACAAAGGGGCAAGGGAGATAATCCAAGCCAAAGGTCCTGGAACAAGCTGAAACCAACGGACACAGGTAGTGCGTCTGTCATCTTGGACCACAAGGATACCACAGAGCATAAGCTGGGCACAGTAATGATCACAGATACAGAACAATATACAGTACATTTTCTGTTTTCCCTCTTTTAATGATATGCTGGTGTTTAACTGGTAAGCATAAGAGAACAGTGTTTCACACTAGGAACTTGTGTATCTCCTGACAATCTATTGGTCGCATCATTCAGTAAAGCTCTGAGTAAATTGGAGAACGGAATTATTTTTGTCCCAGTTCTCATTCTTTCCTAAACATTGAACCAATTGGTTGTTGCCATAACTTGTTCGATCATCACCTGCCTGGACAGTCTAAGAGACCAGAGCAACCACAATGAGAGACCGGAGCCCAGGAAGTGACCTCCATTATGACATTCCACCAGTGTCAGGCGTCCTCCTGTCACACTCTGGTTTATATAGTAAATGAGTGACACTGTGGGGCAATACTTCTGAGAATTGTTAAAACATCAAAGCAAAACCCGATATAGCTCGAACATTTATAATTTTTACTTTTCAATACCATAGAGTTACACATCTAATGACCTTTAGGTGTCTAGTGTTAGACATGTTAATATTAATGTGAGGTTAATATTCATTATTCATTTCAATAGGATCATTATCCAGGGCTCTTTACACAGATCACATAGCTTAATAAGGCACTTCTTCCCTTTAAATACACTGCCTGCCCCCCCCCAAAGACACACTAATATTTGGACGGGTCAACTTTTGCTGTGATTCTGGCACACATTCGCCGTGGTATCGTTTTGATAAGCTCATGCAATGCCACAGCATTTATTTGTGTCCAGAGATGCATTAATTTGTGGCCAAGATCTTGTATTGATGATGGGAGAGTCGAGGCGCTGTGTAAAGTCTTCTCCAGCACATTATCCCAAAGATTCTCGATAGGGGTTAAGGTCTGGACTGTGTGGTGGCCAATCCATGTGTGAAAATGATGTCTCGTGCTCCCTGAACCACTGAAGCACAATCTGAGCCCGATGACTCCTGGCATTGCCATCTTGGAATACACCCGTGGCAGTGTACGTCCAAACTGACGCTTTGTCATGGTGGCGCTGCCCCCAATCATACATTTCTGTTACCCAGCATATTTGTTTTTGCTCTGGTTCCAGTGAGTAGAGGCAGAGATGAACTCTCGTGGGGATGGGAGTGGGATAATGATACAGTGGTTGTAGCACGATATCACATTCAGACGGATGGGAAAATATAAAATAAGACGCAGATGGACGGCAAAATGACTCCATTTCAAAGGGAACATTAGCTGGACCAGACAGACCTTTTATCAGATTGTTTTAACATGTCTGAGTAGCATTTCCTCCATAAGTAATCAAACTATAAAAACATTACATTGTACAAATTGTTCTCTAAAAATGAGGGAAAGTTAAGAAAAATACACAATGCAGTTAAATGGTGTATGAAGGACTTCTTCTCACATTCCGTACAATTCTGCTCCTGTGACACTGAAACAAAGTAACTCCAGGAAGAGGGCTTGCATCTTTTTTTTCCCTTGTGTTCGGGAAATCTTCCAACATTTTCCAACATCTCTGAAGTTTATCGGCACAGGTTTTTTTGATGTAGTTGTTTCGGTCAGTATTGAGTCTCGCCGTAACAAAATGAAATGTTATTATTTTATTTACTAGTTTTCTGGTTTTTACCCTTTGTTTTTATTTTTGTGGGGGTTGGTGGGGGGGGGCGGGGCGACAAGTTACTGCATCTTTCAGTTCTGAATTTTGGATTTAAAGCACAAATAAGGGCTGCCTGTCCGTCTTTGCGTCCCTTGACCGTCTGTCTTTGTGTCCCTGTGGTGGAATAACCATTTTGAAACCAAAATGTGTGCTATAAATAAAGACACTATAAAAATTAAAAACACTAATAGTCTTTATACGTAATATTTCCTGATCTCACTCCCTTTGTGTCTGTAATGTATCGGCACCCGCGTAGCAAACACATGAGTCAAATTGGTTAAGGTGGAAGAAGGCAAATAGGTAGTGATGTTCAACTTCAGACCCAGAATGGATGGCTCTGTGCTCACTTAAAAGGATACTCTAAGTTTAAAATGGGACGGAGAATGGGATAAACATTAATCCCTCGTGATCCCCTACCATTCACCCCCATTTCTCTTTTAACCCTTTAGATATCTTTAAAAGCTGGTCTCCAATCAAGGCATGACATGCTCCCTTCTTGCAGGAAGATGGAGTAGTAAATGTGGCCGCAGAACGGATGCTCCGACGAAGGTTCATCCAATCCAATGCCTGGGTGGGAGAGATTGTTGGAACCCTTTTGGAGGGTTTAATCAGCCTTCCATGAGCCCCCCCCCCCACCAAAAGCTATGAATGCTCAGAGCACTATGAACCTTTATGTCACGGTGTTATATATATATTCTGATAAGGAACCAGATGTAATGGAGATTTGGTCTGTACAATATGGCTGTAGAAGATAAGGTTAGACGCCGCAACTACTGGTCTTGGACATTTTATTTAGGAATATTAGCGTTGTCGAGGTCACAAGCAGTGTTCAGCGATTTGGGCAGCAGACGATAGCGTTGTTGAGGTTACAGGCAAAAGTTCAGCAACTTGAGCAACAGAAGATAGCGTTGTGGTCACAGGCAAAGGTTCAGCAACTTGGGTAGCAGAAGATAGCGTTGTTGTGGTCACAGGCAAAGGTTCAGCAACTTGGGTAGCAGAAGATAGCGTTGTTGAGGTCACAGGTAAAAGTTCAGCAACTTGGGCAACAGAAGATAGCGTTGTTGGGGTCACAAGCAGAGGTTCAGCAACTTGGATATCAGGATCAAAAGGCTGGGATAGAATGGTTAGCTCGAGGTAGGGAGGACAATAATTGAGCAATGACTTACCCAGCAAGCCTCTCTTTTATGGGCCTCTGATTGGTGTGGGATTGATCTCAGGTGCTCTCTGAGTATATCTCTAACTCCGGCACTCCTCTGATGACATCATCAAGATGCTGATCTTTACACACAAACGAGACATGCAGACGGCCAGTTTAAGGTAAGGAGGTGTTTTTGAATAGTGTTGGAAGTAGAGGCAGTGTGGTAGGTTTGTGACACTTTATGTGGTCAAAGACCATATGGAGACCCTTTAATAACTTTCTCTTTATAATACGTAATTATGATTACACGGTCAAAACATCTGAATAACAATATATAACAAGCACATGATCACAGACTCCCTGTTATTGTCCTCTACTGAAAAGTGAGCAAATAAATAGTTGTTTAGGTGTTGTATTGTCTAATTTCTTGCAAGTCTTGATGACTTTGAACAATACGACATTGAAGACATGGGTTAGGACCAGATTGACCATACGGTGAACTGGATAAATGCTTAAAGGACAAAAACATGAGCTGAGTGTTGACTTGGGGCTACAGCTGTACAGTCCAGTGTGGAAGATCAACAGATCCCGCTCAACTGATCTGGAACTTAATCTCTGACTCTGTAACGGTTCCCGGATCCCACCACGCAGCCCTTAAAGCCCAACACTCCACAGAGCCAAAAGCTACCAACAGAGTAGCCGTAGAACAATCCCTAACTGTCTGGTCCTTAAAAATTGGCCAGGTATAAGTATACTAGCTAGACAGAAAGGGTTAATCAAAGACAATGTCGTAATACAAAACCAGGTCAGCAACACGGGGGTAGTCAGACGAGCCAGAATCCAGGAATACAGAATATTGAATAGTCAAATGGAATAGCCAGGTCGATATCAGTGCAGTAGCGTAGTACAAGGAAAATAGTCTAGGGCAACGGAAGGTAGAATGGTCAGAAAACAAGCAGAGGTCAAATCACGAGAGAATTCAGGTACAGGGAGCTCAGGTATGGATAACCACGATCTGGCACTGCTGAGAAGGAACTGTGGGTTTTTAAAGACCTTCACCAGACCGCGCCCCCCTCTCAAGCCGCGCCTCATGCAGCCACCTCCCTGCCTGTCTCTATTTAAACCGGGTGTTGGTCAGCGAGCAGCATCAGACATGCTGCCTTCAAGCACACTGGAGAGGCTGGAAGCCCCCAACGTTACAGACTCAATGTGGCCAATTGTGACAGGACTCTCTCCAACTGTCCACAATCTGCCCACAAGCCCACCCTTGAGCATGGCCTTGTTCACTCAAGGTCCCACTGTTTGCCAAGGCCTACTGAAAGGTCCAATCTTGTCTTGAAACAATTCCCATTCCTTCCCTTGTATTATTAGTATGTTTAATTAAACTCCTGAATAATGTGGTTAATTTTATTTTAAGTGGCTGTAAGTTTACACATATATATATTATTTTTTTTACCTATATTCAGAAATCGAGGACCTGAGGTAAAATGTGTTTTTAAATCTGTTGGAAAACATGAAGAGCTGCCATATTACCAAAGGATGTTAATATAAGACACTCTACTATCAGGGTTTTATGTAGTTTGTCCTATATGTGTCCTACCTGAAAACTCATCAAAAATGTTTTCCATTTATGTGACGCACTATTTTATATTACCGTGTAGGTCCATTGATTCCTGAGATGCAAAACAAGTGTCTCGGTGGATGAAGCACAGTCCTAGTGAATCCTAGGCCTGCTCCTGCCATGTTTACCAAATCTATGTGATCCACCTACTGGAAAATGGCTCTTAGATGCCAATTCCCTGATAGCCATCCATATCTTTTGTATTTAACAGGTTTTTGCCAGACCATAAACATCTTCTACAGAAAATACCAGAGTGCAAAAAAAGCCCTGACGTATCATGCCACATACAGTCTCCGTGCCAGGCACCAAGCGGAGCGCAGGAATCCACAGACCCCGATATCCAGGCGGGTTTTCACCTGTCAGAATACAAAGCACAGCCAGAACCTGCACAACCGCCCGAAGACGCCGATGATCTGATCATGTCAGAGGGCGGACATGCCCAGGACAGCATCTCCTCGTCAGGTGCCAGTGGCGATGACCAAGGCCTCTGCATATAGTGTGGCCTCACAGATGGTAAGTGCTTAATGCAAGCTTTGTGGTATGAAACCATGTATAACGGTTGTCAGTACTGTGTATGGAGCTGTGTATCGTAGAAGACAAAAACAAGGCAGAAAATACAATTTTCAAAGCAGTAAACATACCAAATTGGGGGAAAAATAGAAAAATAGTGTATGTGGGGTTTTTATGTTTTTTTTCTATATTTGATTAATGCTAGTTATTAATATTTGATTAATTTATTCTATGTAGTTATTGTATAGTATCCTAGATATCTGTCTATATTTACTATCTGACTTTTACACGGGTCGAGGAGGAATGCATGGAAACACAGTTCCTCCATATTTATGCAGAGGGACCTGAGTTCCCATTGGTCCCACACAATATAAAGCATGAAATCAAGTGTACAATCTGAGGTTTCCCTGTTAAAGGGACCCTCTACTCATCTGGACACTTTATAGTTTTAAAGTGGTCAGGATATGAGAAGTGCCCCCTCCCCCAGCTCCCCTGATCTGGTGAAATTGCTGGGGTGAGGTGGAGGAGTTTCCTCCAACCCACCCAGCGTCACCAGTAGCCGGGATTTTTGAATTTCCTGGCTGCCATTCACCATATCGGTCACTAGTGATTTCACACACAGAGAGCGTAAAACGTCACACTCTGAGACCACGAGCTGTAGCAAGCGAGAGGCAGCCGATGGGTCAGATCTGGGCGTGCGTGCCGCTCCGATCCATCATTCTGCCCAGGCACTACAGAGCTTGCGTACGTAAAGTTTGTGAGTCCAGCAGTGCTGCGCAATTTACGGTTCCGGCCAGGAGCACAAATTGCACAGAAAAGCACAGGGACTTCTGGGTTTGGAAGCACCTGAGCCGAAGAGGAGGAGCCGAGCGGGACGGGAGGAGCCGAGCGGGACGGGAGGAGCCGAGCGGGACGGGAGGAGCCGAGCGGGGCGGGAGGAGCCGAACGGGAGGAGCCGAGCGAGGGGAGCCGAGCGGGGCGAGGGGAGCCGAGCGGGACGAGAGGTAAAAGATGAGTAAAATCATTTAATAATGGAAAATGTCAGCAGCATTTTCTCAATTATTTAAAGGGCAAAAACCCGAATTGTTTTTCATAGCGTATCCCTTTAAGTCATAATAACTATATGGATTATCAAAACGTCACTAAAATCCTCCTAAAAACATGAATATATCAGATTGTATTAAGAGCCAGATGCTAATTACCAGCTGTGGGACGTAGGGCCCTATCACCGCCTTAATGGTAGCGCTCACATAAATGAACGTTAGCGCTAGGTTAGGCTAATGTCAGATGAACGCAATCTGAGCGCACTCTGCGTGCGTGCATAACGGACGTACAGACGGAAGGTACTGAAGACACCACACGGTCTGTTTTTTTGGTTTTTTTCTAGGGATGTAGAAAAAAAGGGAAATATGGGAAACAAAATTAAAATTAAAAGACAGGTACAGTCAGCCAGACCAAAAAAAACCTCCTGAGCGTCAACGTAATGGACAGCGCAAATGCGCTGCGTCTGACGTCGCTTCATCACACACACAGACCGCTACGTGGACGCAGCGCACTCTGGGCGTCCGTCGTAGCGCTTTTACGTCCAGGCCTAAATGGCGTCCGTTGCCACCTGCGTGGTGTGTGCGCACGTACTTCGTGTGTGGGTCTCTATTGTTCACAAATCAATGCTACAATGGACGTTAAAGTGTGCGGCGACACGGACGTGATGACTGCGTTTGTCTGACGCTAGCCTTAATTGAGGTGATAGCGTGCCGCATATTGTAACAGAATTTTCTTTTATCTCAGCCTTCACTATGCTTATTGACTGAATTGTGTTATATCTTTACTTCTGAAATAAAAACTTTACATTCCAAAAAAATTATCTGTTAGCGAATCGATATTAACGCTTTTTAGCGGGAGCTTACTGTACTTTGCTCTCCTTATGCTTAACATGGTGTGCGCAAAGCGTAAGCAGAGAGTAATTAACGTTAGGATCACAAAGTCCTAATGCTAATTACTAGCTGATGCGGCTAACTAAAAAGGTTTGCTATAGGTTAGGACTAATGCAGAATCAGCTGCAGCTGGTACCTCCCCCCCCCCCCAAAGATCAAATACTCACCCCTCATCTCGTGGCAAGAATGGCGGCCCGATCCGCCACTTCTGGACGCTGGGAGCAGAGCGAGACTGGGGGAAAAAAGTTCCCAGTCTCCCTCCGCGATCACTCCACCGACCTGCAGGATCTCACAAGAGGCGATATCCTTCGTGTCACGTGACCCAGCAGCAGAAGCCTCCATGGAGTCCTAGGGACTCAAGGATGGGGGCTCGCAGAGGCACGTTAGCGCTGCCCCTAGCATCCTGGAGCTTAGCGGTAGCTAAAGGTCAGGCTGCTGGACTCAGCGCCTGCCTCGTAATCCACTGCTACAACAGGGAAGCTAAGGGGAGAGTAGCGACCGCAAAGTTTTCCCATTGCTGTCCTTGTTTTATCTGTGGGGACGTGATGGTGCCCTTAGTGAGATCCCACCCTTTTTTTAGGACTAGACCCCTGGTCTTTTTTCATCTTTCTGTCTTTCCGTTTTTCTGTCCTCCTGTACGTCCATCCGTCATGCTGTCTTGTCTGTTTTCCCCACTTGTTTTCTTCGGTGAGGAATGAAGGACAATACCTTGCGGCATAATCTCCTCTAGACAGAAAGAATTGTGACATTGTTTGGTAATCCCAGCCAGCGTACACTTAGAAACTTCAGCTTGGCTCTGAAATAAATTAGGATTTAAAGAGGTAAAATGTCCCGATAATCTTCCAGTATTGGGCACGAACATTTTAATCTAGTTTTTATTCCTCGCGGTTTGTTTAATCTGCATGTGGCCTGATTAGAGTTCCCTTCATCCACAGATTATAGACTGTTTATTGCGGAGATGCTGGAGGTGGGGAGGGAGGGGGGGGGATCCGATCAGTAGGTCAAATTCTCTGAGATCAACTGTTTGCAGGTAAAGCAATAAGTACACCACACCGACAGGGAAAATCGCCTTTACGGAGGATTTGACTCGCAGCATAAAACTCCCGCAAGCCCTCGCGATGATCTGCAGCATCTGGTACCTAAAGGGATTTTCATCTCTGGCTCGGAATGTCTGAACGTAAAATTTTCGGGATTGGAAGTTGACGTGGATATCAGCCTTTGGATTTGTTTAATCAACTTCACACTCTCTTTCTCTCGGAGACTTTGCAGTTTATTTATTTAGCTTTTATATCGGTTCAGTGTTAACCATTTCAGACCCGGAGAGTCGGCTCTTTTGCGGCGCTGACTGTTTCATATTTGCTCCTTGTACTTTCTTAGGGCTAAATGACAAAGTGAACGCCAACGGTTGCGTTTGGATGAGTATCTGTTGACGCGAAACCCGTGAAAAATCAACGCATCGGGGATTGCGCTAGCTTTCTGTGCTCTGCGCATCCTGTACTTAACATGGGGAGCGCAATCATTAATTAGCGTTAGGATAAATAAGGTATTACAAAGTCCTAGATCTAATTACAGCACCGATGGGCTAAACAATCTTTATTGACACCTAAAAGCTGGTGCAGAATCATTTAGCACCCCTAACACCCCCCCATAGATCAATACTCCCCTCTGACGCGGTGAGAATGGTGGTCCAATCCACTGCTTCTCCCGGCCACGAGCAGAGTGAGACTGGGGACAAATAGTTCCCAGTCTCCCTCTGTGATCACTCCGTGGAGCTGCGCAATCTCTTGGCCCGGCAGTGCAACCCTCCATAGAGTCATATGGACTCCAGGAAGGTGATACTCACGACGCGGAAGTGCTACCACAAGTATCCCTGAAGGTATCGCTGTATTCCGGGCCAAGTTGCCGATATAGCACCTGCCGCGGAATCTAACGCTAAAATGGGGAAACCTGCAGGCGTAGGTTTTACCCGTTGGCCTCCCCATTTTAGCGATATGGAATTTAGCCCTAAGAGTTTAAGCAGGGGTCAAGTTCTAAAAATGAAGGGCCCTATTAACGCGAGGGGTAAAACCCTTTGCGCTGAACGTCGTATTACAATCTCAGCGCAATAAACGCGCGTATACGTCTACCGCGGGTGAACGCTGCGTGAGCTTACTATAATTAGCGCGTCCTATACTTAACATTGTGAGCGCAAATGTGTTTTTGCATTGGTATGCGGATGGTATTACAATCTATGCGCAGTTTGTAACGCACATCCTTTGCGCACATAATTTTAGCAACTCCTAAAAGCTGGTGTTAATGGTAAATTCTATCAACCTGGCCGAAACCAAATACACCAGCCCAAAAAAAAATACATAGCAAAGTATATTTACACATTCTACACATACCCAAACTAATAAAATGGAGAAGTTGTGCGTGTTTTTATTATTGCTGCAGCATATATACTCAGATTAACTTTGGCAGGCGCAAAAACTTAACGTGAGATAATTGTGGTTCTTAATTCTGATTGGCTGAATCGCGTGAAAAAAACAGTCCGCACACCGGTTTCTGCGCGCAACGTTACTGCGCGCGCATTTGTGCGCATCCATTTTAACGTGCGTTATTGCCCGACGGATGAAAAAAATGCAAGAGGATTGTAATTCCAACGTTGATTTCCGAGCGTTAACATTTAACGCTTGGCGCATAAATTCACGCGTTGTGCGAGCGTTTTAACGCGAAGATTGTAATAGGGCTCTAAGCGTGGGAACTCCCAAAGATATCTGAGCACCCAAATAACAAAGTCCTAACTCAAGTAACACACCACCCACACTCTACTTTGCTATTAAAGTGTGTATTTATATAAATATATATAATTTTAAGGAGAATTTACAATAAATCTATATTTTATCTGATTTAACAAGGAAATATGTAATTGAACCCCTAAATAAGAGCTTTATAGTTTGTGGGATTAATGGGAACTCCGCCCTCCCTGCTAAAATAGTGGAGGAACTGCGTTCCCACCCGTTCCTGTGGGACATGACCCCTTTTTATCAGGCATAATAGTGAACAAAAGGGCCAAACGAAGCCATTATCCTCACCATGAACTATATTGAAATAAACTGACAACTTACATTTTTTTCTAGATAAATCACAATTTAGTAAATAAACCTATGGTTGAGGAGTTTTTTTACATCTCTTTTGTTTCAAGGTATGTATAATTTATTTATTTATTTTACCAGGAAGGGTACATTTAGGCTAAGGTCAGACGAAAGCAGTTTTAACGTGCGTTTAGCCGCACGAAATCACAGCCGTGCTAGCAGCAAATGACGTCCAATGCCGGGGAACATACGACGAACGGCCGCACGAAAGTTCGTCCGTGCAACGCAAGTGGCAAACGAACGCATTTTTTCGAGAACGTCAAACCGCTACTACTGACGTACAGAGTGCGCTGCGTCCGCATAGCGGCGTGTTTGCGTGATTGGGAGACGTCAGACGCTGCTAATGACCGGATAACATAACGTCCAGACGCAAAAAGGGTTTATTGATGATCCGTACAAAATCACGGACGAAAATGCGTATCGTATGACCGCTATCGCGTATTCCGTGAAAAAATACGTCCATTCGTTCGAACGCGCTTTTTCACGGACAACGTGAAAAATGCGTTCGTCTGACCCTAGCCTTAGATTTCTCTTACTTTCAAGTATGTCCTGGGTGTATTTAAATATCTAGAAACTCCAAATTCCTTACCACATTTTTGGCTCTATAAAAATCTAGAAGATTGCTTTCTCCATTTATTTATTTATTTATTTATTTTAACCTTGTCAATTTGCAACAGGATTCCCCCTCCCCCCTATTTTGTAAGCAGATATTCAGGATCCCTCACCCTTCATTCCCCCCCTGTAATAAATGAAAAGGCCAAAACAAGCCATTATACTCACCTTGAATTATATTGAGATAAATTGTCAACTCAAAAAATAAAAGATCGCAATTTAGTAAATATACCTTTAGTTGAGGATTTTTTTTTTTTTTTTTTAAGCTATTTATAATGTATACAAATCTAGAAATTCCAATATCCTACTACATCTTATGGTCCTAAAAAATTTGGAAGGTTGTTTTTCTATTTATTTATTTTAACCTTGCCAGATTTCAACAGGATTCCCGTCGTTATTTCCCCCTCCCCCCATTTTACGAGTAGAAAGTCAAGATCCCTCCCCCCTTCATCCTTTCTCTCATTAATAATTTGCATGAACCACGAAGACAAATCTCATTTAATAAAGTTAACAACATTAAATTGAATCATTCCCTGTCTCGTCTTGCCTCATATACGTTTTTTCCCCCCTTTTTTTCTTGCTGTAATTTAGTTTTATCGCCTTAAGATAGTACCTCTAAGAAACGCAGCCTCGCGTGCAATCGCACATATTATTGGTTAAGCTAAATAATTTTTAATTTGTGCTAGGGAGGAGTTTGGAGAGATATGAGGGGGGCGGGTGTTTGAAAAATAATAATAATAATAAAAATAAATTAATTAATTAATATAAAAAAAAAAAATTAAAAAAAAATAATAATTAAAATAAAAAAAATAAATAATAATAATAAAAAATAAAATAATAAAAAAAAACGACATCACACTAGCTCAAACGCCAGAATATTAAAGCGGCACATCCATCTGTACGGGTAAATACGGAGAGAAACGCTGGAAAACTTGGAGGTTGCCAGCTCCACAACTAACATTAGGGCTAATTTTGAAAATCTAGCGTGCAGTCAATTTTACCGATGCCTGGGGACATACAAGGTAGAAGCTGACAAGAGAACTAATTTCGTTTGCGTTATTTACTGCCATGCATCATCCACCGGTTCCTGCGTGACACCCAGCGATATAAAAGAGAATATTATCGCACAGTAAAAATTTATGTTGACATTCGATATTTGTTCAATATGTCAGCGGCGGCATTCCTTTTCATAATCAAAAAAAAAAAAAAAAAAACACGCCGAACGGGAGAAGAGAAAAAAAAACAACACAACGCAAGGAGCGTCCGCGCTGCTATAGATATATCTTTTTAATAACGCTCTATAAGGTTAATATAGTTTACCTTGGAGAGTACACAATGAAAACGAGCATGGAAAAAAATGACGGAGAGCGTCAAAAAGCCCGGAAAGCTGCGCCGGGTTTGCCATTACCCAAGCGAACCATGTCAGCTCCGTGGCCCGCGTCTGATAGCTATTTGTTGTACAGAGAGCACGGCATTAAATAAAAAAAAAAAAAGAGAGAGAGAAAAAAATATCAAACTCTTAATACTATTGTGTGCCCATAACCATCTGTCACTGCTAGCCTGGAGATGAGAGGAAGATTACGAGGAATAAACATTGAGCTGCAGAGCATTGGTAAAGCCTTCAGGCAAAAAACTCTTGTGAGGACATCAAAGACATTCTAATTCCAAGGCAGTCAAGGATTACAGTGTGTAACCTGTGCTGACAACAGATAAATGGCTAGCAATATTGTGCCAGAACTATTGGATCCTGCGCGGAGTACTGATGGCGATGATGATGGCGATGCAGATGATGATGATGATATCTTTGCAGAATGGACACCGCTGGGATAATTTCATGATAAAACACTTTTTTTAAATATTTTTTTTATATCTTTTATCATTTATTTTTTTTCTTCCCCTTCCGCATCTCTCTCCGTCTCTCTCCGCTACCGGTCTAGGAAATGGCCATTTACAAGCTACGGGGGCAAGCAATCAGGTTCTTTAAAATTCACTCTTCTGTGCCCATTAGAGTTCTATCACAGCGAGAGCCTCCAATGAAGATTCCGAAACGGCTCGTCTGTTCTTCGGGGGAGTCTATGCAAATGCGAGCCCCGTTGAACTCCTGCCCTTTAGAGTTTTAAGGTTCTGAAGTGCCGTGATTTATGTAAATTTGCTAGAGGGGGATATAAAAATAAATAATAAAAGTAATAATAAAAAAAAAGGCAAACAGGTTGCTTTTATTAATTGGCGTATAAAAATGAGCGAATACAAATCATTGTCCACGTCCCTGAAGATAAAAACCTCATAGTATGTGTGTGTCTATAATTCTTATTAATATTGCTGGATGAGGGTAATGGTGTTTCGTCTCCTCATAAGGTAATAAGGTGGTATCTATGGCCTCGATTTATTTCGGCCCAATAGCAGAAATTGAGACCTATTTTGACCATTTTTCGGTTCCGTAGATTCAAACGCAGGTTTACTGGCATTTTGATTCCTGATAAAAATTCTGATTGAATATCCGGTCAAGGCTCTATTCCCTACTTCTCACTAACATGGGGACGCTAAAGGGGAAGATCTACGCCTGCACTTTTCCCCCGTACCATCCCCATGTTAGTGTGATATTCCGAGGTAGTCGCTACCTCGCTCCTGAACGCAGCACTAACCGCTGGCATATTTGCGGTAGCGCTTCTGCTCCGCCACAAATATAGGACTCCATGGAGGGTTGCGCTTTCGGGCCACGTGCCCGCGAAATCTTGCGAGATTGTGCAACCCCGCAGAGTGATCGCAGAGGGAGGCTGGGAACTGTTTGTTCGCAGTCTCACTCTCCTCCCTGTGACAAGAAGCGTAGGATCGGGCCACCGTTCTCGCAACGGGATGAGAGGTGACTATCGGATTCATTGGGGGGTTTTTAGGGGGTGTAGAATCATTTAGAACTAGCCTTTAGAAGGTAATGACTTTTGGCTCTCCGCATCCCTGCGGTAATTTACGCTAGCACTTTTTAATACCTTACTTATCGAAACACTAATATACCTTTGCGCTCACGATGGTAACACAGCATACTATGCCGTCCCTGCGGCGGGTGGGCCTTGAAGCTGCAGGGCATACTAGTGCACCCTGTTGACTTCAATGGGCCTCCTTCGCCCAGCCCAGCAGTCAGCCCACCGTTGGCATGAACATTAGGGCTTCCATTCGAAATCTCAGGGCCCCTTGCTGAAGCACTGGTCAGGGCCACCTCTCTGTAGCCGCCTGTTTCAGCAAACTAGTTAAAAATAAAACATTTTCCCTACTTTCTTGCTATTACGGGGAGTGGGCTAAACTGTGGTGGTCCAGCAATGGGATATAAAGTATGTCCTGGTGGTCTGTTAGGTGACCAATCTGTACTCCTGTGTGGTGCAGACCATACTAATGGACACACCACTGAGAGAATGGAGTGCTTTGACAGAACCCAGATGCCACGGGCAACTGGGAAATTTCTTGGTATCTGAGTTGGTCTCTCCTGGGTGGCATGCAGGGACCTTTACACCAAAGACACTTTGGTATAGGCTGCCACTGGGTTTGACAACAGCCTGGGCCCCCTAGAGCCTCAGGGCCCCTTAACATGTCATGGGCAGTCACCCCCTCCGATGGCAGCCCTGATAAACATGTATGTAAACATTTATTTATTTGCATTGTATTTTACCAGGAAGGATACATTGAGATTTCTCTCGTTTTCAAGTATGTCCTGAGATGTCATGAGATGATGAGAAATAGTCATGACCGATCGAGGTGTTGTAAGTCAAGAAAATGTAATTTAGAAAAAAAAGCAATGTATCTTATTAACACAAGTGATTTAATTGCTGGACATTGTATTGCTTTACAGCTCTGCTATACACCTGAACGGCTCAGATATACTGTGTATATATAGGACATCTAAAAGAAAGCATACATGGAAAAAGATATGGCCGCCCCTTCAATCTGCTGCTCTATTCCCAGGCCTAGTTAGGCTGTGCAAGAATATACTTCTGTGCCTAATGTGTTAGCATCCATTTATGCATCATTCCATTACAATCATCAAGGTAACGGTTCTTTAAAGAGCCACGCCACCACTACTAGGGATGAGCTGTTCGGGTTCGGACGGTTCGGAGTTCGACCCGAACTTTGGCAGTTCGAAAGTTCGCGAACTTCGGCAGTTCAAAAGTTCGCGAACTTCGAACTTTTTGGGTGTGTTCGGTTCGAGTTCGAAAAAAAAGAAATTTTGAAAAAAGTATAGAAAATGCTAAAACAAATACTAGAAATAAAGAGACTCTTTACTGCAGAATATTATAAGCAACGGTTTATTAGATATTGAATTAAAAACTAATGTGTACGTGGAAAGATTATCAACTCTAAATGACCTCTGTTCACAAACGGGCATAACACCAGGTGTTTTTAGTCTGGTAGTCAATTTGATACATTGTACACTATACTGAGGGGGTGGGGTGGTGTCTGCTTCTGATTGAGATTTGAGAATTAATTTCCCTCCTAAAACATCCTAATATGCTGCATTTAACCCTTTCGCTGCTGAGGCTTTTCACACCTCTGTGCTGAAGTCATTTTTACCGCTTTCGCTCATCATGTTTAACCGCGTTTTGTAGCCATATTTTGATATATGACCCAGACATATTATATATTGTTCTTTCTGGCAGACTTGGCAGATTCATAATATGTCATTATTATATGTATACGTTATGTCATGTCTTTATATTATAACAAAAAATGCAATAAAATTAGAATTTTCAATAATTTATTATGTGTAAAGTGTTTTTTTTCACATTTTAACATGCAATCGTTTGCAGTTATATTTTGTATGGGGTGCGCTTTTAAAAAAATTAGAAATGGGGTCTCGTTACATTTTTTTTTGGGAAAATTTTGCTTTTTTTAACAAACGCACCGCATACAAAAATCGTTAGTGCAGCATTATTGTTCACATTATAATTGAAATGGGAACAATATTGCTGCATTAACAAAACAAAAACAAACAAAAAACTTGTTTATTTTTTTTTAAAAAAAATTTTTTTATTTTTTTATTTTTTATTTAAAACATTTTTCATGCTCATGTTTGGTATCCAACGATATCAAACATTAACCCCTAGCTGCCACGGATCGGGAGATAGGGGGTTCATTGGAACCCCCTATCTCCACCATTGGTGGCAGCTAGGGGTTAACTCCAGGACTGGCGTCATCGTGCTATGCAGGCTGTGCCCTTCCAAATGGTGCCTGGATTAAACCTCTGCCCCCCGGCGATCGGGAGGGAGAGAGGTCCAAAGGACCTCTCCCCCTCCCTTTCAGGCGCTTCCTCCGCACATGCGGGGGGGGGCGCCTGAATTAGATGTCATTGCGCCGCCGCAATGACATCTAATTGCTCCACCGGGGTCCCGGAGTGCTGGGCTGACATCCAAGATGTCAGCCCAGCACCGGGGGGCGCAGCAATCCGCCGTAATCCGGCGGATTGCTGCCTCCTGTGCATGGACGCGCTCAGCGCGTCCATAGCACAGGAGAACCACTTGGCTGGACGTGCTGAGCGCGTCCATAGCAGCCAAGTGGTTAACTGGTGTTTGAAAAAAATTCAAAATAACATCTAAGGCTAGGGTCAGATGAGCGCATTTTGTACGGACTGTGCGTCCGTGCAGTACGGACGTACTTACTGACTGACAACAAGGTAGTGGCCAAACAGTCCGTTTTTTTCACTGACGTATTTTTTGACTGATGTAGCAGGGAAAATAAATTAAAATGAAAAAACATTCTGTCCGTCAAAAATGCTGGACGTATAAATGCAGTCCATCTGACCTCGTTTCATCACTCACATACAAATCTACACGGACGTTGCGGACATGGCGCACTCCGCACGTCCGTTCTAGCAGTATTACATTCTTGCCTAACCTGCGTCCGTTTGCTGCGTCCGCCATGCATCCGCACTTCCGTGCGGACGTACTTCATGTGTGGGGCTCCATTGGTCAGAATGCTATGCTGAAGTGGAAATAGGCTGGAAGACGGCCGCCATTGTACACAGGCGGCCATCTTCTTCAGAATATTGGTTCACTTGTATATAACTAGACAGGTTTGTAGCTGAAACTAGAATGAGGTATACGTAGAAATTTAGGAATGCGTTTAGATTAGCAGAAAAGCAATTAAAGCCTTATGAAAGATCTTTGCCGTTTCTGGCACGGAGAAGTAGATATTCCAAGGTCGTTGGGGCCCGCGGAAAGACGAAGGAGTATAGAAGACCGGGCCCCAGGCCATCTGAATAAACATAGCCGATAGGGAGGGAGGCACTGCCCGGAGAAAGACAGCACAAACAAATCACAGACTGTCAAACTAACGAGAAGTGTATCAATTTATAGTTATATGTGGAATGTTCTTTGTGTTCGAATTAATGATGGGAGGTATTAACCCACGTGGGGTGGAATAGAGTGTCATAGGGAGGTGGGCTAATGGGGATGTACCTAATTATGTATTTGGGGCATAAAACCTCATGTCTCTGTGTAATCGGGGCTCACTCTAAGCGATTCAATCCTGTGTGAGCACTTGTGTGACGACACAATAAACTCTTGCCTTTCCTGAAGAGACTCGTGTTTGGACAATCCTTGCTTGTCTGGTCCGGCGCCGTTAATGAAGTGAACCTGTCTGACTCCGGCTACATTTCTGGGGTCTCGATAGCCGGGATAACGGGCCTTTTGCCAAGACACAGGCAACGGCTGCTGAACACAGTGCGGCGCTTGACTGCAGCAGTGCCAGAATCCCGATGGTTGGGGGCGTCCGTTGAAGGTGAGCTGACATCTGCAGGCGCCAAGCAGGATTTCCTGTACAGTGGACCTCATCTCGTCCCAAACAGACCCCCCGGCCCGGGAAGCTGGGACACACCCGAGTCCGAGGAAACAGCGAGCAGCGCCGGCGATAGGTAACGTGTCTTCTATGTTTTGTATGTCTAAAGGAAATACCGGTATATAAGGGAAACGTCCGACTGAGATAGACGGATAAGAGGATGCGATGGCCACCATCCTATTGGCATATCTAGCCCGCCGCTGATAGCGCTGATATTGCTGAGGAGCCAGAGTGGCTAGCGGGTGTCTGGATTCGGGGGAATTGAATGCCAATCAAAGGGTAGTTCTGTAAGAGAGGGAGAAGGTAGCTGCGTGGAGTTGCATAGTTCAGTGTTTGTAAATAGAGCTTCGCCACGTGGGTAAAAGGGAAAGGAGGAGGGATTTTTCTGTGACTGGGCTAAGAGCCTGAGTCAGTGCCTAGTGTGTACGCCGTATAGTGAAAAGGGCTTATAGTAAAGCCAGCGATAGCTGCAGAGATAGTGGTGCTGAGTGGGTAGATTATCCATAAAGCAGATTGGAATTGCAGGCGGAAGTATAGACAAGGAACGGGGTGCACATAGCCACAAGCAGTCAAGAGTTAGAGTTCAAATTACGGGGTATAAGGAGCCACAAAGAAGGGGATAAGTACCCTTGGCTAGTAGAAAGAGTAGAAGTGCCTATGTTTTGTTCTGTGATGAAAGTATCTGATACGGAATGTGTTGTGAATGAATTGACTCGAGTGCTGTGAGTGAACGTGCGCCTACTCGCTCCACGAGGAAGCAAATACGAGATTTGACCCTGGACGTATGGTTTCGGCTCAGGCGACTGCAGTCGGCTACTGAAGGGGGAAGCGTATGTGGATGCGGATAAATTGTTGACTGAAGTATCAGACTGTAGATTTTAACTGTTGTTGAAATAAGATATTTGTATCGCAAAAAGTATTGTTTTCAGGAGTGACAATGGGTAACAGGTCATCAAAGCCCAAGAGGGTAAAGGAGGGGGAGACGCCCCTAGAGTATATGGTGCGAAATTTCGATGCATTATATAAAACTCATGACTATGGTGTAGAATTGACAAAAGAGAAATTAAAAGTAATGTGTACAGTTGTGTGGCCGTTATTAGTCCCAGGATGGCCAGAGCAGGGGTCAATGGACCCGGAGTTGGTACAGAAGGTACACTCCCAAGTCACAGAGCAGTATGGGCATCCTGAACAGTATCCGTATATAGAAGTATGGAGATATTGTATTAAAAATAAGAGTTATTTTATAATGATAGCGGGGAGAAATAAGAAGCAGGACCCCCAGAATAATGGAGAGAGAGAGGGAGACCGGTGTTAGATCAACCGGAAGAGAGTGATAATCTGCCCCCGTCCTATCTATTATGTTATGGGGCAGCTAGGGAGGCTCTGAATGCCGCGATTGCGCGGGCGGAGAGGGGGGAGCAGGCAGCTGCTATGTCTCGGTCAGCTCCCTCTGCTCCGTCCCGTATGGCTGAGGAAGAAGAGCAGGGTGCAACGGGTAGAGGAGATAGAGAGGCTCCACCAGAAAAGATTGAGATGCCCGATGGGAGTATATATAAATTAATTAATATTTTATGGAGTGAGATGGTTGCGGTGTTGTATGGTTTGTGTGTGTATGGTTCAGACTGATTTTGTCCGATTGTGTTTTTAATTGATTATTAAACTGTTCAATTAAAAGTTGAGATTGAGCGTCGTCCCTGGTGTAATAGGCCCCCTCCTTTTTCTGACAGACTGTTTGCAAGAGAGAGGGGGAGAATTGGGAGCAGTTTGTTTTTCTTTGCTCTCTGATAGCTGGAAAGAATAACCCTTTGTGTACTTGTGCAGCGTACTATGTTTAGCTAATTTTAGTGTGTGTTACAATAGAATATTTGTCTGAAGTCTGTTGAGTGCAAGATATATGTTTATATTTTGTGTTGATATTATTCGAAAGTTTAAGTTTTGTTCAGAGCTAGAATTAAATAGAAAAGAAAAGAAAAGGGAGTCCTGTTTTTTTATATTATTGCATATAAATAATAATAAGTATGTAATAGTATACAATATTGCCTACTAAAATATAAAATTTATTAATAAATTAAATTGAAATATATGAAACGGTTAGAAAATTAATTCGAGAAATAATTAAAGTAATTTTTCTTTACTGTTTTTACAAGGTATGTTTTTGTTTGATTTTTGATGGAATGATTTATTTTTATTGTTTTTTTTCGATGTAGTATTAAGAGTCTGTTTTGGGCTATGGGAAAATATTTCTGAGAATATTATTTACACAATGTGTATATGTATATGCCCGAATGTCCCATCCAGCTCCTGGGGCGGGATATCTTTTGCAAATTGCAAGCCCAAATTACGTTCCTTCCCGGGGTCACGCTCAATTAAACCTGCCGGAGAGTGGCAGTTTTGTTCGGTAGTATAATCCAGCCAGCCCGCACAACCCCCAATCTGTGAAAATCGCAGTAGTTATGTCAAAGGAGGAAGAATGGCGCACGGCACCTACTCTGTCTGCCACGCTGGATCCGCACGCACTACTCCTTGGAATTCCTGAGGTGGGGGGCGGAGGACAACCCGCCCAGATTAGTTGAATTAAAGCCCGGCGCAAAACCGGTGGCTCTAAGACAATATTATATCCCACAGAAAGCCAAGCAGGTTACAGAGTGTCTAAAAAGAAAGCACAAATATGTAAACAGAGTGTAAAATACCTGGGATTCCAGTTAACAGGTACCAAACGTGCACTAGGGGCAGAAAGGAAAGAAGCAATGTGCCGCATACCCCAACTAAAGACCAGGAGACAAGTCCGTGAGTTCCTGGGAGCTGCAGGCTTCTGCCGCCTGTGGATCCCCAACTTCGCAGAAATTGCCAAGCCGCTTCATCAAGCAACCAAGGAAAGAGAATTAGACCCCTTTCATTGGGAAGAAGAGCAAACCGCAGCGTTTCTGAAATTAAAGACTCTGCTAATGGAAGCTCCTGCACTGGGTCTGCCAGATCATAGCAAGCCTTTCCAGCTGTTCGTACATGAACATAACCAAACAGCAACAGGAGTATTGGTCCAGACCTTTGGCTCGTGGCTGAGGCCTGTGGCCTACCTCTCCAAGCAACTCGACCCTGTGGCCTGCGGCCTACCCCCATGCCTGAAAGCAGTGGCTGCCACCGCAATGCTGATAGCAGAAGCAGACAAGCTGACCCTTGGACAAGTTCTTCATGTCAAGGTGCCCCATGCTGTCAAGGCTCTGCTGGATGTCAAGGAGGTTACTGTTTAGCAACAGCGACTTTAGCAAGCCGATGACGTACCATGATCATGATGACATCCACGGTTATTTGGGACCTCATCGCTACGCTTAAACCCTGCTACTTTACTGCCTGACTGTGAAGAGGATCCAAATCATGAATGCCTCCAAGTCATGGAAGAAGTGTTCAGTAGCAGGCCAGATTTGAAAGACGTACCCCTAGACAAATACGATCTACAGCTATTCACTGATGGTAGCAGCTACATGGATGATGGGAAGAAAGTCTCCGGCTATGCAGTAGTCTCAACAGAAGAAATTATTGAAGCAAAGCCACTGCCAGGCCATACATCGGCACAACTAGCTGAAATAACAGCCTAACCAGAGCCCTTGAAATTTCTGAAGGCAAAAGAGTAAATATCTATATAGATTCCAAATACGCCTTTATGACAGTCTATGCACATGGTGCACTCTACAAAGAAAGAGGCCTACTCACGTCTTCAGAACAACAAATTAAATATGCTGCAGAAATCACGGCCCTCCTGGAAGCAGTGTGGAAACCAAGTGCTGTCAGCATCATGCACTGTCGTGGCCATCAAAAAGGCCGTGATGAAATTCCAAAAGGTAACAGACGCGCGGACCAGGCCGCAAAAGCAGCTGCAAAACCGCCACTACCAACAGAAGCAGAAGCTCAAGCTAAAGTACTGATCTGCAAGCAAGAGCCTCAATCTTCCATGCCAAATTACGAGTTCTATATGAATTTGATAAAGTTTGAACCCCACGGCGAGTTCATTGAAATAATATTGAACAAATGGCAAGATGAATATGAACTGTTAGAATCAATCATGATTATATCCAATGGTTTTTCCCAACTCGAACACAAGGCCGAAATTTCTACTCTACTCCCCTAAATCCGCAAGAGACATGCCTAATGGTTAACACCTCAGAAGTTCAGCAAAGACTGCGCAGAGTCTGCAAGATGAGGCTGAAATTCTTCGGCGTAAAAATAGTGGGGGAGGAGGAAGACAAAGAAACAATTGAAGTTGAACGAGCAGAGAATTTCGCGTCACGTTTTGAAAATTTGACAATCAATTCTCACAATAATCTACGAATCACACGACGAATACTGCACAGTCTGGGAGAATTGGGAGAGAAGAATATCAAGTCCCACTGGTGAGGTTCTTCCTCAAGGAGATCCTTATCAAGAACAGACTGCCAAGAATGAAGAAAAGTGTAATGAATTTTTTTATACCAGCAGTAAGAGATTCACAAGACAGACAAGATTTGTTATTTTGAGAACAGGCCCATCGGGCTATCCCCAATGGTATTATTACAAATAGACTTTACAGTGCTGCCACCCTGCAAAGGATACAAATATTTACTAGTGATGGTGTGCACTTTGACAGGATGGGTAGAAGCCTTCCCAACTAGAACTGAAAAGACGACAGAAGTGGTAAAGAGTCTAATGAAAGAAATAATACCACGTTACGGACTTCCACTCGAGATAGGGTCGGACAATGGCCCTGCATTTATCCAGAACTGTTTACAACAATTTGCCCGGCTACTGGGCATCACCTGGAAGCTATAGACCGCCTACAGCCCAAAGTTCGGGAAAAGTTGAAAGAATGAACCGTACCCTAAAGACTTTGATGTCCAAACTGTGCCAAGAGACGTCACTAGGCTGGTTGGACTTGCTGCCGATAGTCCTTTTGCACATTAGGTGCAGACCAACCCCCCAATTGAAGCTAAGTCCGTACGAACTTATGTTTGGACGGCCAACCCCTCTGATTAATGGACTAAGGGGGGACCTTCGGGCATTGGGAGAAATTAAACTAAATGAACAAGTAGTAATGCTGGGTAAAACAATGCAGAAAATAAATATTTGGGTGGGGGATAATATACTGTATTCTCTGTATTTTTCACTGTATAAGTATTGTCCGGGTGACTCAGTATGGGTAAAAGAGTGGAAAAATGATCCACTAGGTCCAAAATGGAGAGGTTTTTATTTTGTCCTGTTATCAACCCCTATAGCAGTAAAGGTTGCCGAGGTGGTCCCGTGGATACATCACTCCAGGGTAAAAGCAGCCGCAGCCAGTCCTGAACCAACATGGAAGGTTGTTACCAACGAGACCAACCCACTGAGGCTGAAGCTGACAAAGACCACAGCCATGAGCACCTAAATGATTCTAACCCAGATAATACAGAGGATCAACAAGTGGGTGTTTTGATGGGCACAGGTCCTGACCACCCGCCAACGGGGGATACCCACAGGGTGCTTTTTAGGGGCCCGGCCCCCACCCTTGATCATCCAGAAATGTTCTTTATTTTTGAAATTCCGGTGGGGAGGGATTGGGTTTATGTGACTGTAAAAAGAATTGCCCAAGGAATTCTGACACTCGGGGCATTTGTGGTGCTGATTTTATATCTTGCTAATTTGATTTATGGACTCTCGCGTGGAGTATGCTCTAATTGTACGGGCAATGTGGGGAAGTGGATATTTCCCATATCTGGAATGGTACGCACCCGGTGATGGAGAACCGTACCATGTGGAGACAAAAACGAGAGGCGCTATCTGGAACCAACCCAAGAGGACACTTACTTGTGCAATTCAAATATGACTATGCTAAAAAGTCTGGGCAAACTGCATGCTGGGTGTGTAGTAGACTGCACCCAGAGACAATTCATATACCATTTGCCTCTGTTCCAATGAATTTGAGTATGTTTGTATCAGGGAAAAGACAGAATCAGTCAGTCCCGGGTACCCTATAATAGGACCAGTGTATCCACCAGAATGGTGTTTTCAACTAGGACCAGATAAAGAAACAAATAACGAGGGTGGGTTATGTAACTCAAGTCAGTTCAACTGGACATCATACATTTACATATTCAAAACAGGACAAAAGGCGAATTATTTATATATACGATACAGGCAACTCACTAGAGACCAAGAGGCGGTGATTGGGAATGTGACCAATGGGAGGCAGGGTGCAGTGGATATGATGAGACGGCTGAGACACCTTGCGATAGAGATATCAAAGGGAACACTATATTCATCACCATTTATAGTGACAGGAGGGTACCAGGTGTGCTGTGAAAGGGTGTGTTACACATGGGTACCACCAACAATAACGGGAATGTGTTATTTGGCTAAGCTGGTCCCAATCCAGAAACTAAGGGGAGAAGACACAAACACAGACACAGAACTACACCCTAGGTACCCACTGGTGTTTGAAAGACCGAAGAGAGAATTGTTTGCGAAGATGGATCGAATATGGACATGGTTGCCAGCATGGACTGGATGGGGAGGAGAGATGATGAGGAGATTGAATAGCTATGTCAATCTGATGGATGAGATTCTGAATAGAACCAGTATGGATATCCAGCTGCTGAATCTGGAAATGCGTGAGTTACGAAAGGTGCAAATGATACATGAAATGGCGCTTGAGCAGATCAGTGCGGCCTTGAATGGATTGTGTGAAATGACAATGCACTATGAATGTTGCACCTTCATCAGAAACACTACACACGAAGTCCCAGACTATTACCAGGTAATTCAAGATCATCAGGAGAAGGTAGCACAGTTGCAGGGCACAGCCAGAAGGATTGCTGCCGAAGGCTGGAATCCGCTCCGTGGGTTTGGAGCAATGGGAGAATGGTTTGGTTCTATCTTACGATTCATCTCAAAGATTGGATCCATGATACTTATGATAGTGGTGATCTTGATCATAGGGATACTGATATCTACACAAACACAGAAGATACCACTGATAATTCCACAGGGTATGTTCCCAGTGAAAGAAACCCCCCCTTTTTTCAGTAGTTTCAGAATAGTGGAGTGTAATGGCTACAAGTGCCAGGAAAAGATCCTGACACTTGAGCCAAGGGGGAATGAAGTGGAAATAGGCTGGAAGACGGCCGCCATTGTACACAGGCGGCCATCTTGTTCAGAATATTGGTTCACTTGTATATAACTAGACAGGTTTGTAGCTGAAACTAGAATGAGGTATACGTAGAAATTTAGGAATGCGTTTAGATTAGCAGAAAAGCAATTAAAGCCTTATGAAAGATCTTTGCTGTTTCTGGCACGGAGAAGTAGAATATTCCAAGGTCGTTGGGGCCCGCGGAAAGACGAAGGAGTATAGAAGACCGGGCCCCAGGCCATCTGAATAAACATAGCCGATAGGGAGGGAGGCACTGCCCGGAGAAAGACAGCACAAACAAATCACAGACTGTCAAACTAACGAGAAGTGTATCAATTTATAGTTATATGTGGAATGTTCTTTGTGTTCGAATTAATGATGGGAGGTATTAACCCACGTGGGGTGGAATAGAGTGTCATAGGGAGGTGGGCTAATGGGGATGTACCTAACTATGTATTTGGGGCATAAAACCTCATGTCTCTGTGTAATCGGGGCTCACTCTAAGCGATTCAATCCTGTGTGAGCACTTGTGTGACGACACAATAAACTCTTGCCTTTCCTGAAGAGACTCGTGTTTGGACAATCCTTGCTTGTGTCTGGTCCGGCGCCGTTAATGAAGTGAACCTGTCTGACTCCGGCTACAATGCTGCCACGGAGGTCAATGTGCGGCAACAGGACGTGAATAACTGCGCTCGTCTGACCCCAGCCTTAAGCAATGTTATTTTCCACCTCGGATTAAACATTCCAGGGTTATTCAGAGAGCGGGTGAAAAAGCAGGAGAATAACTGGAGAAGTGAAAATTCTAGTCAAAAAATAGCCAAACCAGCAAAATTATCCCATTTAACTCACTTTCCAAATTGGCTATTTGGTCTAGATTGTTCTCATTCTCTTGCCAGTCTCCTGGCTTTCACCTCTGTCTCTCAGGGTTGTTCAGAGAAAGGTGAAAACCAGGAGAATGGCAGGAAAAGAGAACAATCTGGACCAAATAGCCGATTTGGAAAGTGAGATAAAGGCTAGGGGTCAGACTAACGCATTTTTCACAGCGACCGTCAAAAAGTGCGTCCGAACGCATTGCCGTATTTTTTCACGGATTGCGCGAAAACGGTCATACGATGCGCATTTTTGTGTGTGATTTTTTTACGGATCCAAACCAGGAAACTTTGGGTGTCTGGACGTTATGTTGGCCGGACATGAGCAGGGTCTGACGTCTCCAAATCACGCACACACGCCGCTAGTGGACGCAGCGCACTCTGTACGTCCGTACTAGCGGTTCTGCGTTCTCGAAAAAAATGCTTTCATTTCCCACTTGCGTTGCGCAGCCGGACTTCTGTGCGACCGTACTTCGTATATTGGCTGTCTTTGCCCGTCATTTGCTGCTAGTCCGGCCGTGATTAAGTGCGCCTAAACGCATGTTAAAAATTCGCTAGTCTGACCCTAGCCTAAATGGGAGAATTTTTCTGGTTTGGCTATTTTGACCTAGAATTTTCCATTCTCCAGTCATTCTCCTGCTCTTCACCGCTCTCTGAATAACCCTGACAGGGTTATTCAGAGAAAGGTGAAACTCAGGAGAATGACTGAAGAGAAAATTCTAGGTCAAAATAGCCAAACCAGAAAAATTCTCCCATTTATCTCACTTTCCAAATCGGCTATTTGGTCTAGAATTTTCCATTCTCCAGTCATTCTCCTGCTTTTCACCGCCAAAAAATCAGTAAACTTTTTCTGCGTGTCAGAAAATGTCTCCTCTTTTCATACAGACTGCTGCCCCAAGCAGTTGTTTATGGATAGATTAAAGGAAAAGCATTTACCGTCATTTGAAATGTCTTTTTTGGTTTTTACATATTTCTATACATCCTAGAAATCCGCCACTTCACGGGCAGGTTATGGGGACCTCCTAGGCACGATATTTGAAGGAATTTTTCATTTTTATTTTTAACCCTTATTTCATGGAAAACTCACTGTCCCTTTAAAAACTTTTTTTTTTTTACTTTTTGTCCTTGTTTCCTGTCCCCCAGGGCACTACCCGGACCCCGGACCCCATGTTACTGTTATCTTACATGTGTTTGTTTTTCTCTTGTGTGTTTTAGCTAAGAAAATATTTTCCTCTATATGTGTCACTGGGAGCACCCATTGTGTGATATTTTCCTCTATATGTGTCACTGGGAGCACCCATTGTGTGATATTTTCCTCTGTGTCACTGGGAGCACCCATTGTGTGATATTTTCCTCTATATGTGTCACTGGGAGCACCCATTGTGTGATATTTTCCTCTATATGTGTCACTGGGAGCACCCATTGTGTGATATTTTCCTCTATATGTGTCACTGGGCGCATCCATTGTGTGATATTTTCCTCTATATCTGTCACTGGGTGCATCCATTGTGTGTTGTAAACTGCCGCCCCACAGTATCTTTCCATCACTTGCTCCTCACTGTGTGGCTTTGGCCATAGAATGGACTGAATAGGTCACTCACATCATTGAATTGTGTGGGATGTATTCAAAGGACATCACCAGGGGTAGATTAGAAATCTTTTAAGCTCCCTATTCAGTTGCCATCTCTTACCTCAGGTCGCAGAGGCAGGACAATAGACCACCTGCTGCCCAATCTAGACATTTCCCTCCGCCACCTCATTAACTGTTAAATACTATAGAACAATGGTTACCAACTTTGGTCCTCAAGTACCCCCAACAGGTCAGGTTTTCCAGATATCTGAAGCACAGAGCAGGTGATATGATTTGCTGCTCAGTAATTGCAGGATTCAGTCTGCTTCTCCCCCCCCAGGGCTTTTTTTCAGGTGGTACTCGCCGGTAGTCCGTACCTGCACCTCACCACCAGCCTGATCTAACAGGAGAGAGCATGATGCTCCTCCCTCCTCCTGCAATGGCAGGCAGAGAATCGGAAGCGCTAAGCAGCTCATGTTGCTCCTGAACGCTTCCAATTGTCAGGCGTTTATGTAGGGACCGATAACCCCTTCCTCTCTGTCCAGCTTTCACTCTCAAATAGTGATGGGCCGAACACCCCCGTATTTGATTCGCATTCGAACTCTAACACCTGAAAAAGTTCGACCGCAAACTCTAACACCATGCAAGTCAATGGGGCTCGAACATTCGAAAATTAAGGTCCCCTCCAAGAGGGCATATATGCAAGATATTGGCCATAAAATGTGTATGGGTGTCCTGGTGCTGCCCTGGGGGACAGGAAACAATGATTTTTTTTCTTAAACGTTTTTAACCCTTTTACTGCTGAGTGCTGAGCCATTTTTACCGCTTTTGCTCATGTTTAAACGCGATTTGAAGCCATGGGAAATGTTTGACCAACAATTAGTGGGAAATGTTTATGAATCCCATAGGCTTCAATGTTAAAAATATTCCCGTTTTAATTCAATATCTAATAAACCGTTTACTATTATATTCTGCAGTAAAGAGTCTCTTTATTTTTAGATTTTTTTAGGATCTTTTAAGCATTTTTTGGAATTTTCTTGACCACCTTTTTTTTTCTCTAACTTTCCGCGAACGTCCCAAAACGTTAGAAGTTCGCGAACTTCTCTATTGGACAATTTCAGTGCCAGCGAACTGCACCGTATTTCGCTGTCAATTCGGCAGTATTTGGCGAACTGACAGCTTTGCGAATAGTAGAACTGCCCTGAAATTGCACCGTATGGTGCACTTCGGTGGCACGGTCTGTGCTTAGTGAATAACCTCCCTTTTTCCCCCTGCATTAAATTGATTGAAAAGAGTCAATCCCCCATCCAGACCTGTCCTCTTTTTTTTACATTCAGCCATATCACAGCAGCGCACTCGACATCCATAACCGCCGCGGCACAAGACGAAGTTGTAGCTGATTTTATTGCAGGGGAAACGGGGATTATTATTAACAGATTCTGCTTCTCCACTTGTCATTTTGCATAAGTGAAAATAAATATGTATTTCTTACTAAATCAAAATCTCGCTAAATCACTTGTGACATTTTTATTTCTTTTTTTTTTTTGTACGTGAGATAGGTTTCTCTATTTAAACGTGCGGTAAAATGTCTTTTGCATGAGAAGCTGCCCTCGAATGGAATCTCCTCTCTTCCTATTCTTCCCGAATCGCTGCCTGTCAAGGATTATTGTGCGCAAGCTCTGCTGACGGCAGATAAATAACACACTGTATTTTAGCGGAGTTGCTTGGGTCTCTGCAGAGTAATTTGTTTTCTCTGTTCCGTCATGTCTTTAGTATTTTGTATGAATGGATGCAGTAATGTGTTATTAATATGGATTGCAGCTAAACCACCAATACTTAAACATTGCAGGTGTGTTTCTATACAACGTATTTTGTTGACCTATGCATGTGTGTACAGTCGACCTTTGTGGCTTTTTTTCTGCCCTTTGTGTAGGTGTAGACGTCTTCTTTTTAGTTTTTTTGTCCTGCAATAATAGCAAGTGTTATGATCTTTATTATAATTACTATTATTATTATTATTATTTTTTTAAATTTTGATTTTTTTTTAATCTTTTTATTTAGGATAACCTTATGCCTATCCCATGCTTGCTTAAATTCAATTACTGTTTTGGCCTCTACCACTTCAACTGGAAGGCTGTTCCATGTATCCACCACCCTCTCAGTAAAATAATGCTTCCTGATGTTACTTTTAAACCTTTGCCCCTCTAATCTAAGACTATGTCCTCTTCTTTTGCTACTGTGTTTCCTTTTAAATATACTCCCTTCCTCTACCTTGTGGATTCCCTTTACGTATTTAAATGTTTCTATCATATCTCCTCTGTCTCGTCTTTTTTCCAAGCTGTACATGTTAAGATCATTAAGCCTTTCCTGGTAACTTTTCTCCTTCAAGCCGTACACCATTTCAGTAGCCCTTCTCTGAACTCTCTCTAAGATGTCTATATCCTTCTGGAGATACGGTCTCCAATACTGCACACAGTACTCCAAGTGAGGTCTCACCAGTGCTCTGTACAGTGGCATGAGCACTTCCCTTTTCCTACTGCTAATACCTCTCCCTACACAACCAAGCATTCTGCCAGCATTTCCTGCTGCTCTATTACATTGATGGTAAAGTTACAGTAGAACAGCAAACTTGACCAACACAATGTGACGATAGTGGAACCTTCATGGAAATCCACAGGAATAATCATCAAATAAGTTGTTCTTCCTCTTGTTTTCCCCAACTCCTCTAGATTGTAAGCTTCTCTGAGCAAGGCCCTCTACACCCATAGGCGACTCTACAGGGGGCAAGGGGGGGCAATTGCCCCCCCTAGGTTATTCCTTGCCCCCCCATGTGCCCCCCCCCCACCAAAAATCAGCTTCCAGCTTACCACACTTCTTCGGACCACTGTATCTCCGTCCCTGTGCATCGTAAATGGACGATCTAGGTGTCATTGGAACAAGCAGATTCTGGCCTTTCCAATCATATCCAACATGACCATATTCCGTTTGAAATAAAAGTCAAAAAACATTAAATAATAACAGGCACTTAAACTTAAGCATTTTCACAGGGTTGAAATGTCTCAGCAGTGAAGTGGTTAATGTTCAGACTATACATTACATTGTGTATTACATTAGTTTTTGCCTTGGTTTAGTTGTATATTAAGGGTTAATGGGTAGGCTTCATCCCTCACAGTATACATTTTATTTTTTCCTTGATTAATGGCATTTTAGGGGTTAATGGGTTGGCTACATGCCTCAGTGTATTCATTTCATGTTTTACCTTGATTAATGGCATTTTAGGGGTTAATGAGTAGGCTAAATGCCACATTGTTTATTATTTTTATTGTATTTCGCTGGGTTTATGGCATTTTAGGGGTTATTATGGAAGTTAGATTCTAAAGGGTCTAATAATCTTTAGATCCTCTGCTTTTTGTCACATTTCTGGGAATTTATTTTGCCGAACATAAGGTGAATTCCCTATTTAGTGAATGGTCACTGTAATTTGCTAAAAGTGGAGTCGCCGAAGCAGCAATCAGACATTCAGCGAATATTTGCCGCAATTCGGCAGATAAGTATCATGTTAGTACAATAAAAAGGCTACATTGCATCACATTACTCTGGGGTTTTGGAATCTTATTTATATGTACTTATTTAGGGCACTATTACCTGGTTTGGGTTAACCCTTGTGTCGGCATGGTTTTGCGTTAGCGCCAGGTTAATTGAGTCTAGCGCCTGACCAACAGATCGTTTGCCTCCCGCTACAAACCGGACTGTGAGCTTACTGTACTTTCCGCGTCCTTTACTTAACATGGGGAGCGCTAGAGATCTCTAGCGCTTTTGCATCTAACAGATCAGTTGGTGCCAGCGCTAATTTTTTGAGGGGCGCTAATTGCAACATTTTACCTACTGCTCAACCCTGGTGCTAACTCCAAAAAAACAGATCTTCGCCAAAATTAACAGGCAATTGAAATGAATGCAGCACAGGTGTTCTCTTGGCCCCATACACTATAGCAATGGATCTGGTCCGCATTGTCGTTGCTGTTGCAGTAAGCTCTATTATAAATGTATCCTTTATGCACATATATCCTAATTCTAATATATTGCCTAATTTTAAACATTTTATGCTGGGGGTTATTCATAGTATGGAAGCGGTTGATTATTAGGGTGACTGTGTGGACCAAGTTTAAAGGGACACGTGACTAAGTCTTGCCCTGAAACATGTATTATTTATATGCTGCAGCAGGGAAATTTTTGTCGCTCACCTGGCCTTCCTTTTGGATCTATTAAATGCAGTGTAAGGATTCTACATGCTGCTGGGAGGCATTTATCATGCAATGTCCGTCAGCCTTAATATATGTGTGCATCAAAACATGAATGATACGGCCACCTTGGAGGCTTTTAATAAGGCAGGAGTGTGAGGTTATTCACTGTATGTGTTCATATTCAAGCTTGTGAGGGCGGGGGATAGGTATGGCCCGGCACTCTGCACTGGAAAAAAAAAAAGTTCTATCCTGTATACAACCGCATTAGCGCTGGGTCTCAGCTCGGGTCTTAGAGTTTTCCTAGCGTGCACTAAACGACCTTGTTCATGGACTTCTGCAGACAAGATGATCTGTTAGTAGGTCGTCAGGCACTACGTTTTAGCGACTCGCGCTAAATGTTTCCTTTAGCGATGGTGTTTTAGCTCACACCAGGTGATTGGGCCCTTAGTTTTATTCAGTGATATGATTTAGTGGTGAAAATTATTAGTGCCCCCCCAGTTTTGACTGCGGTATCTTCTGTGCCCCAGCTAAATATTGTTCCTAGAGTCGCCACTGTCTACACCTATTGCTTATGGTTCCTAAGACAACACAAGAGTGCATTCCTGTTAAAGAGCCCCATGTGTAATATCATATTCTGATAAAAGTGTATCTCAGAGGTGCACAACGCTACAACTGGCAGCCATGTGTTGTACGCAGGGTGCATTTTGTTACACACCCTCTAAAAGCCAAGAAAATGCTGTACATGTAAGTATTTCCAAAACATAAGTGGATTAAAGTAAATGTAAATGAGTCAGAGGCATTAACCTCTATGTCATGAACCAAAATGACGTTCCACGTTACAATCTCATCATTCCCAGGGAGGAAATTGTGTTGTTTATCAATTATTCCATCACAGTTATACGGTACATAGAAACATGAAATCTCTTGATTTTTGGTAATAGCCTACTCTCTTTTTATTATTATTATACTCTTTAACTTTATAGGAGATGTTGTAAAAAGGTCCCTCTATATGTGAGGTGTCTGTTAGGAGGATGTCAGCTATTTCATTGGTTTTATACATACTTGGGACCCTGTGCGTTAGTGAACGCTAACACTAGGATAAGTGACTTTAACGCATGCCAGCCATATTACATTCCTAACGCCAAACTGACGAAAAATCCATTAGCACATCGGTGATTGTGCGAGCTTACTGCAATATTATTGCGCATCCCTACACTTAACATGGGGAGCGCACTCCGTACTCAGTAGATACTCGAGTATACCGCTAGATTTTGGTGACAAAAATTTATCTTAAAATTGAAGGGGTCGCGTTATATTCGAGACACCTGCATCGCGTGTTAAAAAACAAACAAACAAAAATAAAACAAAACACAACTTGCCTTACTCTGGATCCCAAGTCCCGGAAGTTCCGGTAATTTCGCTGAAGTGAATGTGGGCTCCCTGATGCTTGCAAACACTTCAGGAACTCACAGCTTCGGGAGAGGTGGGATCCATCACGCCCAGAGGGCACGCTTGGTTTAAGCCAATCATTCACCTCGCTCACCTCCGCTGGCCATCTAATCGCTAGTAAAGATCGGCGTCTTCATACTTAGTAACTGCAATCATTCTAGAGCAGAGCACCCTGGTCTGAGGGGGAGCCTGACTGTATTAAGAGAATCTGGAAGGATCTTAATTGTTTACCGGTACAGTAACATTTTGCTCCACGCGTTATATTCGAGTCTTGAGTATTCTCTCAATTCGTAATAAATCTCTATCCATCGCGTCATATTCGGGTCACGCTATACTCGACTATCTACGGTAATTACCCGTTAGGACTTTGTAATACCTTACTTACCTTCTTGCTAATATCTGCACCGATGGGTTAACCGATTTTTTTTTTTCTTTTTTTCAACCCCCCCCCCAATAAATTCAGTACTCACCTCTCATGTTGCGGCAAGAACGGCGGCTCGATCCGCTGCTGTCTGGGGCAGAGTGAGATTGGGAACAAATAGTCCCCAGTCTCCCTCCGTTAACGATCTGCAGCGCTGCGCGTTCTCGCGAGAGCTAGGGCTTGCAGCCCCTCAGCACAACCCTCCATGGAGTCCTATGGAGGTGCAAAGCTCCATGCTGGCATCTGGCAGCTTTGCGCCTTTTTCCTGGGCTAGGTGGTAATAAAGCACTTACCCTGGAACACAACGGTAAGGGAAATTTGCAGGCACATATTATCCTGCTTAGACTGCGTTTTCATGAGCGCACTGAATGTGCCCATGTGAACGCTCTTCCCTGCGTCTGTCGCAGTTTTGTGACAACTCGACGGGGAGGGCTACACGGTGTAGCGTGCGCACTAGTTTTGCGCTACCACTGGACGTGCTTTCAGCCTCCCCATCAAAAAGCTACGATGGGTCTACAAAGTGTGATCCTCTATAGTAGGTGCGAGCTTTGTGGCGCTGAGCACACAAACTGCGCTCAGTGAGGTGGCCACATGGGCGTCAGAGTGGTAGGGACATCCACTCTCACAGACGTTACTTCAGCTCTCAAAAACGCTCCTGTGACCGCGGCCTTACCGTCTCCATTTTACCGTAAACTACAGAATAGGGCCATTCAATGGCTCTTGGAACTTTACAACAGCTCTGGTTAACTTTACACTATGTGTCTTTCTATGGAGTCCCATTTAACGCTGACATGGGTACTACCAAGGAGGTTATTACTACTATGTGGTAATTGGCAACTAGACACCACCGGCAATGAAGTTATTAGACTGGAGGGAAGGATCAATTCAGTGGGATCTTCCTTTAATAGAGAATTGACCAGTCTTTTGCCATCATAGTGAGCCAAAGTTGACCAAAGAAAATAAACCAGAGTGAGTAACAGAGACCAAGAGAGGAAGAAATGACTTAAGTCATAATTAAAGATAATAAAGATTGACTTTAAAAAGTTAGATCTTCACACAGAGTGTTTCAATCAAGCAAAGCGTAAATGGAAACAAACCCTACAAGAACCTTCATTTCATCATAAGGGTGGCACCACATATCTGACTACGTCAACTCCCAATATGCTTATCCAAGCAAGAATATGATACAGACACCTCCGATTTTTTTTAATCAGGGTCAAATTTATTGGGCTTTCATCAAATGGCAGGACAAAGTTTCAGCTTTGCTTGATAAAGACTTACCTGAGACATTACCCTGGATAAAAAGCCCTGAGTGCCCTATCGTCATCTTGTTTTGTTCACACAGTGACTGAGTGAAAGCGAGAGATTAGCAAACCGAAAGAGAGCAAGATGGCAGGAAGAAAATAGAGCAGGAGAATAAAGGTTGAGTCGGAAACTAATGGGGACAAAGTGAGAGGGCGGCCATGATGAACTGACGTAAATGACTGACACGCAAAGGGAAAGAGAGGGAGGATGCCACTAATAGAAGGTGAGAAACTAAGAGTCAAAAAGAGAACATGGAGGCAACTCTAAAAAAATATGAGAGAGGAGAGAGACTTCTAGAAATATAGAGGGAAAGACTGTGAGCAAGACAAGCTCCTGGACCAGTAATCCGAGAGCGAGGGTAAATAATGAAGAAAAAAATAGAGAGGGGAGAAAGCAATAGTGACAGAGAAAAAGGAAAACACTGGGGTTAGTTTTCAATCAATGCTGACCCCAACCCCTTTATTTTTTTTCCCTTTTTTTTTTTTTTTGGGGTGGAGGAGCATAGACCTTTTTTGGCTAAAAAAACACTTTCCTTTCTTCCAAAGTCAGTTTTCCTAGTGGAGAAGCAACGTAGGTGTCTGCAGGAAGTAGCCCGAAACCAAGTGACAATTGCGCAGCTAGCTACTCCTCAAACTCACTTGTGGACCTTCGAGAACCCAACCCTTGGTAGGCCTCTAGTAGCTGCTGATTGTCAGCCTTCAGGGTAGAGGTAACACTTTGAAACGCCGTCACCTCGACCAGGGACAAGTAAAGGAGAACAAACGTCTGTCACTGTGTCTAGTAAAATAAACTTACGTGGTCATTGTTGATTAAGCGTTGCTATAACAGAGGAAGTGACTAGAAGAGCAAGAGATGGTTAAGTCGGGCAGGATCGCATGGGAACCAGGTCCTCCACTATTTTTGCAGGGAGAACCTACTAGTTTCACTCACTATAAAGATTTATTCATGTGTTCAATCACATGTTTCCCTTAGTAAATATTTGATTTGTGATTTAATATCATATATTTTTCCCTAAAACCCAACTGATACATATAAACATATATTTAAATCAACTTTGATTGGAGGGAAGAAATCTTGGTGAGTTCCCACACTTATTTTTTCAGGACTTGACCCTTGATTGTAAGAGAGGGAAAAATAGAGATCAGGGGACAGGACAAAATGAGAGAGCAAGAGCGAGTCTGACAAAGCACGGAGGATCGGCAATGGAAAGGGTAACGTTCCTGAACCAGAGCCCAGTCCGATGTTCCTCAGTACAGGAGACGAGTAATAAAACATACAGCGTTGTTACCGGTATGTTTTTCACTACAGAGCGTTTACTTAATTCTAGTGTCGCCGAACCCACTGCCCCTTCCACTGCCCCTTCCATATTTCCAAGCTAAACAATCAAATTGCTGGAGAGACGTCTCATTTGCCTCTATGGGTTTTTTTTTCCTTTTTTTAATTTTTTAAAAAATTTTTTTTATCAATATGCAAAAATGGCTTTAAAAATTCATCTGGAAAAGTAATGCGTAGATCTCCGAGAACAAAGTGGATTTTCTTTAGTGAATACTACAAAAGCTCTCTACGGATACATCTTAAAGGCATCATGTTTTCAATAAACTTCAAAACACTGGCACTTTTTTTTTCCCGGCGAAATGAAAGAGCATTCAAATAGGAGGCGAAAGTCTTTGAGACGGAGAAAGCTAATGAAGTATGCATGCCGCACTAAACAACATATCCTTCTTTTCTTATAAGATATTAATTAAATCAATTATGAATTCACAGGAAGTATAAGAAGAAATGGGTGCTGTCATCCAAAATATATGTTACGAGCCTATTGTACAGCTCTCCGGGCCATGCTTCGGTTTTATCATGGGTACATAATAAGTAATTGGTGTCAGGGACGGAGCATGCGATTAGTTCTTCAAACTCTGCTGACCGTACAACTGTCAAGACGTCTCCGTGCCGGCGCTGGCTATTAGTTTTTGCAAAATGAGGTATCGTGTAGGTACAAATCAAAAGCCTGTTGTGTTTTACACTGCCTTTTAATGGATGAGTAATATTTCCCGCGATATAAACCTTTATTATTTCTGGTGTTCACGTCGCGCAATAAAAAAAAAATGTAATTAAAACCTCTAGCGCTCAGGTCTGCACGAGGCTTCGTGGACTCGGCAGTATAGGTATGATCCGTAAATACTATGTCGCACGTCACGTTTCAGTAATGATAAAGCGTCACACTCTGATAAACCCCGAATTAACTAAGGTTGCAATGTCATACACAATCTTAACCTCCCTGGCGGTCTGTTTTTTTCAAATTTTCTTGTAAAAAAGCTCTCTTTTTATTCCCCCCCCCCCCAAGGGCATCCCGAGTGTGGCTCGGGGTTAAATTCCTATGTTGGAAGCTGGATACATCACCTGTCCCTGCACTCCCTCAATGTCCCACGCAGTCTCATCCGGCGATCGCGACCCTCATACTTCCTGGTTCCCTCCTCGCGAGAAGGAAACCAGGAAGTATGAGGTCGCAATCGCTGGAGAAGACTGCGGGGATCAGTGGGGGAGTGCAGGGAGAGGTAATGTATGCAGCCAGAGTGTGTCTCGGGGTTACCGCACTCAGCAGTGAAATTTAACCCCAAGACACACTCGGGAATACCGTCAGGGACCCTGTCATCTACAGTGTAAGGCCGTCCGTCCGTCCACTGACACTGTATTTGTGCGATGGTGCGATCATCCAATATCGTCTGAAGTCATCCGACTGATTCTACAACATGCAAGTGAATCAGCCCTCTTCCACTGCATCCAACCACTCACTGACATTTTAGATGTTTTTTTTTGCGGTTACAACAGACTAGCGATCTTTCCAAATTTTTGGGTTTCTTCGGACGATGCTGGGACGATCTGGTCCAAGTTTACATGAAAAAGATGCATTGTATAGTATAACCGGTGTGTGCAGGGGAAACATGAGAAAATACATTGTATAGAAGAACTGCCGTGCGAGAAGCCCATAGGATTCAATGGAAAAAATATTACGTTTTTATTCTCTTTTTATTCAACCGTTTATTTTTTTTAATCAGCAGCAAAAAGCCTTTTTATTTATTGATATTTTAGGATTTTTTAGGCAATTTTCTTAGGACTTTTTATTTTTTCTCTGCGAGTCGGCTTCAGCATTGCTCTCCCTGGTGCTGAAACATATTTCAGCACCAAGGAGAGGGGGGTTAATCCCGCCCCCCTGCTGCCTGGCGAGTTATTGTTTTTCACTACGAGCTGGCTGTGCTGGACGGGGGCAGTCCTTGATGCTGAAAGCCCGAATTTGAGTCTTCCAAATCATCAAATGGCCGAGTTTCGGACTAAAAAAAAATCCTGATTCCGGCCATCAGTCAAAATTAAATGGAGTCCCTAGTTTCATGTATTTTAGAGAAACCAGAACCCATGAGCTCGTTTACTGTTGAGACTCCTTGATTCGTGTGCTACTTGTGATATAAATTTCTCCCCTTGTTGCTCATCTGCCTCTTGGCAGACAGGTGGACATTCCAGATAATTTAAAAACTACCTTGAAAATTAAAAGACCGTAATATAATGGATGAATGTACCGCCGTATTACATCTGTTGCTTAAAAATTGCCTGTGGATCGAATATGAGGGTTAGGCTACTTGGAGAGCCTATCCTGGAATGAGAGTGAAATTTTATTATATATTTCACATTTCCGATTCAAGAATATCACTTTCAGAAGCCCAACATGATTGCTGTCCACATCGAGTGGTAACAATGGCATGAAGTTGAGAGGTAGCTGTTGTGACTCACATAATTATTACAGATGGACGTGGATTAGGTCCCTCGTGTGGTGGTTGAGCTCTTGTTTCAGCCGTGAACCTATCACTGAAATCGCTACGTTCATTAGACCTTCTAGTGTCACTATAATGTTGCTCTTTGTTCTTGAAGTTGACACTTTTAAAGGGAATATTTTGAGTTGGTTTACAAAGGATTCCTGACCAGACGCAAAATTAATATACCGTAAGATGATGGTACAACGCCTTGAATTCTACCAGAGGACATAATAAGAAGGTAAGGCATCAATGTCTGCCTTCGTGCAAGCTGCACTGATGATGGAACTGAACATAATATTGAAGAACATGTCCTCAACCAATGACCGAGCATATCTGGTTCATGGTCCAAGTGTTACAACAAAATTGATTTGTTGAGTATATTTTGTTCTCACGTCTTCTGTGTAATTTTAAAAGGGTTTAATGAGAAGGCCAATGCATTATGGAGGACTTCATGGACCAGGAGCTTTTCTATTTTCTTCCTCTGATCAATCCCTCGTGCCCCAGTAATCACTATAAGCATCTTTTTGGCCCCTAGAACTGCATCTCTATTAGCGCTTACAGTAAGCCAGCCATGGGCAAAGGGATGAGGAACTCTTGCTTCCAGAAAACATGACAGTTCCTTTATTAAGATGATGTGCGATCGAAGAATGGGTCTGTGAAAGACATGAAAAGACGCACGCCCGTACAGAACGACGATCATAGACGGTTTAATATGTGAACAGGGCTGTTTGGTGGGACAGATGTTAGAAGGAAGTCTCTGATATCATTAATTCTCTTTCATGTGGATACCAATTGGCTTTCACTACAGTATGCTTTAAAGTGAACCTGTCAAGACAGATATGACTCTGTGTCATATCATGGTGCATAAAACATAGTTCGTATAGTTAAAAACAGAATAGTCGAATTGCTCGTACAACATTGTTTTGCTTTCTTTGTTTTTGATCTTTACACGACAGTCATGCTAGACATTGTGGAGTATCCCGGCTTTTGCTTATGGGTAGGTGACTTTCCATCCTTCCCATCAATTTTCTGACACCATATAGGAGGACCAAGAACAGATATCCAATTAGTTTATTGGTTGATGTAATAGCAAGCATAACGTGTTGAATAAATCTCTGCATACCTGCAAGTGGACTTTCGTTGACGTGTCAGGTTCACTGGAACACGGCCTTGTGGGCTATCTGCATAGGAAGCCAATACCTACTCAAGTAACCTGTTTTCACCACCATGATTGTATTTTCAGCTTTTGGTACATGAAGCCACCATGACTCATAAACAGGAAGTCGTACTTTCGAAAAAAAATACTGGAATGTCGGAGATTCCACAGGAATGCAAGATCCTCTCTAGACCCTCACATATGTCCATTGAGATGCTTTAGCCATATACCTTTACTGGTGAGTCCAATCACTGGTGGGTTGGCTGATGAGAAATGGCAGAGGTATGGCAAGCATAATGAACACCTTTATTTTGCCCCGCTTTGCCAGGATCAAATATGTAAGTGCCAAAAAGTGATTCCATTGTAGATCTTCAGATAACAATGGAGTGTCATTCTAAATCCATCACAGTGGACCTCTTCAAAAGTCTAGCAATTACCGTTGGTACTCAGCATTTAATGCTGGCATTTTCAAACTGAGGCCTAATACATGTTTACATCTAATCATTATCTGTAGGAGACTGTTGTGTTGTTCCAAGACCACAATGCTGTTGATTCGGTAACAAGACCTTCTGACAGAACAAAACAGAAGGACTATTTTATACAGCTGAAGATGAAGACATTCTATTCTTTGCCCTTGTTTGTAAAAGGACATTGGTCTCTCAAAATCAAATTGAAACGGACTTTTGAACAGAAACCTGTTTTGTGCTATTGTTACAAATAAATAACTAGGAAACACTTGTTATTCTTGTGCTTTTGATGCAAAAGAACAGAAGCCTTACATAACAAAGCTGAGCAATAAGGTGGGTTGAGTGACATAGATGGGTAACGATTGCGTGGCTTTTGTCATGTTCACTTTTAATGTCGCGTAGTCAAAGTCACTCAACTTGGAGTTGTAGCAGCCAGGGGCCTGATCACAACCTAAACGTTAAAGACAAGACGCAAATGGAAAACTTTAGTATCAGTCGTTTTTCATTTTGCGGCTTGCCTTTAATGTTTGTCTTAAAATGGAGCCACTTTGTCAGGAGCTTGAGCTGTAATACGAGCTGCAGGGGGATGACACCAGCGGACCTAAGTGCCGAGGTGTTATCAGTTCCAGGAGTCCATAGGACTGCATGGAGATGGACACGCCGGGATGGATACGCGGAGGACCACTGGGAACTACTTGTTCCTAGTGTTCAGCTTCGGCAGAGTGAGGAAGCCTTGGATCGAACCACTCTCTCCACCGAGGGCTCTGTGATGAGTATGTGATTATTTGGTGGGGTTTAGATTTACGTGTAGCGTGTTCGTGCTGAAGCAAAATCACTTTACACCAGCCTGTGAAGGAATTTATTCTTCTCAGAATAACGTAAGACATTGAAAGACAAGCTGGTTGGACTAGCTCGTTCTTCATCTGCTAGGTGCATCTTAACAGCTCCCATACAAAGTATAAGAGACATTAATGTACAGTAACTAGCAGCAACATGGAATAGGTCGTGTTAAAATTAAGCAGAGCGCTCGAGCCATTATGCAGTACGTTTCGCGCGCTGTGCTTTGCGTCCTAGTTGGGATCTGGCCCCAGATCTTCATTGATTCTATTACAATGAAATATAGATAAAGGTACAAGTTGTGTAACCATTATCTAAAAATCCAAAATCTGAAACCTTCCGACTTAAACCTTTTGTTTAGATTTGAGTCCCATCCTCAAGATATCTCATTATTACATGGAACTATTCCAAAATCCCAAAAACACTTTTGGTCTCGAGTATTTTGGATAAAGTATGTACTCTACCTGTATATTTATTTATTTATAAAGGATTTTACCAGGAAGGATACATTGAGATTTTTCTCGTTTTCAAGTATGTCCTGGGTTCGAGAACATTGAGTGGTTACAGAAATACAAAATAGTAAAATGCAAGATATTAACACAAGACCAAATACACAGATTAACAGAAAAATAAATATGGAGGAAATAAAGTCATTATGTTACATGATTACAGGTGCATTTCGTATTGAGGTATGTTAATAGGGAGCTCTTAAGGGACTTTAGACTGGGGGAAGATTTGACGGCGTCTGGGAGGTTATTCCATATTTGCGGTGCTCTGTAGGAAAATGAGGATCTAGCCATTTTCTTTTTGTATTGCGGTATTGCAAGTAAGGTGCTGGTCCTGGATCTGAGGTTATAGGATGAGGGAACTGCTAGGGGAAGCAGTCTATTCAGGTAGGGCGGTAGCTTCCCAGAAAAGCTCTTAAACACCAGTTTGGAAAGGTGAAGGGTGCGTCTAGAGTCCAGCGATGGCCAGTTTAGTTCTTTTAACATGTCACAATGGTGGGTCATGTAGTTACATTGTAGCACAAAGCGACAGAATGAGTTATACAATGTAGTAAGTTTCTGGAGGTGTGTTTGCGGGGCGGCTGCATACACTACATCTCCGTATTCAATGGCTGGCATAAGCATTTGTTGTACAATCTGCTTTTTACCGCGGGGCTCAGGCAGGATTTGTTTCTGTACAGGGCACCTAGTTTGGGGTAAAGTTTAGATGAGAGTTTTTCGATGTGGGGGCCAAAAGATAGATTTGGGTCTAACCACATACCTAGGTATTTGAGAGAAGTGACTGTGGTCAGTGTGCCGTTTGATTTTGTCCCAACACATAGATGGGGTGTTTGCAATTTGTGTAGTTTAGGTGCGGTTCCAAAGAGCATTGTAACCGTTTTGTCAGTATTTAGAAAAAGTTTGTTATTTGCGATCCACTTTTCTACCCATGTGAATTCTTCTTGCAGCACGGCCTCCAGCTGCGGGAGATTTGGTTTGCTGGTATAGATTACAGTGTCGTCTGCGTACATGTGTACAGTTGAAGCTTTATCAAACTTTAGTTTAGTATATCTAAACTTTAGAGCTGGATTCTTTCCTTTCTGTAAATCCACAAAGTCGAAATGTATCGAAATGAAATTCCCATTAAACATTAAAAAGAAGGAAACTTTTGCAAGTTTGGTTCCGTCCCAGTAAAGGGATGAAAATACCCTGATACGTCCTGTTTGCACAGAGTGCATCACAAAGGAGACCAGGTTGTGTTTTAATTGCATTTATATGTTTTTAAATAGCTCCTGTCTCCTATAAAGCTTGGTGTGAAAATCTCTTATCTTTCAAATGATGGTGGTGGGGGGTGTAGCTGATATTCTTGTTTCCCTGGTAACAGTTTTATTTATTAGGGGATTGTAATAAAATGAGCTAATGTACCACATACCTGCACACTCTGCGTTCAGCTTCACTTGACAATTAAGCCCAGGACAGCTTCAGCCAGGGGTTAATGTTACTCATTAGAGGAACTAGGTCATTACTAGGAAATCAAGACACTAACTGCGTTCTGGCTTTAAAAAAAAATCACAAAATCCAGCGTCTCCGCTAGTGAGCTTTTTATGTTAATTAACCTTACTTTCTGCGATTTATACGTGGAAGTAAATACATATAAAATATCTAGATGTATGTATAGGTGCGACAGACACACACACAAAGGGCTGGTTAATTAAAAGAAAACACGGACTTTACTTTTATTTTCGTCCCTCCTTGTTATTTCCTTTTCCCTTTGAAACGGTTTCATTATTTCACAGCAAATGCTTGTGTCTATAGGATGTTTAAAAAGGGTATTAAAATTAAGAAGAGACACATCATGGAAATCATCTCGATCACTAGGGAACGGGCAAAATAAATCCGTGGAAATGAAAATAAATAAGCTTCGCTAATACCTCACCTAAGGAGTGAGATGTAAGCCCAGTAGAACTGGAGATATTTAGAAGGTTGTTTTTTTTTTTTTTTTTTTTTTTTCTCCTCTGTATTTGTTACTTGACCTTCAGAAAGTAGAACTATAAGAAAACTGCGCAGGAGTTGTTTTTGTTCTCCTTTTTAACAACCTTCCAGAAAAATATATATTTTTTTTAATTTCTAATTCATTTTGCAATAAACTTTTTTTTTTTGCGCAATGTGTATTTCTTTTTATAAAGTGACACTCTTGTTTCATATTTTACATCTGCTTGTTTTTATTTATACATTACACTACTTTTATATTTTCTAGGGCTGCGACTAACCATTTGGATAATCTATTTGTTGGCCGATTTATTTTTTTGATTAATCGATTCATAGGATGATTTTTTTTTTTTTTTTTTTTTAAATTAAAAGATTATTGTAAAAAAAAAAATCAACCCCTGCCCCCTCATTTTCATCGTAAGCAATTTGCGTAGTGTATATTACTTTCGTACGTACATTAGGGATGGGCTGCCGGTTCGTTCGAGTTCGACCGCGGACATTCCATAATACAAAATGCCTGCAAAATGCATTCACAGTTCTCCTAAATGTACCAGCAGCTGCCCCCCGGCCCCCGTACCTTCAGCCCTCCTGTTCCTCCTCCGTCCAGCCACGGCTCCTCTGCCGCATGCCTTGTCTTCATGTGGACTGAGCCCTGAGTGGGCAAAGTCCTGTGCCTGACCTGGACTTTGCCCAATCAGGGCTTTAGTTCAATATTGAGCCCTGATTGGGCAAAGTCCAGGTCAGGCGCAGGACTTTGCCCAATCCAGGCTCAGCATGAAGATGAGGCGTGGGGCAGAGGAGCCACGGCTGGATTGAGAAGCAGACGGACTGGAGGAACCGGAGGCCGGGACAGCAGCAGGACAGGTGAGGTACGGGGGCTGGGGGCTGCAGCCACAGGTCTCCTAAATGTACCGGCTACTGCCGGTACATTTAGGAGAACTGTGAACACATTTTGCAGGTTCGACCCCCATTGGATTGCATTGTGTTGAGTTGGTATTCGAACATTTGGGCTGTTCTAATGTTCGAATACGAACCAAACACTGAGGTGTTCGGCCCATCACTTATGTACGTACGCAAATTGGAATGATGCTTTGCATGCAGCTCTTAAACCCATGTCTGCTTTCTCCTCAAATGAATGCTTCTACGAGCGCTCCGATAGGCACGATGTCAGCACGAAACCAGGATCAGAAGGGGGGTGCACTCCTCACACTTTAATACGCTAAATGGTCAGGGTGTGTAGAGTGTCCCTTTACAATAATCTCATGAACAAACTGAGCAGGAGGAGGGTCTGGAGGTGTTGGGGAGTGAGTTTAGGCAAGGGACTTGACACGAGTGTAAGAGGGAGTGGGTTTGGGCAAAAACCTGGACCTGAGTGTGAGGATTTGTGGGAAGGAACCAGACAAAAGGGAGGGAATGGCAGCTCCAGACCAAAGAGGAGGGTGGCAGGCAGGATGGGTGGTGGCGCAGGACTCAAGCTTCAAGTAAAAATAAAACACCAGTGTTACAGCGCCCATACCCAGTGGCAGTATCCCAGGGATTGTGTTATAGCACTGCTAGAGTTGTAAACTGAATAAAACAAACTGGTTATGTCTGACATAACCCTAGAACTAAATGATACAGAATAAAGCAGCGGCACATCTTATCTAAACAGCTCCAAAACAGCATCTGAGATTATAACATTTAACTCAGTCTGACTCTGTGCTGTACACAAATCGATTAATCGGTAATTAGAATAGTTGACATCTATTTTCATTATCGATTAGTTGTTTCAGCCCTAATATTTTCATGTATATATTATAAATTTTATATATAATATATATATATATTATAAATATATCTATACATTACATTACTTTTTTTTGCAAAGATTTAGAGCAGTGTTTCCCAACCCTGATCCTCATGTCGCCCTAACAGGCGCAGGTTTTAAGGATCACCTGGGGAAATACAGACTGAATCCTGCAATCACTGAGCAGCAAATCATATCACCTGTGCTGCTGATGTCATATTATCACATTGCACCTGCCATAGATGGCATCATATTGGTCACGGATACTACGCATTTGAAAATCCAATGTTTAAGTGTTTCAGATTGAATTTTTCTGCCCCTGGAGCACCCACATGAATTATGATCATCTGCTAATCCCACCCACATGAATTATGCCCATCCACTAAACCACCTACATGAATTATGCTCATCTGCTAATCCCACCCACGTGAATTATGCTCATGCGCTAAACCGACCCACATGAATTATGCTCATCCACTAATCCCACCCACATGAATTTTGCTCATCCGCTAATTCCACCCACAAAATTTTTTCCTCATCCACTAATCCCACCCACATGAGTTAAAAATTATGCTCATTTGCTAATCCCACCCAAATGAATTAAAAATTATGATCATTCGCTAATCCCACCCACATGAATTACAATCATCCACTAGCCTCACCCACATGAATTATGCCCATCCACTAATCCCACCCACATGAATTATGCTTAACTGTTAATCAACCCACTTGAATTATGCCCATCTGCTAATCCCACCCACAGGAAATGTGCTCATCTGCTAATCCCACCCAAAGGAAATGTGCTCATCTGCTAATCTCAACCACATGAAATACGCTCATCCACTAATTCCACCCACATGATTTATGCCCATCTGCTATTCCCACCCACATGAATTATGCTCGCCCACTAATCCCATTTGCATTAATTATGCCCATCCACTACTTAGACCACTTGAATTATTCTCCTTCCATTCTACTCTTGCTTTTTTTGTGTACACTACACTTTCCTCTTCAGCCGGAAAGTTCTGGTTAGTAAAACACAGAAGTGTACTTTGTTGCCAAAATAAATTTGGAACTTTGAAATCTCCCGCAATTACGTTTCTGCCAGAAAAGGAAAATAAGAATTACACAGTTGCTACTTTAAATTGGAATTGTAGCTGCTTTTGTATTCTGATCTTCTAGCAGAACTTCTAAATATATTCCGCATAGTCCTTCCGATCTGCTTCTGGTTTAGTTCATTAACTTATTCACTAAAAAGCCACTGCACGTGGTGTACATTTCATCAAAAGAATAAATCTCTGTTGCTGCTTACCAATTATTAAAGGACTTTGAAATTCCGTAATGTATGCTAATTAAAATGTTCTCTCAGGAAAGATAGATTTTTTTTTTTTTTAGAAATATATAGAAAAGGCCTTCGTTTTCTTGACACTCATTCCCGGCGTTGCCCATTTCGGAAACATGAATCCACTCGTTTTAAAATCTCTTTATTTGAAAAAGTCACCTTGTGAGTATTTTAGAAGTTCCGTTCATGTTAGTGTTATGAGCTGACACTTAATATATTACTCATTTTTCACTTAAAGAGGCTGTGTTGTGTTAAATAAAGGTCATTTTATCACAGCATTAATCCTAGATTTTACCCTTATTAGATTTTTTGTGCATGATTTCCTTTTGATTTACATGATACAGTCATGCACAGCACACATTGCTGTGAGTTTTGCTGCTGTGGAACGCTTTGTACTCATTATATATTACTGTGAGTTTCATTGCTGTGAAGCTCTATGATACGTTCCTACACACCGCACATTACAATGAGTTTTATTGCTGTGGAGCTCTATGATACACTCATACACAGCACACGTTACTGTGAATTTTATTTCTGTGGAGCTCTTTGTACTAATTATACATTACTATAAGTTTTGAAGCTTACTATTGCTGTGAAGCTAGTGATACACCCATACAGAAGGAACATTACCATGTGTTATATTGCTGCGGAGCTCGGTGATACGCTCATACAGACAGCATATTCATGTGAGTTTTATTGCTGCTGCAATCTATAATACACTCATACACAACACACATTAATGTGAGTTTTATTGCTGTGTAGCTCTGTGATACGCTCCTACACACCATGCATTAATGTGAGCTTTATTGCTGTGGAGCTCTGTGATATGCTCATACACTGTGCATTAATGTGACTTTTATTGCTGTAGCAATCTATAGTACACTCATACAAACTATGCATTAATGTGACTTTTATTGCTGTGTAGCTCTGTGATACACTCATACACACCATGCATTAATGTGAGCTTTATTGCTGTGGAGCTCTGTGATATGCTCATACACTGTGCATTAATGTGACTTTTATTGCTGTAGCAATCTATAGTACACTCATACAAACTATGCATTAATGTGACTTTTATTGCTGTGGAGCTCTGTGATACACTCATACACACCATGCATTAATGTGAGCTTTATTGCTGTGGAGCTCTGTGATATGCTCATACACACTGCACATTACTGTGAGTTTTATTGCTGTAGCAATCTATAATACACTCATACACTACACCCATTGATGTGAGTTTTATTGCTGTGGAGCTCTGTGATGCGCTCATACACACCACATATTATTGTGAGTTTATTTTATTTATCTATTTGTATATATATATATATATATATTAGTATTTGATTTCAGCCCTGAACGCAGAGCCTGTTCTTGTGAGCAATTTAAATCATATTCTGCTTTTAGGTTTTCCCGTGAATCTGCAGGCATTTTGAAATGATCACACACACACACACGAGTTGTCGTTTTTATTTTTTCCTAACATTTAAAGAATTCCGAGCTGCAGCCAAAAGCAATCAAGAACGAGAGGCTATTGTAGGCGTGCGGCTTGTATCTGAGTACAACAGGGCACTCGTGCCATTACCTGGAGAAAAACATCCTCTAATAGGGAAAACAAGTGTGATACTTTGCCGTGTTATCTCGGCGGCGGCAGCAGCGATGGTGGGAGCTTTTATACTGTTGACAAATACTGCGCGGCGCCTTGATTGGGTAATGATCAGGAGTCACTGGCTGCGAGCTACAGAACGCTTTAAATGATCTCTGCTGGCTTGCGGAACAGGTCCGGTGTTAGAGGGCAGGCGAGGCGATGCGCCCAGTTACCTGAGGCTTTTTCTACAATTATATCATTGTAAAAGAAATGGCATTCTTGTGAGTTTAGCAAGTAAACATGTTTTGTTTCTTTTCCCTTTTCTCTTCCCCCCCCCCATTTTTTTTATTTATATAAGGGAACACGATAAAGACCCAGAAACCTTCTTTAAAGTTCTGCTGAAACTGAAAGAAAGCGGGCTGCCTTTTAACGTATCCGTGCTCGGAGAAACATTCACAGACGTACCAGGTATAATAATAAATAATACATTTTTTTTTATTTTTTTTTAAATCTTTCTTTCTTCCATTTTTTTTTTTTTTAATGTGTATTTTAATTTATCCTTAAGGGAACAGCTGACGTAATGGAGGTAATAGATGTTTTCTGAAACCTTATCCACAAAAATATTAATATGTTAGTTTACCTGCCTCTCTAAATGACGGAATGCTAAAGGAAAAATGTACTTATCGGGAAAAATTAACTTTTTTTTTGCTGTTTTTCAAGCTAATTTAAAGTAAAAATAATAACTTTGATAATCTTTCCCCATAAGAAAAAAAAAATTATTTTCAGGTCACACTTGTTGTTTCTCATTGTTTAGTTAAATATTATTTTGTCACTTTTTTTTGCTCCAGAAATGAGGTTGACGCCGTATTTCTGTGTCCATGTAATACCCACAAACACTGTAGGGGTTATTCAAAGAACACCGAATTGGCCACAAAATTGCACCAAAAGGTGAATTTCCCCGTACGGTGCAATTTCGTGGCCATTCGGCTATTCACAAAGCAGGCATTTTGCCAAATATTGGCGTTTTGCCAGTGAAATAAGGTGATCTTCGACGGCAGTGAAATCCCCCATACAGAAATAATGGTTAATCTATTCAGAGAACGCCGAACAGCAGTGAAATGTCAGAGAAATGCCCTGATGGTCGGTGGTTTCTTTCAACAGGTTTAAGCAGGCGAATCCTGTTTATTCTTTTCATTTGCAGCAAAAAGTCTCTTTATCTATTATTTTATTAGGCATTTTTTTTAATTCCGATATTTATTTTTTACATTGTGTTGTTGGTTTTTTTTTTTTGAATTCTGTGACAAATCATGTTCTTGTTATTCATAGGACCTTATATATTAATTTCATGCACTCTGTTTTTTTGTTTTTTTTTAACTCTCGCTCGGCGGCTTGGCGGCTTTTTCCGGTGGCTGGTCGGTCGTCTGTTTGGTGGTTCGTCAGCTTTTTTCGGATCGATTCGGCGGTCTGTTCGACGGATCATTGGATGCATTCGGAGGTTTTTCGGATTGATGCAGCGGTTTTTTAGATGCGTTCGGAGGGTCGATTCGCCCCACTTCGGGGAATGCTGAACGTCTGTGACGTTTTGGTGCTCTTTGAATAACCTCTAGAATGTTGCGTGCTCAACTTCCATCAGTCTTAGGAGGAGCTACGCAACACTAGCAATCCCCTCTAAAACCCGTACAAAGAAAAAACATTGTTGTCACATGTGCTCAAAATCCAGTGCAGCCTAAAAAAATTAGTTTTTAAGCCATTAAAAGTATTAGCTCACTCGCCACGACAAGGCAAATCTTTAGAGTGAGTAAAAATTAAATGTGAAAAATACGAAAACAACATCAATAGTGCGACTGTGACAAAACATCAGAAAAATCAAAAGAAGGGCCTAGTAGGGAGACTAACTCTCATGTGTTGCGATACAAATCATGGAAAAGGGTCAAACACCCCAATGGACACAACAAGGTCTATAGAATATTGCAACACATGTACAACCCAGCCACACACTCCTAGCAGGACTCCCACCAAAGTGCCTTGAATGCCAACATGTCGGGCATTGGCTGGCAACGAGAACAGAAAAAAAAAACGGCCCAAAAACCTAAATGTAAGAAGTTTTCCTTCTCTCTGTCACTTGATCCTCGGCGTAAGCAGTTATGCTAAAGGAACTTGACAGGTTCCCAAAGTACTTTTTTGTCTTTGTAGCACTATACCAGTACAGGTGAAGCACCTGCTATCCAGAATGCACGGGATCACAAGCATTCTGGATTTCGATTCTTCCAGATTTCAGAATCCAAGAGAATCCGATATTTACAGGAAGGAAATCGTGCCGGGAGAGTTAGAATCCCCTTCCTACAGCAGCCACCTGTGTGTTCACACGCTGCGAACACCCTACAGCGCAGCCTTCTGTCGCACCCTGCAGCGCAGCCTTCTGTCGCACCCTGCAGCGCAGCCTTCTGTCGCACCCTGCAGCGCAGCCTTCTGTCGCACCCTGCAGCGCAGCCTTCTGTCGCACCCTGCAGCGCAGCCTTCTGTCGCACCCTGCAGCGCAGCCTTCTGTCGCACCTGCAGCGCAGCCTTCTGTCGCACCCTGCAGCGCAGCCTTCTGTCGCACCTGCAGCCTTCTGTCGCACCCTGCAGCCTTCTGTCGCACCCTGCAGCCTTCTGTCGCACCCTGCAGCCTTCTGTCGCACCCTGCAGCCTTCTGTCGCACCCTGCAGCCTTCTGTCGCACCCTGCAGCCTTCCGTCCCACCCTGCAGCCTTCCACTGCAGCCTTCTGTCACACCCATGCTGCACGGAGTCAGCATGACTCTGAACAGCATGTCATAGCTGGGGCTGCCCAGAGGCTCACATTGTGTGCAGAGGTCTGTTGCAGTGCTTGGGTGCCTTGTTCCTGAGTAGCAGCATCCATCCATCCACATTGTCTTTGAACCAGAATTGGTAAAGTCCAGAAGGCTTTAAAATACCGTTCTTTGGCGTCTTTCAGTTTTGGCATTCCGGATAAGGGGTGCTCTACCGGGATGTTCTAAAAGATGTCAGCAACTGTTGCCCTCCATATGTCTTGACACTACATCTCCCGTGATGCTCAACCATTCACTGGTTTGGTCGAACCTCATGGGAAATGTAAGTTCCAAAACATCTGGGGTCCAAGGTTGCTGAACCTGGGCTTAGTAGACTGTAGACTTGGACTTAGAAGCTACTTCAGCTGGTTGCAGTGTTGTTGTCCCCTGCTTATGTCCCACTTCCCGTTAGGAGGAAAGCCGAGAGACTCGTTGCTGGGAGCTTCTTTGCTTTGAAACCTCGTTATGCACATACACCCCGATTATGTGGAGGAGCTCCTGAGAAAAGGGGGCAGTAGGGTATCGGTATTAAGAACAGGGGGATTTGTGGTTAAAATATAGATTGTTCTTTCTGATTTTGAAAGAGCGCATACATCCACTTTCGAATGCAACGCGTGACACTGTATCGGGGAGATCTTAGGGGATCCAGATACAGGATTTAATCCAGCGAGCACGAGATTGTTGGCTCTATTTCTGAACCGGTTAATTTGTCTGTTAGCACCAGGGTAATTAAACAGAATAAATACATACCCCGATTGTCTGGCGCACTCGCGTTATCTGCCTTTACACACGCCTCGCATTCAACCGAAAAGACGGTAATTTTGCAGCCGTTCTTTAAACTCGAGCCCTGCCTGCCGCACAAACCATCTTATTAATGATGGCTCATCAAATATAGTTTAAAGGACAAAAAAAAACCCACAAAAACAAAACTGTATTGTCTGTATACGCTTACCCTTCTTTCTCTTCAGCTCAGGTTAAATCGATCAGATTCGCGACCGTTATCTGGATATTGGGCTTTTTTTCTCACGTTGTCATTAAGACACACGTGCGTTTTTTTTCCCCTTCACAATGACAGTCAGACCAACAATGCGTTATGTGTCGTATTATGTGTTATATTTAACTTGTTTGGTAAAGATGCGCAGGGTCACGTGCATGTAATTATATGAAATAAATCTCAGCCGCTGTAATTGCATGACACGGTGCTAAATAAGGTGCAATCAGCGAGGATGTTATATTGGTTTCCATAGCGATTGGGCTACCGTTAGAGCTTTGGCCTTGAATTTATATATATATATATATCGCCTGTAATTTTTTAGGTTGTATCGTTTTCTAATTAGAAAATAAAATCCGGTATCATTGCCCTGAAAATAGTTGTGTTAGGCGAGATTTGCCGGATTTTTGGATATGAGCAGCGCTTAGCTTGCAAATCAGAAGGTGCTGGAACACAAAGTGCTTATGAGAGCGGAGGGACGGGGAGACGGTCTCGTGTTCCAGAATGCATACGGAACTTGGTGCTGAATAAAACACGCTGGGCTCTATTAACTGCTTCGCGCAAACGTTAATGCCTGCGCAAAAACGCATTAACGCGAAGGGAAAAACCCTTTGCGCAGAACGTCGTATTACAATGTCCGCGCAAAAAATGCGCGTTAACGTCTACCGCGGGTAAACCTGCGCGAACCCTTGCGAGCGTAATGTACATTGCGAGTCCTATACTTAACATTGTGAGCGCAAATGCGTTTGTGCGTTGGTACGCTGATGGTATTACAATATATGCGCAAATTTTAACGGACAACGTTTGCGCGCATAATTTTAACGTCTTTGAAAAGCTGGTGGTAACGGCAAATCTGAACGTCCTGGCTGAAACCAAATACACCAGCACAAAAAAAAATACGCAGCAACGTTATAGTTACACATTCTACACATACCCAAACAATATAATGGAGAAGTTGTGTGTGTTTTTATTATTGCTGCAGCATATATACTCAGATTGATTTTGACAGGTGCAAAATGTTAATGGGAGACCATTGTGGTTCTTAATTCTGATTGGCTGATTCGCATTAACAAAACAGTCGGCGCACCGATTTCTGCGCGCAACGTTAATGCGTGCGCGTTTTTCCGTGTCTTTTTTACGTGCGTTATTTTTTGACGGATGAAAAATTGCGCTCGGATTGTAATACCACTCTTATTTTTTGCGCGTTGCGTGTGTGCTTTTTCGCGATGAATTTAATAGTCCGCTATGTGCTCACAGGACCACTTATGAGAATTTGGATTATATAAATTTTATGGCAATAATCAAATATTGATGTCTGTGGTTTTATACCACGTGAGGTGCCGGATCCACCCAAAAATGTACCGGAACCCAGTCAATAAACAGAGTAGTCCCGGGTCCTATTTCCCCAGGATCCCCCTCAAACTAAGCCCTGAGATGTTCGGGTCCCCATTCCAACAGAGCCGATACCCATTAGCAGCTCACTATTACTGGCGCAATTCCGACAGAGCCGCTGTATTGGTGGCTCAAGTCATAATATCTTACGGTTGCTGATTGATACCTGCAGCGATGTCTACACATCAGCTCATGGTGTCCATGGAGAGAATCATGACCCTAATCGAGCTCACGTGAGCAAAATCACTTAAAGGGAGCTTAAATCACTTAAATCACTTAAATCACTTAAGGTATTTTAGGTGGTCATGATGCCCGGAGTATCCTGCCCTCTGTCCCCCCTCCCTCCCTCCGCTCAGCTGTAAATGCTGAAAACAGCTGAGAGAGGCGGAGAAGTTTACTGACTGTCAGTCAGCAGAGCGGGAATCATATTTCCCGCTTCTGCCGACTTTTGCAGAGTAGGAGACGTCATCGCGCTTTCAGCGCGATGACGTCTCTAACTCACCGCAGAAGCTGGCGGCTCCCTCTGAGGGTTAGTGTCGCTGCGCGCATCCTCTTGCGCGCAACACTAATCCTCAGAGGGAGCCGGGAGGAAGCCTGCCGATTGGCTGGCTTATGTGAGAGGCGCGCATGCACGCTTCTCACGTAAACCAGAAGGCAACTTCAATGCAAGAAGGACGGGAGCGGAAGAGGAGGGAGGTGAGTATAAAAAAAAAACGCCGCTGGAAACAAGAGGATTTTAGGATAAGTATTACAGTTACAAGTAAAAAAATAAAAAATAAAGATTTATTAAGGGAATAGGGATAGGTTAGGATAAAAAAACGGGGGGGGGGGGGGTGGGTGATTTTTGAGTAGAGTGTCCCTTTAATGTAACGGTCTAGGTTTCTCCTGCAGTGCCGATCTGCTTAAAGAGCTTGGTGAAGAGGAGGAGTTTCCTCTGCCCACACCAGCGTCAGCAGGGATCACGAATTTCCCGACCGCCGGTCACCAGATCTGTCGCTACTGATGTCAGCACTTCATGCGCGCCGACGCAACCGATTGGTCGAAACTGCACATGCATGGCCAATTCTGATCTTTCGTTTTGCGTAGGTGCTTCGGAACTTGACTACGTGAAGTGCGGCTTGAGCGGCCTATGCTATGCAAGTTGCGTTATGTTACACGTATTGCTTTGGAAGCTGCAGGGACTTCTGGATTTCGGAAGCTCCTGAGCAGAAGAAGAGAAGCTCCGCAGGCAGAGGGACAAAAGGTGAATAAATTCACTTAAAAATAAAAAAACACCCTAAAATAATTATTTAACGGGAAAAAAGAGGGCAGTATTTATTGAGTAACCATTTAATAGACAATCCTTCATGTACAGTAAGCAGCCACAACATCTGAGTCACAAGCCTAACTTTCGACTCCGCAGCGTCAATTTTACGGCTGCAGCTGCAAGAATTAACATCTCCAGCCACTAGTCTAATGACTCGTTTGGAATAAGGTCCTTGATTGATGTAAATGTGCAGGAAACTTATTTTTGCCGCACTTTAAAAAAACATGGGCCCCTGTTACGTTCTTCATGCAAATTCGTCCACGCAGCTCAATTTTTTTTGCACGCAGCGTTATCGCGCGAAAATTAACGGTGGTATTACGATCCGAACGCATTTTCTCATCCGTTCAAAAATAACGTTCGTAAACACGACGTGCAATAATGCGCGCGCAGTAACGTGTGCGGACTGGGTTTTTCACGGGATTCAGCCAATCAGAATTAAGAACCTTAATTGACTCACTTAAGTTTTTGCGCCTGTCAAAGTAAATCGGAGTATACATGCTGCAGCAATAAAATAAATATGCACGAATTCACAATTTTACTGTTTGGGTATGTGTAGAATGTGTAACTATACTGTGCTGTATTTTTTTTTTTTTTTGTGCTGGTGTTTTTCGTTTCGGCCGGAACGTTCCGGTTTGCTGTTACCACCAGCTTTTCAAAGACGTTAAAATTATGCGCGCAAACGTCTTTCGTAAAAAGATGCGCATCTATTGTAATACCATCCGCGTACCAGCACACGAACGCATTTGCGCTCACAATGTTAAGTATAGGACGCGCACAGTTCATCACGCTCACGCAGGTCCATCCGCGTTAAATGATAACGCGCATCGTTTGCGTGAATGTTGTAATACGACGTTCAGCACAAAAGGGTTTTGCCCCATTTGCATGCGCAAAACCAAATGCGCGAGGATTGTAATAGGGGCCATGGACTGTGGGAAGGTGGATGGTAGAGCGGGGCATAGATAGTATAGTCTATGTATGTACGTGAATAAATGCAGTAGTGATGCATTAAAAAGGTCATTATGGCCCTCTGAGCTTACTATCTAAACATACAAGTGGATGTGCAACACAGAATTGTGCATATTTTGCTTGGAGATACATTATTAGGTTTAGAGTTCATATGTTTTATTAGGTGTGACAGCAATACACTATCCAGGGGCTTCTAACCACTGCAGCTCCAGGAGGGACTGGCTGGAGGTCCGCGATGCCGGGGTATTAGCGTTGATTAGATGGTTCAGGTGTATTCTGCTGACTCAGTTGCTTACATCTGTATGAACAAACAGAAGACCTCCCATGGTTATTGCTTGTTTAAACCGGCGATGTTTGGGTTTTAGAGCTCTCTGCGCTTTGTTTATCTTTCCTAGTACTACCAGGCTGTTTAATTAAACGGGAATTTAACAGTAACAGGCTCCATCCTCCGCTAAACCGCACTATTCCCTCTTCAATAACCATCATGTTGGGCTTTTTTTTTTACCATTTAAATATTCGCATTCGCACCAGCTTTCCCCTGTCACTCGTTTTGTATTGCAGATCATTTTATCATCATCATTCACGTCTAACCGGCTCCTTTTTAATTGACCCGATCTTGTGGCGTCCAACTGTGCTTGTGTCTCTTCCACGCTTTCTAATTTCAGGCAGTTTATTGTTGTGATGTATCGAGACACTTTCTTCAATCTATGTGTATCCACCCCCCACCCAAAAGAAATAACGTAATGCCTGGAATACGATGTGTATTGATGAGCAGGGTGTTAAGATGTGTGAGTGAACGAGACACAAAATGTCATCATCTCTAGAAACATCAGAAACTCTTCTGCCTGCTTAGAGCTTCCAAAGATATGCTCTTGTATTCTCCTCTTATGGCATCCAGGCTCAAAGAAACTACCATGAAATCTGTAAAAATGCACAGTGTAACACAGGGCTACTTTAATATGTGATACCCACTTGTTGTCCAAGGAGAAATCTGGTTGACGATACAGACCAGCAATCGGCAAGTAACCTGGGTACTGATTCTCTCTTCTCTTCTACCTGTTCAGTCATGTCCGTCTCTCGGTTATACTAGGAGTCAACTCTCGCCATGCTTTCCGGTCCTGTGTTGTTTCTTTCAGTTGGTCATTGTTCTGGCTGGTATCAGCCATGGTGGTGTCCAACCCACGCGGCCTGGTTTTGTCTCTGTCATGTACCTCCTAGATATATAATGTCTAATCCCTGTACGCAGACGGGCTTTCCTACACTGCTGGTCCTTGAAGTGGCTGGAATCTCTACCTATTTCCATACACGAACAGTACCAGAGGTACACAAAAAGAACAGAACAGCAGACACCAGGGGATAATACCAGGGTTGCTTGTGTGCCAGATACCAGGGGGGATCGTCGGCCAAGTGCCAGGGGTTGTATTGCCAGGGGGGGATCGTCAGCCAAGTGCCAGGGGTCGTATTGCCAGAGGGGACCATCAGCCAAGTGCCAGGGGTCGTTATACCAGAGCAGGTAGTCAGACAGGAGCCAAGGAGTTAACAGCCAGGAGAGGAACGTCAGACAAGCTGGAGTCCTACACAGGTAAATCAGAACAGAAGAAACGCAAGGGAGCATTGAGAGGAGGGAAAGCCACGTCAGGGCAAAGAACCAGGGTTCAGGCTTCTCCATTTAAACTCTGCGGGTGCCGCATCATCACACCGCACCCCTCCGGCGTCCTCGTCTCGTGACAGCGATCAGCCAGTACTTTAGTTGGCCGGCCAGCGAGCAGCAACAAAGGTGCTGCCGGCCGCCGGAACCCCAGGATGCTGTTGGACATGACAGTCTCTCCGCTAAGCATTCTGAACATAAAATCCTTCTCCAGTGTTGCAGTAGTTTGTATAATTATCACTAGTGGTTCCACAGGGAGTGTGAAAGGTTAATATTGCTAGCGGTAACCATAACCAGCAACAGTATGTGCTCTGGTGTCCACTGGACTTACCTGTGGGGTAAGGCAAAATTTTGTGCCGGCTACAGACCACCTAAGAACTATATTATAAGACCATGAATTGTTCCAGTGGATTAGGCTGATGTTTACAGGGAAGTCTAAGGGGTTAAGTCCTGTTTTTTCATTCTTTTTCTATTTAGGTCCCTTTTCTATTTTAAAATCTTTAGAATCGCTGGTAAGATTTTAGAAATTCAAAAGTATCGGTAACTGAATAAAGTGGCAGAACAGGTGACTGGTTGATTTTGATGCGTGACCACAGAGTCGAGATACTCATTTTTCCTCTAACATAATTGGAAAGTGCTTTGAGTCGAACGTGATGAGCTTTTTGGTAAGCGTGTAATAAATGATCTTCCGAAGCCAAAAACGACAAATGGATCCATAACACAAGCAGCTCCACGATGTGCAACAACACTAAAACCATGCAAGGCCAGGGAGGTGCAAACACCTCCAAGATACCCAAAGAGTAAAAGGAGAACTGGACCGGACATTCAACCTTCTTTTCAGACAGGTTTATTGGGCAACACAACCACAGCATGTTGAACCTTAAGGTAGATTGTCTTCAGCAGTATGAGACAACACCACGTTCCTTCAGCATCAACTAGGGCAAGGAGGTTGAGACTACATTGTTCAATGGTCTACAAAACTGGATTCTTGACGATTATGTAGATGATTATATTGGTTGCCATTCAGAAAGTGGAGAGTTGGCGCCAATAAATGCAGCTGTAATCTCCAAATGGTACTTGTCATTGTTGGCTCACTAATCCCATAGGGAAACATTGGCTAATATTTCTGATCTATCCAACATTTCTCTATTATGATTAGCTGATTACAGCAGAGTTGCACTTGTCAGCGCCAAATCACACACTTAGTGAATGGCATCCATTATCTAATCTATTGGTTTTCAACCCTGATTCTCAAGTCCCCCTGCAAAGCCAGGTTTTAAGGATCACCTTGGAGAAATGCAGACTGAATCCTGTGATCACTGAGCAGCAAATCATATCACCTGTGCTGTGCTTCACATACCCTGCAAACCTGAGGACCAGGGTTGGGCACCACGGGTCTTGTCTGGTGAACCCCAGATTGTGTGGAGACATGTGCAATGTGATGTCAGAATTGACTGACCACTGCGATGACCATGTATTGTCTATACCCTGGTGTTTAGAACACTTTTCCATTTGATTGTGTTTGGTTTTAGTTGTTGGTTTTTTAAACACAAAAAATATTCGTCATGGATATAAACACAAATATTGACTTTCTAATCCTATTTTTGTTAATTCTGCTGAAACTCGTTTCCAGGTTTCCCATTATATTGTCCGACCTGTGTGGAATTTTCCTTATACAATATAAAATTGTAAAATACAATCCATATACCGCCTATTACTATAGGATATATGGCGATTAATGATCCTAGTATTATTAAATATATGTAATACAGTATATGTATTATTCGTTAAATATTTTTTCAGTAATCCAATTTTAAAAGGCAGGGGAATGCTCCTTTTTTTTTTTCTTCTTCTTGACCAAGCATTTGCCAGCAATCCAGGCAACCTTCATAAATGTAATTGAAAGCAGAGAGAGGTGGATTAAAAAGAAAATCGTTTTATGCTCAAATCATATGGATAGATTCCAGATAACATTCGGGACCTTTAGAGATCGCCGTGGAAGGGTGTAGCGCTTAAAATGCCAGAATATGACATCAGATTTGGCGACACGAGAGCATAAGTCAGTATGATCTATATCCCTTTTGGGTGCTTTTTAGAAAAGAGCAATGGAATGAAAACGTGGTCAGACTCCGGACAGTTTGCTGTTGAATAATTTCTCATCTCTTACCTGTATGTTCCCACGAGTTCTATAAAGTGTACATTTGTTTCGTTAAGAAAAAAAAGTGACTTTTTTTTCTGATATGTATCAAGACTGTCACCATGGAAATGTCAAAATATTAATTTCAGCGCATTGTCATGATAATGCCTCTTAAAATGACGCAAGTGATGGTGAAGTTGGGGGTGATATTGGTTTTGGCTGTAACACTGACCAGGATTTGGTAGCATTGGTATTGGGTTATACATTGTACCTGCCCTTATCAGGACGTGGACTTTGGTTTTTACTGTTCTTTGATTCTCTGTAAGGTGTCTTGTAAAATAAGCATTACCACTATATCGAGGCATTATACACCTGTCAGTGCTGCTGGGGTCTTCATACACCTGTTCGTGGTGCTGGGGCCGTCCTCCACCTGCTGGTGCTGTTGAGACTTTCTTACACCTATCAGTGCTCCTGGGGCCGTCTTACAGCTATCGGTGCACCTGGGGCCGTCTTACAGCTATCGGTGCACCTGGGGCCGTCTTACACCTATCGATGCACCTGGGGCTGTCTTACACCTATCGATGCACCTGGGGCTGTCTTACACCTATCGATGCACCTGGGGCTGTCTTACACCTATCGGTGCACCTGGGGCTGTCTTGCACCTATCGGTGCACCTGGGGCTGTCTTGCACCTATCGGTGCACCTGGGGCCTTCATACACCTATCGGTGCTGCTGGGGTCTTCATACACCTGTCGGTGCACCTGGGGCCGTCTTACACTATCGGTGCTGCTGGGGCCGTCTTACACCTATCGGTGCTGCTGGGGTCTTCATACACTTCTCAGTGCACCTGGGGCGTCTTACACCTATCGGTGCACCTGGGGCCGTCTTACACCTATCGGTGCACCTGGGGCCGTCTTACACCTATCGGTGCACCTGGGGCTGTCTTACACCTATCGGTGCACCTGGGGCCGTCTTACACCTATCGGTGCACCTGGGGCCGTCTTACACCTATCGTGCACCTGGGGCCGTCTTACACCTATCGGTGCACCTGGGTCCGTCTTACACCTATCGATGCACCTGGGGCTGTCTTACACCTATCGTGCACCTGGGGCTGTCTTATACCTATCGTGCACCTGGGGCTGTCTTGCACCATCGGTGCACCTGGGGCCTTCATACACCTATCGGTGCTGCTGGGGTCTTCATACACCTGTCGGTGCACCTGGGGCCATCTTACACCTATCGGTGCTGCTGGGGCCGTCTTACACTTATCGGTGCTGCCGGGGTCTTCATACACTTCTCAGTGCACCTGGGGCCGTCTTACACCTATCGGTGCACCTGGGGCCGTCTTACACCTATCGGTGCACCTGGGGCCGTCTTACACCTATCGGTGCACCTGGGGCCGTCTTACACCTATCGGTGCACCTGGGGCCATCTTACACCTGTCGGTGCTGCTGGGGTTGTCATACACCTGTCGGTGCTGCTGGGGTTGTCATACACCTGTCGGTGCTGCTGGGGCCGTCATACACCTGTGATTTCTGTTGGGGCTGTCTTACACCTATCGGTGCTGCTAGAGCCGCCTTACATCTCTTCAAAGGACATATGTCAAGCTTGCCATGACCTAGCTAAACCGTTTTTTTCAAATTATTATCATCCACGATCATTGCGAGTTCATCATGTCACCATGTTCCTCCTTTGTGACAGCGATTATTTTGATAGTCAAATTTTGAGTAATTTTCTACCTATGGGTCGGAAAAAAGACACTATCACATATATATAGTTAGCAATTTCCTGTGAACTGAGCCCAACATGTGTTGGCATGACATACACATTTGGTTTCACATTCCCAAAATGTCCATGAACTTCTGTTGCATCTCACCAGTAGACACTCCTGTCCATGTCCTTTGCCGGCTCCTCCCTCGGATCCTGGGAGACAACATGGTGGGTCTCTACTACAGCATCCGGTCTCTGGACAGCCAGCTCCCATGTCTCAGGACCTCACGCCCCTTGGCGCACGGTTTCCTGTGTGGATCGGTGACAACTTCATCTATCTTTCTACTATCACTGAGTTTGGTATGTGCTTTATCTCCAAAAGTTATGGGTTTTTG